>CM074752.1:18152394-18634894 GCA_037367245.1 Phrynocephalus guinanensis
TAGCTCCTGCGAAGTTCAGCTCCTCTCCGGATCCGAGTTGCCTGCTCCAGTTCCATGCCTTTACACATCTGGCCTTACGTAGATCATCTCAGTCTTCCCTTCTTTGTGGGCCGCATATCGGGCCAGGACGAACAGGTAGTCACTTAGTCTGGAAATTGAACAGGGGAATTGTGAGAACCTTTCGCCCTACATCTCTCGCGGACAGGTGGATGGTTGGAGAAGATTTGACCCGGGAAAGCCACCCCACCCCACCTTACCCAAGCTCACAGCGGCCGTAACAAACTCTTGGCCTTCCTGGGAAGCCGGTAAACAGGAAAACCAGCTGCCTCTGGGCTTTTGAGACCACGGCATGAGCCGAGAGGAAGAGGTGGTCTCTCTAGGCCAAGCAAGCCTGGTTCACTTCAGCATGCAACTCCACCATACCTGTTCAGGTATTTAGCCACGTTCGCGTCGACTTCCCCTGCTTTCACCAAAGGGACGACGCTGCAAAGAAGGCAACACACGCACTAAGGTCACCCCCTTCACACGGATCCGAGATAGCGAGAGGCGCAAGATGAGCTTCCGTGACCCCCCCCAAGAAGCCAGGGAGTTTGGCTTTATCGGCAGCCAGGCGCTTCAATGCCCGAGACCCTTCCTCTTTCTGAGGCACTGGCATCTGGAGCTCTAACCCTCTCTGTCCATTTTAGACCAACGTGCGCTTCACCCTTGAGACTCAGTCTGCCAACTCCTGCAGCATCCGGAGGGTCTTTTGGGGACAAGTCCCAGGTGCCTGCTTTGGGGTCACCAACCCTGGGCAATAAAAGCTGATGCTGGTCCCCCTGCCTGCAAACCCCACCTCTCGCTGCTAAGCCAGGAGGAGGAGGAAGAGGAGGAGGTACGGCTGCTTTCAAACCCCCATCTTCGCACGCCAGTCCTGCTGGCTCTTGATCCCCGCCAGGGTGGTTTCTGCTGGCTTCGTGAGGCTTCCCACTTACCACCTCTCAGCTCTCCGGCAGATGGCTCGGGTCAGGTGGAGCGTTGCGCTGGTTTTGCCCCCGGACTGAAATGACAGGAAACAGAGATGGTACAAAGCTTTCCCGGGCCCTTTCAACCACCCGAGGGTAGGGAACCTCTTTCAGCCTGAAGGACCAGTCTTATTTTGAGGACTTTTTTGGGGAGCAACCAAACATGCCAGGATGTTTTAACGTCTGCTTCCAAGGGGCGGCAATGACGCCTCTGAAAAGGTGCTTCAAACTTCCATCACTGGGCCAGGAGAGACCAGGAGAAAAGAACTGAGAAGGCCCACCGAGGAGACCCTCGTTGGGAAGAAGGCAGGGCCTCCCCTAGAGAACACATACGGACGTACGGGCAGAATGAAGGCCCGGAGGGGAGGGAGTTGGTCCGTGTATCGGTCAATCCAGGCCTCAAGCTCCAGAACGGGGTGTTCACTAAACGTGGTCCGTCCTAGAGAGGAGGAGGAGGAGGAGGAGTTGAGAGAGGGAGGGTCAGCCGACGTTGGGGGAATCTTGCTTCTTGTGTGCTGCAGGCTGGCTGGGAGGTCCCTGCAGGAAGTGACCCATAGATGAAGCAGGTGGAGGGAGCCCAGTTCGTGTCCCTAAGAACCGCTTGCCACTCCGCCCCCTGGGCACGTACCGCTTGTGTATGGCCCACCCCTGAGGAGCTGCAAGTGAGACGCGTGCCTTCATGAGCCTGCAGTTTGGAAGCCCCAATGAGACTGGCCTGGTTCCGGTCAAGCCCATTCCTGTGGCCGCCATGACTCAAAGAAGAGGGAAGCAAATGGAAGGTACCCCTGAATTTGTACAAAAGACACTGCCCGGCTCGGCCGTGCTTCTTGGGTCTGATCAGCAATAGGTGCCTCAGGAACCCTAGGCTGGCCAAGGGATCCCAGCAGGCTTTTGCTTTTGGAAAGAGGGAGGAGGAAAACCCTCACAGTGTGTTTTTAATTACTTAAGTGAGACTCCCTGGCAGAGGAGATGGGCGTGGCCACGTTGGCGCCGGCGTCCTGCAGCACACACTGGACCTGTGAAGAAACACAAAGCGGCAGCAACGCTCGGGTGGGATCAGTGCGCTCCCCTGCCCTCATGTCCGCTAAGCGTCAGGCCTTAATGGGCAGCATAGTGAGCTCTGCTCCTTACCGTGTGAAGCTCCTCCATAAAAGAGTGGTTGCTCTCTGCCCCAAACACTGCAGATAATCTGGAGCAAAAGAGAAGGCGGGTCGTTGGCCCCAGTGCAGATTCATCTTCAACAGGGCGAGGGCAAACCGATCTGAAGCCCGTGGCGCTCACCCCCCCCCCAAGGAATGACAGCCCTAAGATTGGAAGAGGAATCTCCTTCCACCCAAAGGCTGGATTCACCCCAGGAGGAGTCAAATTGTATTTCCCAGATGGCCCTGGACCAAGATATACATCCCTACCAAGCATCCATCAAACCGCCTTCTTGGACCTCAGAAACATGTATCAGCAACCGTGAAAAACAAGGCACTCTCGGTTACCCAATGGCTGAGGTCAGTTCGTCCAGCGTCCCCAAAGCCTGGAAGATCTCATCGTCCTTGGCTCTCCGCTCACCGGTGAAGGTGCTGGAAAATCCTTTAACAGCGGCAAGGGGGGGGGGGGGGAAGTATGGATAAGTCCCCTCGGCTCGTCATACAACTGCTGAAGATTTTCACTGGACCATTATTGAAATGGTCTCGAGGGAGAACAGCTGCATTTGAAGCGCCTGCTTTTTGAGATCCTTTCCGTTCTTTTAACTGGCTGTTTACTATCCTCTGAACCAGGGACACTCAGAAGGTCGGTCCCAAAGGGCTTCTTCTGTTGCTGCTAGAAATGCACAGCTGGTGTTGCGCAGGATGAGAGCGTCAGAGAAGTAGCTGCGGCAGGCAAGATGCATGGTGACACCTATGTGCCCCGATTACTCCTGGGAGCTACTTAAGCCTAAAATGGGCTGCGAGTAATGTGGACTCTGGTTTCATGATGCTTACCTTTATCTCCTGTTTTTGTGTAGATCTTTGGGACTCGCCTTGCTTCCTCTTCGTCTAGGCTGCAGAGGAACAAAAGTTTAAAGGATTTCCAAAAGCATAAATAACATTTGCTTTTTCTTACTGTAAACACATGTTGACGAAACCAAGCTTTACACATTTCACCAGTGGCAACGTGCACAGATGGATGGTCTTTAAACTTTGCCTCCTTTAAATGCTGCACATTTATATATATAAACGCGCAGCATTTAAAGCATTTTATATATATAAATATATATACAGTATGTTTCCACCCAGGCTTTGTAAATTTGGATGTTGCCCGCTTATTTTATTTTTTTCCACCCAGGCTTTGCATTGGTCATGCAAAATTTCGATGTTGCATGTTTATATTTTTCTCCCCCCCCCCCAGGCTTTGCATGGGTCACGCATAAACATGTTGAGCTGCACCAAAAGCAAGGCGTGCATGGGCCGATCGGCGCCTAAGGGGTGTTGGAGAGACTCACTTGGGCGGCTCGCCATGATCCTGGCTCATCATCCTCCTCCTCCAAACGGACCAGCGAGCGGTTCTGACCTTGCCCAGGCAGCGCCTGGCACAGAGAGCCACGGCCGCCATGCCTGTGCCCGGGGTGGAGGGGTGGTGGTGGAGGGAAAGCGAAGGCGTTCCCGCTGGCTAAGTTTGTCCTTTTGCTGGAGCCGTCGCGCCCGCCTCCTCCTCCTCCTCCTCCTCCTCCTCCTCCTCCTCCTCCTCGATCTCGTTCCTGATTGGACGGGGGCGCACCGGCGTGCCTTCGGGGAAGACGCTGCCCGGGGCAGGGCGGATGGGACACGCCCACCGGCCGCGCGATTGGGTGGGGCGCGCGGGGCTGGCCCCGCCCCGTTGGAACGCGGCGCTGGAGTCACCTGGCGCTCTGGATGGAGGCAGGTGAGTGGCAAGGACCGGGAGGGGGGGGGGCTTCTCCTCCCAGGATGCATTGCGCGGAGCAGAAGGAGGGGGTGGGTGGGGGGGGGTATTTTTTGGAGGGGGGGTGACAGACCCCCCCACCCTTTGGAGGAGGAGGAGGAGGAGGAGGGGGGGGGGCAGAACAGAGAAATTGGGGGGGGGGTCCCCCAGGGCTAAGCAGTTGCAAGGGCTTCTTCCCACCCAAGTGACCTGGTGCTGGAATCCCAAGGGAGAAAAGAACAGGCACTTTGATCTCTAATGTCATGATTGATAGAGGCTCTTGATGACTGCTCTCGTTTTTATATAATTACTCTCATGGTATTACGAGTGTATTTTAATTTTGTTTTATCGTTCCTTGCATATGGCTTGTTCAGCCAAAATTATTGTAAACCGCCCAGAGTGGCACTCATGCCAGATGGGCAGTATATAAGTAAGTAAGTAAGTAAGTAAGCAAGTAAGTAAGCAAGTAAGTAAGCAAGTAAGCAAGCAAGTAAGCAAGTAAGTAAGTAAGTAAGAGTGAGGAGGAGGTTGTGTTGCAACATAAAGTGGGAGGCAGGAGGAGAGGCGGGAAGCAGTTTCGGCTTAAGAAATCCGAGGTGTTGCTGGCAGCTGCGCAGGAGGCGTGCTGGAATGGATGGGCAATGGATGACCCCTTTGAGGAAAGAGCATCTGAAGGACCAAGGATTGTCAGTTCCGGTTTGTCGACAAAAACTTCTTTGCAGCATGAGAGGCTGGTATTATTGACAATTAATGATTAAGTCGACCTTAACTCTTTGAGCATTTTAGATGGTCATGGAGTGACTTCTTGGTGCATTGAATAATCTTTTGTCTCTCTGCTGCACCACTAGCTCAGAATCCAGCGCTAGCATCCTCTGACATTTATTCTCTGTAGTGCTCACTATGTTTAATGAGACCTGTGCCTACCTTAGCCAGCTGATTGTAGGAAAAGGAAGTTTAAGCAATGCAGCGGCTGGGCTGGGCAGTTTCGGGTTGCTTTAACGTTTAGCATGGATTTCTTTTTGTCTTTGTTTTGTTTTTTGGCTGCAGGAAACCTCCAGGGAGGAATGTTGAGCAAAACTTGGGTGGTTTCTGCTCCAGGGAAAGTTATACTTCACGGTGAGCATGCTGTGGTCCATGGCAAGGTAAGCATTTTGGTTGCTGCGAGAGGTTGGGAAACACTGCTTTCTTGGACTAGCAGACCCATCACACACACACACACACACACACACACACACACACACACACACACACACACACACACACACACACACACACACACACACAGCAGCTAGCGCAGCCACTGCCCTCTTTCTTAGAGCCGTTGGGCAGGATTAGGGAGAAAGACTGCCTGAACTCAGAGGATCTTGGCTGCAGCTCATATGAGGTTTAGATACTTTTTGATTATGTTCCACTGGTTATTTCATTTGTAGTCATGCGCCAATGTCATTCATGGGGGTGATTTGGCTAAATAAATAAGAAATCAAAGGCATCTTGAGGACTGACAAGGTTTACTTGACATGCAAGTTTTACTGGGTATTTAAAATGATACTGCTGTAACGTGTCCCCGCCCCTTCTGGAACACAGGCCGCTTTGGCGGTGGCGCTGAACTTGAGAACCTTCCTTCGGATGAACGCCCGGGACGATGGGAAGGTCCTCCTACAGCTGCCGAATATCGGAACCGAGTTGTCCTGGGACGTCGTGCAACTCCGGCCCTTGCTGGCTGCCTTTCCCGGTGAGCTCAGGCCATTCCTGAACACCCCCCCTTCTTCCCCTGCTGTTAGTACTCTGCTTCAGAGAGAGCTACAGCCATTGTGGAGAGCCCGGCCAATCAAGGCCCAGCTGGAGGGTGTGCGTGGTATAGTCCACCCAGGGGCGGAGGTGGTCTGCGCTTGTTGTGGATTTCCTACAGTCTGCTCAGAATTTAACCGGTCACTTTCTTGGCCAAGGAAAGGCGAAAACCGTGTGGAGTGCAATTGCTAGTTTTTTTGCTCCTTTTGGAAGCTTTAGAGAAGGGCCGGAAGGGGTGCCGTGTGCCTTGGGAATGGGAAATGAGGAGGTTTTCTTGGCCTTTGCTGTTTTCTCCGCAGACCGGACTGGATCTGAGCCCCCTGCCCCGGAACAGCTGGAGAAACTGAAGGAGTTTGTGGACACGGCCGGTGGTCCCGGGGGAATCCACGATGTTGCGACCGTGGCTTTTCTGTACTTGTACTTATCCATTGCAGCCAAAAGTGGGTAAGAATATGTGCCTCTCTGTCGGCTGCATTGCTGGGTTGCTCTTGAGGGGGAGGGGGAAGAGCTATGGAATTGGTGAACGATGGGCTTTGTGGTGCCACCTGATCTAAACCCCTAGGAGGTGGTACTTGGCACTTAAGTTGGGAAAGTTCCAGTGACAGGACACGGTACCTTTACCCAGGCCCCTTCTGTTACCTCCAATGTTTATGATCACGTGAGATCATGTGTATTGCAGTCTAAGAACATACGGAGGGGCTCAGGAGGTCTTGTTCACATGGAATTGGTTTAGCTTCATATCATTCAAATGCTGCATTTATATGTTTGCTAAACAAAAGCTAGCAGCCTGTCGTGGGAAGCCATCTTCCGAAAGGTGGTGGCACTTCAGCCTCTTCTCTCAGTCGGGATGTCTTTTTTTAAAAATAAATGAAGGTGTGTTGTTGTTTTTTCTCTTTGAAAAATGAAGCACTGGGAACTTCTGGCTGCACCTCTGCGGGGGAACTCGGAGCCCCCCGGGGGTGGGGGGTGGGGGCTTCATGGCCGTCATCCCTTTCCGTGGCACGGTCTCTTTGCAGGGTGCTGCCCAGCGTGGACATCCGGGTGTGGTCGGAGCTGCCCACAGGGGCCGGCTTGGGCTCCAGCGCCGCTTACTCCGTTTGCCTGGCGGGAGCCTTGTTGTCGGCATGCGGCGCCGTGGGCTACCCTCTGGGAGAGGGCCAGTCGCTAGCCAGGTAAGGAGTCCCCAGGAGCTGGGGGTTAGGCAGGGAGAGCCACCCCCAACCCCCAACCCCACAGCCCCAGCTGGGTGACTGGCAGGCGTCCCTGGGTTTTCCACACCTGGCCTGGATCCTGGGATGCTCCCATGGCAACACTGTGGGTTTGTTTTTAAAGAAAGCATTTTAGCGAAAACGTTTCCTCTCTGTTCCTAGGAGTCATGCTAGGCCCCTCCCCAACCCAAAATATATAGCAGCAAAAGGGGATGCATGTTGGATTCCGGGGGGGGGGGGCGGATTGCTGGGGGGGTGTCATTTGGGGCCCTACAGGGGACTCCTTACCTTGCTAGCTTTCTCTTCTTCCTCCTGCCATATGCTGTTCCTCCTCCTGCCCCTGGGAAGTGGCTCCTAGCGCAGGTCTGGATGGAGAGTTAAGAAGTCTCCTTATTACGCCAGGGAGGACTGAAGGGTGGTGGATCCAGGGGCAGCTGCGCCGTGGGCCTGGCTTGAGCAGCCAGAGGTTGCTGAGCTCTGGGTCATGGCATCCTTTTTCACTGACGGCACCATTCAGCCCAAAAGCCCGCCCGGTTCCTCAGAACGGGGAAGGGCTCTCCAAAGAAGGGCAGTCCTCCCCCCGAGATGCCCACAGCGGGTTTCTCATTAGGCGGCAGAACGCAGGGGCCGAATCGAGGGCAACTGGGTTGGGTTTCTTCTTCCCAGGCCCCCCTTCTTTAAAAGTGGGAGCTCTCCCACCTTCTGTGTCCCAGGTGGTCTGCGGAAGAGCTGGACCTGATCAACCGGTGGGCCTTCCAGGGAGAGCGTGTGATCCACGGGAATCCGTCTGGCGTGGACAACGCCGTGGGCACCTGGGGTAGGTGTCTCTTTCCCTTTGTCCGTGACGTCCGTCCCCACCCTCTGTGTGAATCGGACGGCCGCTCCTTGGCCGGGCTGTGAAGGCTTCTGGCAAGGGCAGCCCAAGGACCTCTGGGGAGCCCCACATTTGAAAAGAAGCAGTTTGCGGACTGCAACTCCCAAAAACCCTGGCCAGC
The DNA here is from genome assembly GCA_037367245.1 of Phrynocephalus guinanensis. Lineage (NCBI taxonomy): Eukaryota > Metazoa > Chordata > Lepidosauria > Squamata > Agamidae > Phrynocephalus > Phrynocephalus guinanensis. The sequence goes on from CM074752.1 coordinate 18,160,300, forward strand.
ACCACTGCTGGTGCAGGCACCTGGGAATGGCAGTCCGCAAACATCCAGGTGACCCAAGCTTGGGAACCGCCAGTCTAGAATGAAGAATCGAATTTGCATTGTTTTTTGGGGGAGGGGGATTTGCTCCCTTGGATAAGGCAACACCTATGAACGTCATTTTCATTGCAATTCCTCTCCTTCTACTCTTTTTACATCCCTCCCTCCTTTCAGGTGGAGCACTGCGATACCAGTCAGGAAAAATCACGCCACTGAAAAGGTACGGTTAGGTGTGTAAAAAAGTATGCCTAGGATAGAAAGAATAAAGGGAGGAGGCTCGAGGTCCTTCTCTTATCATGAAACAATGAGCTGGCAAAGGTATACAGCGGTGCCTTGTATGAAGGAATTAATTCGTTTCAAATGAAATTCTGTTAAGCAAATTTTCCTTTATACAAATTTCCCATAGGAATACATTGGAAACAGAGTAATCCCTAATCGCGACCATTTTTATGTTGTACAGATTCACCCCATAGGTGATTCTTTGAAGCTAATTTCTCTTATCTCCGGAATTTTTTAAGTTGTACTGATTTTATGTTATACAAACTGTTTCTTCTACGGGGATCCACTGTATTGTATAATTTCCCCAACCTTATCACGAGTAATGGCCCAGGGCTGTTTTCCAGATGCTCTTAACAGCCCCTTGACCCGGCCTGATGTTTAAAAGCTCTGTTCAGACAGGATCCACGTTAATTCAGAGGCAGGCAGGGACCTTTTGCATGGGAGCGGAGAGGATTCCTGGAGGGCCGAACAGTCGAGGAGAGAAGGCAGCCACGGGTTCAGCAACCACCTTCTGCTGTCCCTTGGGACCTGCAAGGTGGAAGAGGGACTCCACTAAAATATCTCCCAGGCTGTGAAATGGATCTCTTAAGCAGCAAATGCCAGACACTAGTCATACTTTCCGGTAGTCTTGAAAAAAGATGGCCATTTGGGTTTGTAAAATGCCAGCCTTTTTTGTGGAAGGCCCTGAAGTAACAATGTCAGCATAAAAGGTGCCTTGTAATTGGGTTTGAGCTGAGCATGGCGGGGTGTGTGTGTGTTGTGGTCTTGTGGCCAGGATAAGATTTCTTGGGCGGACATCGAGGGGTGAATCGCCAGGGCTTGGAGAGCCATCCCACTTCCCCCCACCCACCCTCCCCGCACTGACCCTGATCCTGAGAAAAGGAGAAGGCAGCAGGAGAAGAGGAAGGCAGAACATGCGATGGACTGACACTGTGACGGAAGCCCCAGACTTGGGCAGGCAAGGCCTCCACTGGGCTGCCCCTGGCAGCATCTTTCAGAGAGCGTGTGTTGCTTTGCTGTGGTCACCAGAGACCTGTACAACTTGTGCTCCAACTTGGAGAAGAAATTGAGCAATTATCTCCCCCCCTTCTCCCTTCTGTTAAGAGTCCCGACTTTGAGGATTTTACTGACCAACACGAAAATCCCCCGTAGCACGAAGGCTCTCGTCGCAGGGGTCAAAGACAAGCTGCTAAAGGTAGGGAAGCCGGTTTTCATCATCACATTGTTTTATGTTTTGAATTGTGTTCCATGGGTGACTTTTCTCGTTATTCGGGATTGCTTTTTCCTCCCCCTCCCCCACCCCCCCAGCCACTCTGGCACGTGAAGAGGGTTGAAAATTACTTCAGTAAGTTATAACGCTTAATGAGCAATGGTCTTTCCATTAATTGCAACAGTGCGGGAGATGCGTTTTATTGCGTTATAAATACCCGCTAATGTTCGGAGTCACGGGCGTGTAGAAAAGACAGTGGGCCTACGTTTGAGCCGTCTTAAAATACGAAAGAAAGAGGAGGGCGGTGCTTTGGCTGAGCCGGTCGGAATGGGCACCCTTGGGCGTTCCTGATCGATCTGGTGTCCTTTCCCCCCACCTCACCCTGTTCTTTTCGAACCTGCAGTTCCCGGGCATCATGGAGCCCGTCCTGGCCTCCATCGACGCCATTTCTCGGGAGTGCGAAGGCATTCTGGAGGCCATGGCGGACGGCTCCTCTCAGGAATATTGCTCCGTTTTGGAGGTAAGGCCCGCTTCAAAAGACACCCCCTTCCCCTGAAAATCCCTTCCTGCTGCCCAGGAGGTTGGGGTGAAAAGGCCCCTTCCCGCCCCTGGAAGGACATTGGGGAGAGGACCCGCCTGGCCCTTCTATGCAGGTGGGTTCAGAGCAGCCACGCGCAAGGCCTCCCTTCCTGCGGCTTCCCAGTCCTGGGGTAGCTGGACGTCCCATTCCCCCCCCCCCAAGCCCCTGCTCCCGTCCGTGTGGCCTTTCCTGCTGAGTTCCCTGGCCAAACCCACCGCCGTCTTCTGGGCAAACGCAGTCTCGTTTTTTGCTTCCACCAGGAACTGGTCGACATCAACCAGCACCACCTGAATGTGATCGGGGTGGGGCATCCCTCCCTGGACCGTGTCTGCCAGGTTACGGCCACCCACGGGCTGCACAGCAAGCTGACGGGCGCCGGGGGAGGCGGCTGTGCCATCACGTTGCTGAGGCCAGGTGGGGAACGGCTCGGCCGCTGCCTTTTCATTTTCCTGGGTCCTCCTTTGCTCTTCGTTCCTCCCTTTCTTTGACACCAGGAAGGGCAGCGCGTCTCTGTCGAGAACAGGACAGAGCTGCAGCAGGAGGCATTTGCCAATGACCCAGGAGGTTATCCGAGTCTTAGGAAGTCCCTGGATCCAGAAAACCAGCTTAGAAATGTTTACGCTAAACGAGAGATGCCCTGCAGCTGTTATGCAACCTCTGTTTTCCTCCTCTGTAAAATGGACACTGCGCATGCAGCAGTATTTAGGGCATTTCTCATAAGAAAGTAAATCAGAAAGACGGTGGCTTAGTAAAAGCCCCAGGACTCTCTTGGAAATCTGCGTTCAGTTAAGGGAAGTCAGCCAAACTACCCGTTGACAAAGGGGCTGGTTGCATTCCAGTGCCTGCGCAGATGAGAGGCCGTGAAAGATCACGGGCACCGGTGTCCCTTTGGGTTCACGCCCTGCGAGAAAGGGTGCAGAGGGTTGTGTGATCTTTGAGGTCGTTCACGTGGCCGTGACTGTGGGTTGCCTCTCTCTTCTCTTGGCAGACACGCCTCCTTCCGTGGTGGACGCTGCCGTCCGTGACCTCGGCCGCTGTGGCTTTACATGCTGGGAGACGGATATTGGGGCCCTGGGAGTATCCGCCCATTCTCTCCCTTCTTTGAAGGCGGACGTGGTGAAGATTTTGAATGGGGTTTGAAGACAGTGGCCGAGGCGAGGCTTCCCTTCCTGTAACGGGTTCTTGCCCTGGCAGTGTCTGGCCCCTTCGCTGGCGGGGACGCAGAGGGGTCTCTTCTCCGGGGCTCATGTGCGCCAACAGGGGTAGATTTGGGGTGGGTTTATTCAGGCCGCAGTGGAGTCATGCCGCTGGGACCAGGCTGGAGGAAAAATGGGGCGTGGGTTTCCTTGCAGGTACTGTATTAGAGGTCCCTCCTGCAAGGGCCGTCGTTGGGGGTTTATGAAGGTGGCATTCTGCTTGAATACCTCCCCCAACTTGAGTAACAAAATCCTTTGGGATATTGAGCTATTATTTCCTTCTCCTGGAATTGGAACGTGGCATTCAGGGTGGAACAGGGTTGCTTCCAAATAACCAAAACATCAGGATGTTTGGCTTTTGCTTTTGCGGGGTACAAACATCTACCCAGATGTGCCCCCAAATGGCCTCTTCCCTCTTGAAGGAAGGAAGGAAGGAAGGAAGGAAGGAAGGAGAGAATGGATAGAAGGAGAGAATGGATAGAAGGAAGGAGGGAAGGAAGGAAGGAAGGAAGGAAGAGAAGGAGAGAAGGAAGGATAGAAGGAAGGAAGGAAGGAGAGAATGGATAGAAGGAAGGAAGGAAGGAGAGAATGGATAGAAGGAAGGAAGGAAGGAAGGAAGGAGAGCCACCACAGATGGCATCAGAGAGGTTGCTCGGCTCAACCTTTTCTGTCCCGAAGCTGCAAACCTTCTCCCACTTGCCTTCTCCCTCCTGTGCCCTCTGTGGGTGCACCAAACATCTGGATCCTTCCTCCCCTCCTCTGTGGGCCTTTAAGATGTCTCTGGCTGTGGGTGAACTGCAAAACAGCAGGGAAAAAAATCTGGGATTTGTTTCTAGAATGGGCTAAAAGCAGCGCAGAGGGCTGGCCTGGGGCGGTGGGGTTGGGCCAATTTCTTGTGTCTGAGATCCAAAGGAAAAACAAACCCTTCTGAATTTATCTCATCAGATTGCTGTCCCCCCCCCCCCAACTGGGGGATTTTTTAAAAAAATGCTTAAAGGAAGAGATTCATGATCTGAAGCTTGTGTCGGTTGATTTTCCCCGGGATGGTGGTGGTGGTGGGGGGTGTGGGCTGGGTGGAATAACCGGTGGTTTGCAAAAGAAGCAGGAGATGCCCTCGATTTGGTTCTAGTCTGCTCCTGAAACAACAGAGAATTAAACACAAGCCCGTCCTGACAGCCTCTGGCGGTTTCTGTTTCGTTGCGAGGTCCCTTCAAGGGCCAGCCTTGTGAGTTCAGAGCCTTGCTGGTCTGCCCAGAAGACTTTTCTGGGTTGTCGTAGAGGGAGCAGCCGTGGGACGGGGGGGGGGCACCAGCCCCAGGCCTTCCCTGGGATTCCCCTCCCTTCGCTTCCGATCATGGCGCAGGGCTAGGATACCCTCGGTGGGCAGCAGAGGGCAGCCGGGGCCCAGGCGCCGAGAGGCAGCGTCACTCTGTGAAAGTCTCTCTCTCTCTCTCTCTCTCTCTCTCTCTCTCTCTCTCTCTCTCTCTCTCTCTCTCTCTCTCTCTCTCTCTCTTCCATGGGAGATAATGCCCACCCCTAAATTGTCCCCGAGATCAGCCGCCAGCGTTCTCCCTCTGGCCAGCCTCTCCTCTTAAGAAACCGATTTTAGGGCGTGGTATTTTAATGACTTGGTAGCAATCCTCTGTCTTGCTTTTCCTCCAGTGAACTTTTGAGCAAGGTACATAGTGGTCCTTCCTCCTCCTCCTCCTCATTTTATCTTCCTAAGAGCCCTGAGAGGTAGGCCAGGATAAGAAAGAGAGAGAGAGAGAGAGAGAGAATTTGTGAACCGGAGGCACAAACTTAGAGTCGTGTCTTTTTAAAAAAAGGCATTTTGATGTTTTCGGACAGGGTGGTCTCCTTAAGGGCTGAGAAATGGAGCTGTGTCCAGGCCACCTTTTGCTGGCCCTTATGCCAAGGTCACCTAATATCCTGCAGGCTCCTCCTTCCACAGGTGTGTGTGTGTGTGTGTGTGTGTGTGTATGTGTGTGTGTTTGTGATCAGAGGGAAGGCCCTTAGTGGCCTGGGAAGGCCACTGCACGTGGATGGGCGTTTAAGCCTCCTTCTGCCCATCTGTGGCCGCCTGGCTTTTTCGCCCTCAGTCCGATCAGCGTTTTCCTCCCAGTGGGCTTCCTCCGAACGAACGGCCCTAAGACCCGGGGAACCCTGCCAAGACTCCTCCGCCTCCGAACCTAAATGGCAGTAATAAATAACCTCTCCGTCGCCGCTTCCCTTGTAATTACCTGGCGCTTCCGAGTGCCTCTTGCCCCATTAATGGCGCTCCACGCTCCTTGGGCAGCGCAGGTGTCGCTTCCTCGCTTGGCACCGAGACGGGCGGCGGAGGGGCTCCTGGCACAGAAGCAGAGCACCTGCGTGGCATGCAGAAGACACCCCGTCGGCCTCCCTGGCCTCTTGGAAAGCGCCAGGTAAGAGACAGCGGAGAAGGGGTTTAAATGGCTCTTCTTCTTCTTCTTCTCTGCCTTCCAATCTGCCAGGGAGAGACGGGTGGGGTGGGGTGGGGTGGGGGGCTTGCAGCCAGCCGGAGAAGACCGCGAGGTGGCCTCCTTTGGGATCCAGGAGGCCGGGCGGCCAAGGAGTGGGAGGATTAGACGAGGATTTTGGACCCCCCCCCGGCGGGCACAGAGCGTTCTCCGGGCGACCTTGGGCCATACAGAAGCAAGATAAGGCATGGCGGAGAAATCGGGAGCCTGTCCAGCAATCGGTGTTGCCGGTTTGGTTTGACACCACTCCCTCCCGGGAACAGAATCTGGAGCACAGCGGCTGGCGCCCTGTCACTCCGCCGGGTACGTTGCGGCTAAAGTAGGGCCACTGAACCCGCAGGGAAGTGGGGAGTGGGCCACCCCCCCCTCCTCCTCCCCTCCTGCACGGTCCAGGGAATCAGTGGGGCTCATTGAGCTGAACCTTGCTAAGATGAAGGATAGGATTCCAGCCTGCATTTTAAAATTATTATTATTATTATTATCAAATCAAAAGAAAGCCAAACGGCGGTGGGAGGAAGGATGGAAGAAGCAGGCAGGGTCTGCCTTACCTGGAGAGGTGAGGTTCAAGCCTTAATAGGGGAGCGCCCCCCCATCTCTGAAGTGAGATGGACAGAGGGCGTTGGTCCCATAGGCTGCCTCTTCGACTGATGCTCCTTAAACCAACCTCAGATGGCTGCCTTCCCAGCAATGCTCCAGGGTTGCCTTTCCCGCGTCCCTGGGGACCCTCGGAGTGGCTTCCAACTTGGAAGATTCTGCAAGAATCCGGCCAAGGGGGAGGGCAGGGGTTTACCTGGTGCTCTTGCATCATAGACAGAACCACAGTCGGTGGATTAAAAATAAGAGCTCAGGTTCCCAGCTAGCTTAACCGCCAAGGGGGCAGGCAAACAGCTCTGTGACCCCCCCCCCGGGCATATGCGCACCCCCTCTTGCCTCTCTGATCTGCGCGTCAGAGCGGGCAGATGGCGCAGGAGCCGGGCACCCTTTGGGGTTGGCGGCTGACCAGAATTTTGTCAGTTGCCAACACTTGCTTTCCTGGCTCTTGTTATTTTAGGAAACTAATTAGGCCACCCTGTCGCTGCCCGTCCTGATTTTGGGGGCTGGTTTTTGACCTCGGGGCTTGGCTCCACCGCTGGCATGCAGAGCCTATACTTTCAAACCTAGGGCAGCATATTTTTAGCCGGCTGAATGACAAGGCGCCTGCCTTCCGAGTTCCCTCTCAGGGGGCTCAATACATTAAAAAGTATGTGGTGGGGCGGGGGGTGGGGGGGGGGGAAGGAGGGATACTTACACATTTCTTAAATTAAGCGAGTTGAGTCGAATTCACTCCTCCAGAGAGTGGCTTCATCTTTTGTCTTTCTGGATCCCTGGGGAATCCCTGCATGGGAGGGGCCTTTTTCATCGGAGCCCCCCCCCTCCTGCATTTTCCTGGTGTTTCACGTTGGCCATCACATGTCCCTTGGTGTATTTTCCTCAGTCGTCATGAGGACTAGGGACTTGGCAATTGGGTGACAGCAGTCAGCTCATAAGCCACCGTCATCACTACTTTCTAAAGTCCAGCTGTGTTGCATCCCGAGTGTCTCTCCGTGTATTAAGGGCTCGACAGGCATCTCCGTTCATTGTTTGTTTGGACTCCAAATCCCATCCTTCTCTGGGAATTGCATCTGCTGGACAGGTGCCTGAATTGTGCTCGCCAGGGGGAAGATGTGGTGGCAAGCACTGGGCAAGGAATGGGGGGGATTTAGCTTCCTTTCCTAGCTGGCCACTTGCCCTGGTGCTGAGCCTGCCCTCGGCCGGCCGTGACCTCTCCCAGACCGGTTGTCTGTCCTCCGGGCCACCACAATTCCAGGTGCCAACGTGTCGGGTGGAACTCCTGGATCAGAGATTCCAACTCCAAACAGAAACAAATCCAGTTGTAATTCCAGCTAGGCAGAGCGTCCTTTCCTTTGGTTGCTTCTTTAGATCTGCTGTTTCTCCAGGAAACCCGAGAATGGCCCGCAGGTCTTTCCCCCCACCCACTCCGCTTTATCTAGCAACAACGTTCCAGGGTCGGTCGTGAGCAGAACGTGGTGGACTCGGCCCCGGATCTGGTGAGTGAGATTTGAATGCAGGTTCCTTAAGCGGTGGGGGCCATGGCTCCACCAGGGTTTGCTTGCTTCCCCCTCCTGGGGGGGAGGGATTTGACCTACAAAAAAGCTACGGAACAGGCGCAAAGGGTGAACAGCAACTTCTGAGCCTTTCAAGGCGCCTTCGTCTCCCTTAACGGGATTCACAGGCGTTCTCATCCGTGTCACACAGAGAGTGCCGCATTTAAGCAACAGCAGGAGGAGGAGGAGAAGGAGGAGGGTCTGGGTTCGTGGCTTTCTGCCTGGGGAGCTCCGTTTGCCGTTGGGGAAACCCCAAGAAGGAGGCGCCTGGCGTGGGCCTCTTGGCCCGAGAAGACCCGCCACCTCGTGCTTTTAATTCCCCCAACCAACGGATCCCCTCTTGAAATAGACGTCGGCGGCAGCCTCGCGCTCGTTGCCTCCCGTGTTTCTGTGCCTTTTCTTCGCTCCGAGAGCCCGGGTTTTATGGATGGGTGTAATGGAAACCGCCGCTTTCCGGCTGAAAGATTGGGCTGGTAATTTGGCTAATTTTTCTTTGGCTCCATTTTTCATCTGACGGAGCCTGGCGGAGGGAAGACGAATGGTTTTTGCTCGCCCAGCCTCTTCTTAATGACGGGAGGCCCGGAAGGAAGGTGGCCAGCCGGAGAAGAGACAGAGAGAGAGAGAGAGAGAGAGGAGGCCAGAACAAAGGTTGAAACCTCTTTGGAGGAGGGAGGCGAGGAAGATATAAAAACCCAGGCGTCTCTTATCTGGAGCCAGCTGGAGGTCAAGAAGAGTGAAACGCCCTTGAAGGCTGGCATGATTTTTTACAAGAAGAAGAAGCTGCCTTGGGCTGTCTTTCTGCAAAGCTGCAGCTTAGCCACAGAGGGAACGCCAATGTCACGTTCTGCTGATTGGGCCTAAAAAAAAAAAAAAAGACCACAGGTGTAAGACAAGGTAACCCCAAAGATCAAGGGGCTGCAGAAAAGGATGCTGGCTTTTGGGGTTTTCCAGCCAGGGAAAAGGACAAGGAGAGACGCGGCAGAGGTGTGTAAAATGTGGGGAGGAGGTCCTCTCCCTCCCTGTTCCGCAACACGGGAGCCCGGTGGGGTTGTCCACAGAAGCTGAACGGGCAGATCAAGGAAAGAAGGTCTAAGCTGTGCCAAATGAGACCCAAGGCTTCTCCAGGGCACGTGGAATTCACGGCCACCGGATGTCACCAGTGGCCGCTGGGGGGGGGGGCCATGGATGTTGCTCTGAGTTTCCATCCAGACTTGACTTTTGACGGCCGAGGTAGTGACCCCTCATTGCCCAAGACGTTCCACGCCTCTTTTTTTAAAAGTCTGAAGCTGATGCCACATAATATTGGCATCTCTCACGACCCGAAACACCCTCTCCCGCTTCCCTGCGAGAAGGACCGGTGTGGAGACCACGAGGGAGGTTTGCGATAAGGCCTCCGTGGTCTCAGGGCCGCTTGCGTCTTTTCTGCTGGGCACAGATGGGTGTGTGTGTGTGTGTGTGTGTGCTTTTCTTCCCCTCTTTTCTCTCCCACCCCCTTCTTATAATCAATGTCAGCAGTAGCTCCTTTCTGCTCTGATGAATAGATTCTAAAGAGGCAGTGACATTATTTGAGATAAGAGAGGGGGAGAGAGAGAGACAGAGACGGGGGAAAAGGGTCAGCCGGCGAAAATGCCAGCGCCGGCAGATAAAAGGCAGCCGCCACAAGATGGGGGGGCAGGATGAGGGGAGGCATCCGCTCAGGGTTGTTTTGTGGTAGTGGTGTGTGTGTGTGTGTGTGTGTGTGTGTGTGTGTGTGTGTGTGTGTGTGTGTGTGTGTGTGTGTGTGTGTCAGAAAAAAAGAGAGGTATTCTTTGCATTGCCTCCTTCACATGCAGACCTGTGCACAACCTCTAAGCCTTTGAGGGAGGGAAAGGAAGCCACACCTAATGGTGTGGATAAAGGTTTTTTTTTGGGGGGGGGGGGTTTACAGCGGGGAGAAAGAGACACAGTCGAGCTGCCATCTTGATCAAAGATGGTTTTCTCCAAGTCAGTCTTTTCCTCAGGGTTCTCTCCCCCCCCCCCGTGCATCAGATGGGATGGATGGATGGATGGATGGATGGATGGATGGAGAGAAGGAGGGAGACCCTATTTTCGGCTCAACTTTCACCGTGTTCGGCTGTTTCAGCAGCAGCAGTATCGAAACGAAAATACGAGGGAAGATCTCATGGCAACGCCGGATCCCACCTTTTCTCATCCGTCCGTCCGCTGAGCCTCAGTTTTCTGTCTTCAGACAGGGACAAATCCTGGGCGACCACCGCACAGAGGAGCCGTGGTACACAGCGCCTCAGAGGAGACAGGACCGCTTGGCAGAGCCAACGGGGCAATGCCAGGATGGGTCCCCCCCCCCGGGGATTCTGCTTTCGGACACGCATTAAAGCTGGTGGCTTCCCCCCCCCTCCCCGCCTTGGTCTCTGGGCGCTTTATTACGGCATCGGTCTTGAGGGCACTGCCTTGGCTGGCTTGCCTGGGTGTGCAAGGACACACGCATGTGCACCACCCTGCAACAAAGATGCTGATGTCTCAGCCGGGCATCGCTCTGATCCTGGTGCATTGCACCGGGCTCATCGAGGCGACTGGGTAATTCACACCCTGGCAGACGGAGCCTTGCCGGGGGTTGACCCATGAAGGGTGATGATGATGGATGTGGCAAGTGAGAGTGAGGTGACCCTGAAGAAAACCAGGGCTTAGTGGGTCTAAAAACACTCCAGGCAGAAATGGGGGGGGGGGCATAATTGCCTCGGTCACTGGCTGCCTGTGACCATGAAGGGGCAGCGTGGGGCAGTGGGTGGAGTGAAAGACCCAGGCCTGGATCCCAATCTTTCCTGACCATGAAAGAGATCTCCTTTGCTCACCTCTCTCAACCTGAAGTTATCCTGGGGTGTAGCAAACTCATAGCTTACACAGCTGGGGTCTCCCCCTCCCCTGGGGGCATCATCCACCACCCTGCTCAGCAGCCATAGCTGTTGCAATGCAAAAGCATTTGAGCGGCGGTTGGTCTCGAGGGGGCCATTCAGAGCCTTTAGCTTTACAAAAGACCTGCTCCTCTCAGCAGCAGGAGCTGACCCAACTCCCTTACTTTTTAAGCACCCTGCTTTAACACCGAACAAGGGGAAAAAAACCTACCTGTGAATCATGTTGCTAATGCTGACAGGAACACTGCTCCTACCCAGGGAAGCTCTGTTTCTCTAGCACAGGCATGCTCAAACTTCGGCCCTCCAGATGTTTTGGACAGCAACTCCCATGGTCCTTTGCCACTGGCAATATAAGCTTAGAATTCTGGGAGTTGTGGTCCAAAACATCTGGAGGGCCGAAGTTTGGACATGCCTGCTCTGGCACGTCAAAAAAGCAGCAGCACCTCTGAACACACACACCCCAGCTGGGTGTGCTTGCCATTCCACCCCCAACCCCAACCCCAATGCTTTGCATGTGGGGGTGCCTTCAGAGGGGGCTTCCCATGTCTAGAGAGAAGGTGATGCTACGTGAACCTCCCCACCCCACACGCTGGCCCCACAGAATCAGAGGAACAGGGAGGGATCCCTTGGCAGCCTCCAACGCACTGATGGGTTTAAGGCGTGAAAAATTCCCCTCCTTGTGTGGCACATGGGAGGTTTTGAAAGTTAAGTATTACTGTCGTCTTTTGTTGTTGCCTAGCTGAGACAGACAAATTGAGAACAAGTTGTCAAAATGTCACTGCACAACAAATCAACATTCAGAATGAGTTCTGGTGCAATGTGGTGTATAATGTTTTTCTATTCCCCCCTCCCCAAATAAGAGTCCTTTTTAGGAATTTCAGCAACCGTTGGCTTTGGCTTTTATATTTGTCTGTGTGATTAATAAAGGCAGCTAATTTCCAGACTTTTAAAAACAGCTAGAAAATAGCTCCTAATTACAGACACGCTCCGGAGCCTTCCCCGCTGTGCTCTGCGGGTATTGGTGGGCCAGGAATTTTGGCAGGGGCTTAATTACATTCTGAGCTTCATCTAATTTTAGTTAAATGTAATGTAATCAGCAGCAGATGTCTTGAAATAAAATATGAATTATGAATATGGAGGGGGGAATGTGTTGAGTCCTTTATATATATATATATATATATATATATATATATATATTATATATATATATATATATATATATATATATATATATATATATATATATATATATAGGATCATTCGGGTTTCTTCGAGAAAAGAGACGTTTGACAGGTCTCACCAATGGAAGCTGGAAAAAGCGTGTCTGTCGTTCACTGCTGGGGGTGTGGGTTTGCTGCCTGCTGATTGTAGGTTCGTTTGTTCCATTTGCTGTGTGGCTGAGGCGATCAGGCTCTGCTGGTGGGTTAGATGGCTGTTTGCTCCAGCTATTAGCCTTTTGTTTCTTAACGACCTTGGTGATGGGTGTTTTGCATCCTGGGCTTTGGGGATCTTGTGAATTCATTTTGGTCTGGCTGCGGTCTGTGGTTCCCAAAGTTTTTTTGGCGTGTGTAAGTGTGCTCCATGTGGTGGCTGCGGTAGATGGTGCCGTGGTTTTGTTATTGGATGGTGGCGTTTCATCTTGGGAAGGGTCTGGGTTTGTGTTTGGTGTGGACAGGTGGTGGCATCTTGGTCCTTTTGGGGTGGTCTTTGTGGAGGGCTTTGGGCTAGTTTCCAGGTCTGCGGGAGGTGCATCAATACGTGATGACACCTCCCGCTTGCCTGACATCTGGTAGCCCTGGTCAACAGACGAGCCTCTCTGTCACAAAGACTGACACCAGGTCCAAAAGGACACAAGATGCCACCACCTTCCATCCACACCAAACACAAACCCAGACCCTTCCCACAGATGAAACGAAACCACCATCCAATAACAAACCACGACTGCACCATCTACCGCTACTCCCCACTCCAGCCACCACATGGAGCACACTTACACACGCCAAAAAAACTTTGGGAGACCACAGACACGCAGCCAGACCAAAATGAATTCACAAGACACAAGACCCCACTCCACCAAAGCCCAGGATGCTGCCAGAACACCCATCACCAAGGTCGTTAAGAAACAAAAGGCTAATAGACACACATCCAGCACCTCACCCACACAGGATGTCTCTAAACAGCCATCTAACCCACCAGCAGTTAAGCCCTTAACGATCGCCTCAGCCACACAGCAAATCACAAAAGAACAAACGAACCTACAATCAGCAACAGAGCAAGCAAACCACACACCCCCAGCAGTATTTATAGAAGGACTTCAACTGAGATCACGCTTTGCTTCAAGAAGAAAGAAGCCAGAACACCAGCCTGAAGATGACGAGTGAGACCTCGTCGAAACGTCGCCAAAACAACCAGATTTCTACACGGGAAGAAACCCGAATCCACCCTAACATGCATACCTATACCCGTGAAAATCTACGAAAACATATATATATATATATATATATATATATATATATATATATATATATATATATATATATATATATATATATATATATATATATATATATATATATATATATATATATATATATATATATATCAGGATCAGTTCGAGAAGAGTTGACACCCAATGGAAGCAGGAAAAACTGTCTGTCGTTCAGGGGCTGCTGCCTCCAGCCAGGCTCAGGTGCGTTTGCTCCAGCACGATTTTGAAACGGGATCTTCGTGCCGGGTTTCCCTCCCGGCTGCATGCCCGGGGCTTTGAATGCACATGGGTTTGGGGGGGGGCTTTGGGCAGGCTGCAGCATCCCATCGGGTCCGGTCCCCCTGCCCGGACCGGTGGGGTTGTTGGCTGCAGCACAGGGAGCCCTCTGCTGTGGCTCCTTGCCCCCACACAGGTGAAGGGGCTGAGCTCCTAAGTGGCCATCAGGCAGCCTGACCCACACCTGAGCCAGCAGGCCCAGGCAGGCCCAGGCAGAGAGAGGAGGCAGCCTTTGGAGCCCCACCATCTGGGCACCTCCCTTTTGGGGAGCAGGACCCCCCCCCCACACCCGGGACCCCTTGACTGCTTTGGCCAGGGCTCCTCCGGAAAGCCGAAGACGGAGCCACGAGGCGGCAGGTCGGCCGAAAAGCCCAGCATGGAAAGGTGAGCCTGCAAGGGACCTTCTGGGGGTCTTGACCAAGCAGAGGACTGGGGGGATAGTTTTTTCCTGCCACAAAAAAATAGACCCCACTGTTCTCCTTAAGTGCCGGGCTCTCTCTCCCTCCCTCCCCAGCCTGTTCGGTATGAAGTTTTCGGCCAAAAAGCCTGCTTTTCTCTGGTCCATTCCTTAGAGCACCCCCCACCCTGCCCCCCAAAAGCCGCTGGTTTTTTCCCCGGAGGTTGTGCCCTGCCAGGAATGCTGAAGTGAGTTTGGCCCCAGTTTCCATAAAATGGCTCTCCGGGGAAAAAATAAAAAGTTTGAAAGGGTTGATAGCAGCAGGGGACCCATTCCTCCTTGCTTGGGGTTTGGTCCCCCCGTTTCCCCAACCCAGGGAAAAGTGGCCGGCGGGGGGTGGGTGGTGCGACACCTGCACCCTGGCGACACCTGGCCCGTTGCAATGGGGCTTGGCCTGGCTCCCTCCTGCCCACCTGGCCTGCCTCTTGGTGAGCAGCCCCAGCGGTTCCATTCATCACGAGGAGAGTGACAGCTAAAATTCATTTGAAGAGGGAAGGAAGTGCAGGCGAATCCTTTCCAGGAGACATTGATAGACTAGCGACCGAGGAAGAATTGCAGAGCTGTAATGAAATTAGGCTAAAACTGCTGGCGGATAGCAGATAATTGCCCTTGTCTGTCAGGGGGAACCATGTCTCCCTAAACCCACCCCGTGATTGGGGGACGTTGAAGGAATGGCATTTATTTATCGTATCCTCCTCCCTTCACCTCCTTTTCTGAAGAGATGGCAAGAGGGAGAAGGAGAATCAAAAAACGCTCCCCGCCTCCCTGCCTGCACCCCTGGTCACAGCTGGGATTATCTGTGTCTCCCCCCCCCTCCCCCCGAAAAATAAATAAATCTGGATCCTCTTTTCTGTTTTTTATCAGACGAACAAAGATCCATCTCGGTGACATTTCTGATCCCATCAAACAGAAGGAATTGGTTTAGATATTAATCTAATGCGCCGCAGAGCGGAGAGGGAAGGTCACCACTGCTCTCTCTGTCTCTCTTTCTCTTCCCCCCCCCCAAACTCTGCCGGTTAATGGGTTTAAATGAGCGCTTTAAGCCCCACATCAGCAGGGGCATAAATGGGGGTTTCTGGGCTCAGAAAAAAGACTCCCCACTGGGGACCAGGCTTGGGCCAATTAGGAACAGCTGAGGGACTTAATGGCCATGGTGGCTAACAAGGCCCAAATTCTCACTCTTGCCCCTGTTAGGTTTTTCCACTTGTGTTTGTTTTTAAGTGTTGGTTGCCTAATGACACGTCCTTGGCTCTACCGCATTCGGAGGCCGTTTGCTTGCGGTTATGATATTGCGGGGTTGCGTGATTACACCGCGTGCTGCTCCCTGTACTTTTAGTAGGAGGAGGTGGGGGTATATAGATATATTATTATTATTATGAGTGTGGCGGCTATGTTTCTCAGGATGGGAGCGCTCCTAGTTGACGATGCAATGAGTGTGAAGAACAACTCTGGGCGTGCGTTTGTTTTATTTTAACTTGTTACAGTGTCTGCTTTTTAGCAGTTTGCCACTTCCTTTTGGTGGCTTATTTTGAGGTGGTTTGCATTGGTGTACAAGTTCTCTCTCTCTCTCTCTCTCTCTCTCTCTCTCTCTCTCACACACACACACACACACACACACACACACACACACACACACACACACACACACACACACACACACACACACACAGAGTATTAAGGTTGTGGTTAAATGCTGTATTGCCTGTTTGTGCATTGCTGGTTGTATTGTAATGCACTCAGATGCAGAGCTCAGGATAAAGAAATATTATAATAGTATTGCTGTTGTTGTGACCAAAGGGGTCTTCCTGGGCCTTCTTCACACTTTGGCACAATGGCTCCCTCTCCCCAGATAAACACACAGAACCCTAGTTCTGTGAGGGGGGGCACCACAGGCTCCCCATGTTGCCTTGCGGGGGGTGCTTTCATTCTTTCAAGCGACATTCACATCATGATGATCCCGAATGGGTTTCCAAGGGATGTGGGATAGTTAAGGAAGGGTTTTACCAGAGCACACAGCTTTCCATCTCTGAGCTGGGTTTCGAACCCAGGTCTTAGCCCCTCTTTGTCTACAACACGACACACTGGCCGTGGGAGGTCTTCCCGCTGAAAAGCTGCTCGTCCTTGCTTTGAGTGAGAAATACACAAGGACTCCGATCCGAGGTAAAACTAGTGCAAGGGAATCAAGTGGGAAATGCTGGCCTTTGAGCTTCTCCGGGTGACATAAAGGTGGTGGTGGTGCCGGCGGCGGCGGGGGGGGTGGGGGTGGGGGAATAGACATTATAGGTGACCCATCCCTGAAAGAGGAAAACCTTTCAGGGCTGATGACATGTGAGTGTCACAGCAGGCCCTTTCTCTTGCCTCTTGGAGAACTGCGAACCTTTGTTTGGCGTTCAGGCTCCTGGACAAACGTTGGCCTTGTCGGCCCCGGAAGTCTGCCTGAGTCGGGTCTCTCCAACACGGAATGGTGCTTTTTTGGCTCTAAGGGTGGGTCATCGTCAAGGCCCGCCTCCTCCCGAGGCCTTTCAAGGGTATCATCACCTGTGTCCCCCCCCCATCTGGGAACCATCCAACGGTCAGCGGCTGGGCTCTCCGAAGGGCCCATTGAAAGAGCGGAGTGATCGCTCCAGGCAGTAGTAGATCGAGCCTGGGAGCCCCCCCCCCCCCCAGGGATCCCTCAGTGGTGCCCTGCCGACATGGCTGCCTGCACGGATCCCACCCCGTCGCTTGGGCGAGCTGACCGGCCGCCATTTGCCCGTTGATTTATGGCCGGCGGCCGACAGCCATGGGTGAGTGAGTGCGCAGGGCCAGCCACAGAAAATGCTTTATGCGCTGCACGGCCGGCCTGGTAATTTACTGTGGCCGGTGGTAGAATATTTCACTTCCTGTCGAGCCGATGAAGATTACTTGTGTTTGAAATCGCCTGAGTACACAGTCGATTCCACTTAAGCGTTTACGCTCGGCTGAGCTCAGATAATGCCCCTAAAGAGAGAGAGAGGGAGAGCGAGAGGCCTTGGACGTTGGCAGGGACAGGCGGGTCCCCAGAAGATGTCCGGCTTAGGGAGGGCCGCCCCAGCCCCTCGTTCTTCTCCATCCCAGGGCTGTCGGAGCCCACCCTCTCGGCCTGGCTGGTCGGAGGAGGAGGAGGAAGAGGAGGAGGAGGAGGGCAGGAGCAGGCCCACGGTTGGGCTCTGCTCTCTTGACAGCCAAGATTCGTCCTGGGCTCCACTGACCAGTCAGAGCAAAGGCGTTGTGGCGCTATGCAGTTGGGCAAGGCGAGAGGCCTCCCGGGACCTGGTTCCACCCCCTCTGTTGCCCTGCCGCCCCCCCCCTGCAATGCCCCTGGCCCTGCCTTCATTGGAACGGCTGGGTAGCTCAGGGGTTGAGGTCTCTGGCTGCAGGGCCACAGGTTCAATTCCCACACGGGGCCTCCCGGAGAAGGGCTGGGCTGGGTGATTGACACAAGACCCCTTCCAGCTCGGCGGATCTAAGAGTCTTTGGTTTTTGTCTCCACCTCTGATTCGGCTTGTCTGGGATCAAGGCGCAACTTAGCTGAAGTTGTTTGCTCTCCTGTTTCTTTAGTCCCTCCTGCGATTTTCTTGCACATTAGTCTAGGTTTGCTCTTCTTGTTATGTGACCTCAGATCTCTAATTCGTAGTGATCCTCAGCATGTCCGGTCTTCAACAGCCCTGCTCAGCTCTTGCTGACTTAAGCCTGTGGCTTCCTCCAGCGGGTCACTCCATCTTGTGTGTGGCCTTCCTCTTTTCCTGCTGACTCCCACTTCTCCCAGCATGACGGACTCTCCCCGTGATTTTTGGCTTCTGCTTTGTTGCGTCGACCTCTAAAGCTGGGACATTTCGGAGGGCTCCTTTGCGTCTATGAGATGTCCTGTGCTTCCTGTCTCTCTGCCTTGCTTCTCAAAAAGAAAGGACACTAATTGTGTGCAGAAGCGGTTTGTTCAAATTGGCGACCCTGCAGGAGGGTGTGTGTGTGTGTCTTTTGCACCCTTTCCCACTCGGACCTTAAGAGGAAGAATCTCACAATGAGGTATTTGTCTTACTGATCAGGCGAATGCAGAATTGGTTAATTATTCTCCGTATCCTCAGGAGCACCCCGATGGATGAGCCTTTGTTTTATGTTTGCTTCCTGGGTGGTAAATACAGGCTGCATTCTCAAGTCTAATTGCTCAGGCGTGCAGCTTTACAGCCCTGCGTCTCTGGAGGGAAGCCCCGTTCTCCCCTTTTGAGGGCTTGGCTGGTGTCTTGCAGGGTGTGTGTGACCTTGGACTGAATGAAAGAACGTTTGAGCCAGTGGCCACCTGGACAGCCTTTTGAGCCTGTGCTCCATTCCAGCTTCTATGCCTTTTTCTATAAAAATTTGAGTAGGACGTGTGTTTATTTTGCCAGTATTAAACTGCTGGGCTTGCTCCTCAATTGCAAACTGTTTCCTGGTCTCCTTGCAACTTTGGTAAGAGGTGATGTTTCCACAAACCCTGAACCCCCCCCCAAAAAAATTTGCTTTTGCAGCTGGGTTGAATCGGTGGTGGTGGGGTTTCAGGGCCCGTTTCTACAGACCCCCCCCCTCTGCCTTCCGAGGAGGAGGCCCGTCAGGGGCTCCCGTCCCCCCCCATTACTGCTGCCTCCCTCCCTCCCTCCGAATCTGACCCAGCGAGATGGGGAGAAGCCGGGCTGCACCTTTTAAAGACATTTAATCCAACAGGGTCAGGCGCTCGGTGACATTTGCAACGAAGACACAAAGGTCAAAGAGCGAGAAAGGTCAGGAGAGGGCAGCCCAAAAGCCACGCTCTTTCTGCTTCTCGGAGCACCTGCCCTTAAGAGGATCTGACGGCTTTGGGTATGGACAGGGGGGCATTAGCAGCCTGGCTGGACCCCAGCATCCTGCCACCGCCCTCTGCTGAAATATTGCACGGGGCTGATGATTCCTGGCCTGAATTGTGGTTTATTCCAGGAAATGGGCAAAGAGAGGGAGGTTTTGCTGTGCCCCAGCTACCCCCCCCCAACCATCAGGGTGGCTTTGTTTCTGCCCTTGGGTGGGTTGGGTCCGGGCTCTTCTCCATCTCCTCTCCTCCTTCCCGCCGTTGTCCTCTCAGTTCCAGGGGAGAGGGCCTTTTTGGGGGGGGGCGCCCACCCTCTGGGAAAGGAAACAGGTGGGCAGACGGGTGGGTGGGTGTTTTTTCGAGGAATGAAGGGTTCTCTTTCCCAACTGGAGTTGCAAGTAAAGTCCTCTAACCACTGCACGGCATGGCCTCTCTCTTGAGGAAGCGTGGAAGCCTTGTGAGCCTGCCTGAGTCTTAGGATAATCGGGGGAGACCTTTCTTCCTGCCCTGCCACTTTCATGGGTCAATTGGGTGGGTCAATAGAAGAGGGCCTGCTCCAGGCCTCTGGAACTCCCTCCCACTGGAGGCCCGCCTGGGCCCCGTCTTTTTTTTTTTTGCTGCCTTTCTGCAAGCAGGCCCAGCCCTTTCTCCTTGGGCAGGCTTCCCCTGAATGACCGGCTGGCTGAGCGGGGATCTTGAAATGTGTTGTTGTGGCTCCTTGCTTTGAATGCATTTTTGAGTTTGGTTTCGTTTACCATCTTTCAGAGTGGCATCTTTTTTTCACCCTTTTTAGTGTCTGTATACTTACTCTTTTTTTTTTAGCTTTAAATGTGGTCTTTTAATGATGTGAGCCACCTTGGGTCCTGGTTAAGGAGAAAGCTGGGGTGCAAGTAAGTAAGTAGCCAAAGGAATTCTCTGCTAATAGGAACACTTAGCCCCAACCTCCAGGAAATTCCTCCACCGTGCCTTGCGCCAGGCACCCCGGTCATCCGGTTAGAGCACCAGCACCTCACTTGGTCCCCACGGAAATGCATATTTACCTGGCCGTCACCTGGTATTGATTAAAAAGGAGATGGATGTTAGCAGATTACTGGAGAAATGTTATATGGAAAAGATAAAAAAAAATCAGTGTGATAAACAGCCAGCTGTCTCAATGCAGCTGCCAGCAACAGTGTGTGTGTGTGTGTGTGTGTCTACAGCTATTAAAAGCTTTACAAAGAAGATGGATTTAAGATTATGCACAGGGACTTGTTAAAAATAAATGCAAGGGATGAGAAACCGATGCCCATTCTGGCCGTTTCTTCCTTTTGGGGGGGAGGGGAGGGGAGGCAAGCTGTTGGATCTCAGGGGCTCCCTTGTGTTCGTTGTTCTTAGGTGTCCTGCACTCTTCGAAGTCCTGGTACAGATCCTGCCCCCTCCTCCGCAGGAACCGCCTTTCAGGTCTTTGAAAACGGCTCTCCTACCTCGGTCTTTCTTAACTCCCTCCAGCCTAAATGTGCCCTGTTCTTTCTGTCTTTCCTTGGTTTCCAGCCCCCTGGTCCTCCTCGCTGCCCTCCCGTGAATTTCCTCCACTTTTCTGTCCGCATCCTTCTTGAAGTGTGGCGCCCATAATGGGATACAGGGGAGCCTAGCCGGTGCCAAAGAGAGAGGGAGGAGCCCCCCCCCCCACCTGGGTTGCATGCATGGCCATGCCGATTTTGGAGATAAACCCTTTTATGCCAGTCTGGTCACGGCCGCTCAGGGGGCTTCCACCCCGCTCCCTTTCCAAGAGAGTACTGGACCTGGTCTAGAAGGACAGTGGCCAGTTGTCCAGGCTTTCCTCCTGCTAGGAGTGCCCCGTTGTTGCTTGACTGCCTGCCTCCGTCCCCAGGGAGGGCGGGGTGTGTGTGTGTGTGTGTGTGTGTGTGTGTGTGTGTGTGTGTGTGTGTGTGTGTGTGTGTGTGTGTGTGTGTTGGAGGGGCAGCCTGTGTTCCCGGAGATAAAGCTTCATCTGGATCGGAGGGTGACACTTTCCTTCTGGAGACAAATGACGAGGCAGGCCCGGCTGCCGCCCGAGTGCGCCCTTCCAAAACCAACAGATTGGATTTTTTTTTTATCAGCAAGTTTAATTTTTTTTGGAGAGCAGATTACAGTCCCAGGGACTCTGGGGTGGCTGCAAGGCACGGGGGGGGGGGAGTGGTGTCTCCCCTCCCCACCCTGTCTCCCATCATCCTTTAGATGTGTTTTTTAGGGGAGACAGAAGCTCATCCCCTGTGGATTAAGGGAATGTGCCTCGTGGGGGAGAGGACCTTAAGTGTCACTCGTTTCGCTTTTGCAAACAACAGCATCACTGCTTGCTGCAGGGCTCATTCCTCCTGTCCGTCCTTCCGTCTGTCCGTCCGTCCATCCGTCCATCCATCCATCCATCTGTCAACCAACCAACCAACCAGCCAATCGATAGCAGCTCCAGGGTCGCATCTTCCAAAATCTTCAGCTGGTCGGCATGTCTTTGTCCGTGGCTGGAGGATCCCAGTGATGGTGCAGGGCAGAGAAGGTACATTGACAGGCTCTGGCACTCGGAATGCCAGGGAAGCCCGTGAAGGAGCCTGCCTCCGCTCACTAGGCCCTGCTGCTGCTGGTGCCCATCCTCCCTCCGCCTCTCCCTCCCTCCCCAGCATCACCACCGTGTGAGATTTGTATGGCAGCTGATTATATAAAGGAAAACTCCTGTTAACACTCTGGCGCCGAATGAGGCAAACAGGAGAGCAGAACATTATGTAGTGGCTTGACAACTCTGCCGAGGAAGTGTGAAATATAATGTCCCCTAATGCTGCAATTAGAGGAGAACAACCTTAATGCTCCTCTCTGTCTCTTTCGTTCTCTGCCTTTTTTAATTAGCGGCAGTAATAACATCCAGGCAGCGAGAGGGAGAAGGCGCTCTAAGTGGGTAGAAGCGGCACGGCGTCATCTTGCGAGGGCGAGGAGGGTCACCACTGGCACCGGAGGCGCCCGCCAGGTCAAGAGGGTGGCCCCGGAGCGCCCTCATCCCGTCACCGGCCTTGCCTCGGTGGCAGCCGGGCGCTCTGGCTGCGTGGCTGGAGGATTCAGCCTTCCCCCCCTTTTCCGTGGGGCCTCCCCCCCCCCCATGGCAGGGTCTCTGGTCCCCTGGGAGCACTGTTTGGCACCAGGGTGGTGATGGCGGTGGCAGGGGAGGCCTGGGGGGGGGACCCATTTGGAACACCATTATGGCTCTCCTCTCTCCGTCTGTATTTGCCCCATGTTTGTGGCTGTTGCTCCCAGCCTGCCTGATGGCTGCGCATGCCCACCTGCTCTGCCTTCTCCCGGCCCCCTGGCCCCAAAAGATGGGGTATCCTCTTTTATCCCCTGTTTCTTCCTTTCCCCCCCTTTTAACCATAATCCTTTCTCGCCTTTGTTCTAAGAAGCCATGACTCCCCATTTCTGCCTCTCTCTCTCTCTCTCTCTCTCTCTCTCTCTCTCTCTCTGTTGCTTTTGCTCGCCCACTTATTAAAAGGCTAATTGAACTCCAAGTGAGATTCCCTCCCGAGGACGCTCCTGTAATAGAGGGGAATCTATCGCGAGGATTTTGGCTGGCGTTCCCCCATTTACGTCTAATTGCAGTTTCCACCTTGCGAGCAAATCTTTCTACCATCTGCCCTCCCCCCCGCCCAGCCCCATTTCATCCTCCTCTCCTTGAAAGGCTGTTAACCAAAGAAAGTGGTGGTGACACGAGACCCGGCCACCCCCTCCCTACCCCTGGCACGGCTTCCCTCCCACAGTTCACATGCTGGGGTTACTAGAGCCCATGTCATCTGAGCTATGCACCAGTTGGACCTGCAGCAAAGGCGCAAGGTAACATATGTATTGTGTGTGTGTGTGTGGGGGGGGGGAGTCCCAGGATGTTCCCCATAGAAGGACCCCGTAGGTGGCAAACTCTGGAGGCTGCTGTGGGTGGCCATGTGCCCGCTTTTACAGAGGGCGGTCCTCTGTTTAAGAAGGGATGCTGACAAACTGGAGGAAGTTCAGAGGAGGGTAGCAAGGACGATCAGGGGGCTGGAAGCCAAACCCTTGCAGGGAAGGCAGAAAGAACTGGGCATGTTTAGGCAGGAGGATAGAAGACAGAGAAAGGGGGGAGCCCTCTTCAAAGCCAGGAAAGGTTATCCTACAGAGGAGGGGGGCAAATCTGCTCTCATACATCCCAGAATGCATGGCTCAGGCTACAGGGAGCCTGATTTAGGTATCAGGGGGAAGTTCCTAATTGTTAGATTAGTACAACAGTGGGACCCATGATCTCGGGAGGTGGTGTTCATTCCAATGCTGGAGGGCCTTCAAGAAAAAACTGGACCACCACTCGTCCAAGCTGCTTTGCCTGGGCTCTCCATCTTGAGGCCAGGGGTCAGACTGGATGGCCTTAAAGGACCCTCCCTGCTTCACTGTTCCGTGGTTCTGTCTAAGGGAGACAAAAGCTGTTTGGCCCCAGCCTTCTTCATTCATGCCATTCCCATTCCGGTTAAAGGGGGGGATCATTTCTCATTTTCCAAGCATGTTGTAAATTTTGCACCTGTACGGGAAAATTACCGCACACGGTTTTATGCAAGCCTTGTAGGTTTAATATTTCCAACAACAAATGTTGCAACCGAATGCATCCCCCCCCAAGTTATTTTCCCCTTTGGCCAGTTGTCTTTCCTTCATTTGTATGTGTGTGTGTGGGGGGGGAAGATGCCTGTGGCCACCCCTATAAGCAGAACCTTTCCAGCTCTCCTGAGACGGCAGAGGGAGGTGTTAGTTGCATCATTGCATTTGCCACGCCTATCCCCCAAGTGTTTCTGGTAAAAAGGACCCTAGAGGTCAAAACCGGTGATTCAGGAGATGGGTTTCCATGGCCTTAATGGAAGCCTGCAAAAACAGTGTTGCTCCAGAGGGAGCCAGCTGGAAATGGCTCTGTTTTTCATCTGGAGGCTGTTGCAAGAAGGAGATCAACACCCAACAGATAATCTCCCTCGACCCCCATCCTTCAGCGTCTTTTCTCTGGGGCACCTGGCCAGAGCAGAAGGGTTGGGACCGGAGCCTGGGCGGCAGCTACGCCTGCTGGACTGCTCACCCGGATGCCTCCAGAAAGGTCCCCAAGAGCGATGGTGGGGTCAGCCAGTGTATTCGCAGGGCAGCTCAGCCGTGGAGGGCTCTGCCTGCGCAGCCAGAGGTTGGGAGTTCAAATCCCCACTGAGTGTCTTCTTGACAGGGGGGGTGGGCTGGATGGTCTATAAGGCCCCTTCCATCTGCTGTTCTAAGGTGATTATTTCCCGTGATTGTCCTCAGCAGGAGTCCAAAGGGTCTGCTCCTCCGTCTAACATCATCAGTGTTTGGCCGTAGGCTTATTTATCTGTCGTAAGTCAACGGAAGTACCCTCTGGGGCTGCTGTGGCAGCGTGAAATAAACAAAAAAATATGTGTTTGGAAATACAAATGAAAAGCATTCTTTAGAACCGCCCGGCCAAAGCTGGTTTTGAAAAGCAGCGTTCGCCCCACGGATTGTTTTAATCATTTATAGTCTGCTGTGGCAGCTCATGCATCGGCTGCTGTCCAGGGAATCCAAGCAAGGGAGACAGAAAACAAAGCTATAACTAAACCATATCCAATCAAGGTTCTCTTATACTGGAAAGCCCTTTGGAGAACTGAAAATTTGGGGCAAACATACCCCAGAAATACCCCGGCCAGCACGTCTAGTGGCTCCATTGGCTTCTGGGGGGGGGATGCCCTTTCCGGCACCCTGGGGCATGCGGAATCGGTCTGCTTTGCAGATCCCTGTGCTCCTGACGGGAGAGCGAAAGGGATTCAGGCCAAGGCGAAGCCCTTGCAATGCATCTCACCCCTAATTCCCCCCTCCCTCATGGAGTCGGCTGAGAAGGCCCTGCCTCCGGTTCGCCAGGGGAGACCTGTGCACGGCAGGTCTGTGGCCTTAGGAGGGTTTGGGCTCCTCAGGACCATGGACAGCTCTCAGGAACCGCTGCCCTTGGGTTGGTCAGGAGGACCCCAAGCAACGCAGGAGGCCCCCTTCCCGTTCAGGAATGCCCCCACTTCTCCTCTTCCAGAGGCTTGGGATTCCACCTCCCAGTATCCCCAGCAGTCTAGAGGGCCCAAAGCCCAAGAACCCCCAATGGGGACGATGGTGCCGGTGGTGCTTTGGGTTGTTCTCCCGAACCGCAGCCTTCTCTTTGCCTGGACCTGCCCTGAGTTAACGATCATCTCCGCACCTTTCTGAGTTATTTAGTGCTCCGTTTTGATGTATTTTCCTCCCAATTAGCCTCTATTAATGAACGGTGACCTCTCCTCACTTTGGCGTCACCTGCCTCTGGTGCCACAATCTGTCATCTCTCGTCCGGCTTGGCTTTGTGATGTCAGGGAGCCCTGCGCGTGCTTCCACTGAGCAGACGCATGGACTACGGTGTGCAGAGGTTTGGATTTGGGGCCATAGAGTGTCCTGTCTGGCTGCAAGGAAGAGCCAATGATCCTGAATGAAAGGGCATTTTTAAAAAAAACCTTTTCCATCCTTCCACACGAGCGAGGGCGGTTGGGGTGCCTCACAAGTCCATGATAGTGGCAGCCCACCTTGGTTTCCATCCCGGTGGCTGTTTTTTTAACCCGATCTGGAACCTGATCACAGGTATGGCTCCAATTTTTGGTTTCATCTTCACCCCTGGTGTGGGAGAATTTCCACCTGAGGTGTAACTACAGGAGGGCCCCTTTCCTGCCATCAGCGGGAGCCGTATCCACTGATTCACTTACCCAATAGGCTAAATAACCACACCCAGAGAGAGAGAGATCTCTTTATATGTATTTGCCCGGTTCATTTGTTCAGAGATGGCCACTACCTGGAGTCAGGGGCCATGCCCTGTATCGCATTGGCTACTTCCGATTTTTTTTTCAGCATCTGTGAAAGGCGGGTGTCTTGGATCCGATCCTCCACTGAAGCCACGCTTCAGCTGCACAAAGAGTATTTTGTGGTTTTTATTGCAGAACTTGATTTTCAATATTTTTATCCATTTTATATCCTTCCACCCCAGACCCGGCTGCCTGTCTCCCTCCCGGCTCTGGGTCAAGGGGGGGGGGGTGCCTCGAATCGCAACTGCCGTCAACAAAGCCTATTAAGTGCGACTTTTTACTCTGCCGTGCGCGCTCATTACGACAGGCTGGAACCTCTGGCTCCTGGGATCCCGACTCTAATGAGGCCAGGATGTATGCATAGCTGGAAAATTAATGCTTATACGAGTTAATTTGTTTTTATTAGTCTCCGTCACGCAAGCAGCGGGGCTGGCTTGCCAGAGGGGCCGTGCAGCGCTCCCCGGCCTTCGGCTAGGGTGCCACGGGATCCGGCAAGGGGTCTTGTGGAACAGCAAGGAGGAGGAACCCTGGGTCTCCCAGCAAGACTCCTCTCTTCCCAACCTTCCGGCATGCAGCTTTCGGACTGGGGCCAGCCCCTGCTTTCGTCTGCTTTCTCAGGCATATCCTGAATGTGGGCCTTCTTTCTTCCCTCCCTGGCCCCCCCACCCCCACCCCAGGAGGCCCCTTGTTCACTTCTTGCAAGTAGGGGTTGTGCCGCTAAAGGAAAGGGTGCTGTGTGAATCCGAAGCTTGCAAACTCCTCCAGCTGCTCTGGTCGGTGCCAACAAGGAGAGGAAAAGATGAGTTGCTTTGCCTTCCTTTCTGTCGGAGGAGCAACCAGCAGGAGTGCGGGATTCTAGCCTGGAGAGCAGGGACCAGCAGGAGTGCGTGGAAATGAAAAAGGCATTATTGACCAGTTCACAAAGTTCTCTCCACATGCATGCCTCATTAAGAAGGAGTAGCAAAATTCGTCGGTGTCCAGTTCACAAACCAGAAAGCGAGGGAAACTAAATGAAAGCGACAGAGGGCCTTCGAAAGACCTCCTGTCCATCTCTGACAAGCACCCCCAAACACCCCACTCATCAAACGGAGCTGAGCCACTTCCATTGGGGGTTTGGGGTGTTTGGTTAAAAAATGGGCAGGGCATGCCTTCCTTGATGACAGTCTCCCAGAGGGAGCGGATCACAGGTACCTGAGCTGCTGTGCTTGGCATCAAGGGAGGCCCTAGGTAGGGAAAAACTGGAGAAATGTGGAATCTCGTGCGTTCTACAGGAAGGAAGAGGGCAGGGAAGCCGAGGGGTGGAGTGGAAAAAAAACGTCTTTGTGATTTGCCCTCTGCCAACTTCTTCTCGGTTTTCGCCCCCTTGCTTGCTTTCCCCACCCCAACTTTCTTTTTTTAAAAAAATAAAATAAAATCTGCATTGTTATTCCCCTCCACTTGCGTTCTTCATTAAAATAGGCCCCTCTTCCTCCTGTCGCCTGTATTTCATCCTGAAAAGGCTAAATGATATACTGACACCTTAATTACACCCCATTGTCACAATGGAGCGTGGAAATTGCGTGAGTGATATGAGAAGAAAGGGCCGTGGCGCGCACATCAAGAGCGCTTGATTCCCGGTGGCAGATTGGAAGTGACACAAACGGGAGCAGCTCGGGAGGAGTCACGCTTTGCGCACACACGCACGCACGCGCGCACACACACACACACACACACACACAGAGCAGTGTTGTTGGGGGCTCGCAATGTCCTGACAAAGAGAGAGAAAAGGAGAAAGGAGGGCACTGAGGTAGCAGCCACCTGTTTGCAGAGATGGCAAAAAGAGAAAGGCAGAGGGACCGTCTTTTGGGTGTGTTGTGCTTAGACCCACAGCTGAGACTTCTGCCCACTAGGAAGTTATCCACTGCAGGGGTTTGAATGCTGGGTCCAATTCCCTTTTTGCTACTCAATAGATGTGCAAATGTTCACAGAGCAGAATAGCCTCACATTCCCTTTTGTATTCCACCCCTTTCTCATTAACTGGCACTGGCTGTCTCATTAACTCTCTCTGAGACTTTTGCAAGAGGGAGAATTTTTTTAAAAAAAATGCTTCCCTGCTTACAGTTGTGGAAACGATCAACAGCAAGCAATTGACGGGGCTGCCAACTGGCAAAAGTGGGGGAAAGAGCACGGCGTGGAGAGGCCGGGCTCGCTTGGGATCCAGAGGCAGGCAGGAAGGATGGGTTAGTGCCAGGTAGATGGACAGGCGCCCCGGCTCAGAAAGGTCCCTCCCAGCCACACCTACGACAGACAGCCTGGGAGGATGTAAAAACTGCAATGGGCTAATGAAGAACTACTGGCACCCACCCGCCTTTTCTTGGCCTCCTCTGGGGACTTCCTCCCCATTGTTTTCCAGCTGCAGAAAATGACCTGCACTTGAGAGTCTCCCCTGCGTTGCACCCTGTAGACTGCGGTGGCGGCTGGACATTCGTGGTATCTTAAAGAACCACAAGGGTTCCGTTGCCATTCGAGTCCTCATTGGTTGTACTCTCCACCGCCTGGGTTTGCAGCCCTTGCGTCCGCTAGGGAGGCCCAGATGGAAGAAGGCTCCTCAGAGGCCAAGGGAAAAGCATTTGCTTGTTGGTTGATGCCCACTGGGGCTTGTGTGCTTTTGCCTGGCTGGTGAGGAATTGCAGAGAAACCCAATGAGTGCCCCAGAGACCCATTTGTGTGTGTGTGTGTGTGTGTGTGTGTGTGTGTGTGTGTGTGTGTGTGTGTAAAATGTGAAATGCTAGAAGTGGGTCAAAGGCACAAGCAGTCTTTTTGTGTACAAACCCACATATATTCGGTGGAAAGCCTGTGGATTTCCCACTAGGAAGTGAGGGGGCGACCCTTCAAGGCTCATGATTTGGAAATGCAGATTCCGAGGGAGAATATGTTTTAAATGCCTCTTCAAATGCATTATTTAAAAGTGCATGTTTTTGCAGAGATCTATTAAACCCACGCCTTAATGGGGACGTGGTTTCGGGAGGCAAAATTGCCACAAGCCTACGGACGGACACTCCAGTTTACTCCAACTTGTCTTCGCCTTTCTTGGTGTAAATGGAGGATTGGGAAGGAGCAGGTGGGTGGTGAGTGGGTGTGCCAGCAGGTGTTAAAAATAACCCCTGCTTGCAATTCCGTTTCATCTCCGTCTGTCACAAAACCTCCAGGGAATCCGTGTCTTTCACATGTCAGGATTGTTGGAAGTGCAGAGCTCCAAGTGTGTGGCGGTGGGTGTGGTTTTGTGGGTGTGAGTTCTCCTGTGTGGCACCAGAGAAGGAAGGAAGGGAGGAAGGAAGGAAGGAAGGAAAGTGATGAAGGAAGGAAGGAAAGAAGGAAGGAAGGAAGGAAGGAAGGAAGGAAAGTGATGAAGGAAGGAAAGTGATGAAGGAAGGAAGGAAGGAAGGAAGGAAGGAAGGAAGGAAGGAAGGAAGGAAGGAAGGAAGGAAGGAAGGAAGAGTTTTCCGAGGAATTGCCAGAAGAAATGAAGGCACCTTGGACACTTTCTGAATTCTTGAGCAAAAGCCTTTGCTTCTCCAAAATTTTTGAGGAGGAGGCCTTTCTTGGCATGGGGACACAGGCAAAAAAGAGACCTCTCTGTGGATGTCACTTGAGCCTCTTGAGGCTCCTGTTGTAAAGAAGGAATAAGTATTGAGCTGCTCCAGCATTTCACACACACCCTGCCCGCCCCCCCCATAAGAAATAAATGCAAAGAAAGGGGAGGGGGGGCAAAATTGTGGGTGATTCTGCCTTCCAAAGGATTCATTGATCATTAAAGTAGCCGCCCCAAGTGGTGTTGATCCCTCAGGGAGAGATCACCTCCTGATGATTATTTAAACGGGTTGTGTGTGGCCATTTGAGGGAGGCAGCGGGGCCAGACTGGCTTTCTAGGTTTTGGAGACCTTCTGCCTTGCTGTGTGTCCGACCCTTCTTGAGATTTTTAATCCCAAACGAAATAGCCGCCAGACAACTTGCAGTTTCAAGGTGACAGCAAGGAAAACGGGTGTGTGTTATCCTCATCCCTGGCCCTGAAGCAGAGGGGACCATGGAGGGCTGAGTCCGTCTCCTTCTGGTCTCTCTCTCTCTCTCTCTCTCTCTCTCTCTCTCTCTGTGTGTGTGTGTGTGTGTGTGTGCGTGCGTGCGTGCATGCGTGTGTGTGTGTGTGTGTGTGTAAGGAGCCTTTGAGCTCTGCAGGTGGAGGCAGCCAGACAGGCTCGGTGCAAACTTATCCCTGGAAGGTTAATTGGCTGTTAACATTTCGCCCCAGGAGGGAGAGTGGCCCACATTGATCTCAGGCCTGACCGGGGCAACTGCTGCAGCTGCAGCCTAATGGCCAGCATGGGGAAGCCAAGCCGACCTCAGCTAAGGGAGCTGGCTGGCTGGCAGAGCGAGTGCCACTCCGACTTTGCATCCGATCGATGGCTAGGTGGGACCGTTGTCCCCCTGAGGGCGGCTTGTGACTTGAAGCTCCCTGGATGCCTGAGCTGAGTTTATCCTGCAGCCCAGTGCTGGGATGGCATGCCACTGTTGGACTAGAAGGAAGAACACCCAGAGGATGGCCATAAGGGGGAGAGAGGGAGACACTTGCCATTTATTTTTATTTATGTATTTTAAGAAAATCTGACTGTGGGTTGTATAAGAGGGGAAAGAGTGTGGAAGCCTGGGAGGAGGAGCAGCAGCAGCAATCAAGGTTTTGAAAAACTCAAGAAGCAGAGTCATGTCCATCAACCTCTCTGTAACACCACCAGTACACACAGTATCTCTGTTTCACTGCACCCTGGACCTGAGCTGGATTGGGGGCCCCATGGCTACAGTTCTTAATTTACTGAGTTATTTAGTTGACTGTAATAAGCTGCTTTTTTTTAACAGTGTAACTTGTAGATTATCACTGCATCGTCTTTAACCATGTTGGCACCCCATCCTTATACAGCGGGACACACTTCCTCCCCCCCTCTCTCTCTCCAAGGTGCTGGAGAGGTACAAGGCCCTCATCCTCTTCAGGGTTTCTCCCAAGGAGGCCCCCACCCTCTGTGTGTGTGTGTGTGTGTGTGTGTGTGTGTGTGTGTTGTAGTCTGATGAAGATGCTACAGGCAGGGACCCTGTAGCTCCCTGAGAAGAAAGGGGGGTTCAGCATAAACAATGTTCCCTACAGGATCCCCGTTCCACTCACAGGGCTTGTGGGAGGCTCACTTTCTGGCTGTCAGGCAGAAGGAGTGCTTTTTAGGGCCTTTGAAACTGCATAATTGCCTTCCTGCTTAGGACCCGCGGCTTTGGGGGATCCTGGTGACAGAAGGAGTGTTACGGTTTAGTAGCCCTCTTCTTCTGGCACTGAGGTTGTTTTTTTTTTGCCTTGAAGAAATTAAAAACCGTTCTGCAAATCACTGCACAGGCAACCGGTGACGTCTGGGTTTCCCAACAGAGCAGGGAGTTTTCTGATGAAGAAAAAAAGGCTGCCCTTCCCCCGGGACCAAATATTGGATGACCTTCATCTGTTTGGCCTCTTGGCTTTTCCCCACTTTCTTCCTCCCCCTCGCCCTTGATTAATAAAGGCATTTGCATGTAAATAGGACCTGGCAGCTTTTCTGACCTCATCTGCTCCTGGTGCTGGTTTATTCCCTCCATGTAGTTTATTTGCCTGGCCACACAGCCCCGCATTTCTGATCTCGAGTCCTCGAAGGGCTGAGGCTGCCAAAGATCTTCCAGACGGTGGAATTTTCCTAGGGTGCCTTTCTCCATGCAAGGACAAGAGAGTGCGGGGGCTTGGAAAAAAACTAATTATTTTGGACTATAATTCCCATAAAAAACACATGCCCCCCCTTTCTCTTCGCTCCCCCTTTTAATTGCCATCCTGTCAATAATAACACAGTTTAGAAAAGTTGGATCTCTTTTTTACAGGGATAGTTTTACAAGGGCTAGAACTAAAGATGGAGAAATGTCCAGAAATTTTGAAGTCAAGGAAGAAAGAAACTTTTGAAAAAATGAAAACAATCGGGGGAAAGCAGGTGTGTGGGGTTTTTTTTTCTGCATTTCATCCCAAATTTTTGGGAAATTTTACATTTCTAGCTACTGTACATATAGGGAGATCCATAACCCCCCCCCAAAAAAAAACCCTACATGGGGGTCCCAACCCTGCCCCCAGGTTGAGAAAGACTGCTTTATATGGTGCCTTGTGAAAGGCCCTCCCAACGATCATTGCGCTTGTTGAAGGATGCTGGGCACTGTAGTCGCACTTCAGTGTCCCAGCTCTGACCTTTTCTCCCGTTTTCTTCATGCTTGGAAATTACCTTATTAGCGTGTCTTTTAAAAAGGCTGAGATGAAACTCTGGGAAATAACGGTCTGAATTTCTCTTTCTATTCCCTCCTCTGTTTGCCGCCTCTCCAAATGGGTCATGGATTTAATTTCCTGACATTTTCCCCAGCAATCAATTAAGAAGCCTATGAAGAGTGTGAAAATCCACCCCCCACCCCCCAAAATAATTAATATATTACAGCACCGCCGGAGGAATGTCTCCCATCAAGGACAGGTGCTTGTCATATTTAAAATGTTCAAAAGGGAAAAGGGGTGAGATTTCTAGATGGGAGGCAGGGAAGAAGAGCGATGTTTCAGATCAAACATCCAGGATGAATCCTTTTCATCCAGCGTGATTGGCAGCAAGAGGGGAAGACGCTCCCCTGCCATTCTTGGGCCGGGCTGGAGCACGGAGCTTCGGGGGGGGGGGGAATGGCTGTTTCAAGTGGACCCATGTTCCCCGCATGGTCAGCCTAGATGGGGGATACTGGGTTTTGTAGTCCATTAAAAAAACGGAGCTCTGAGTGACTTTGCTCGCCATCCAATTTCTTTTATTTTATTTATTTTATTTATCTGACCGATGGCCACTCAGGCTGGTTCATGAGCAAAAGAACAAGAATTTCCTTTGCTATTCTTGAAATAGGAGCAGGTCTGGGAGCCCTTTTTTTTTAGGTTGAGTCATCACACCTATCACACTTATTTCATCAGGACACCTCTATTTATTATTTTGAAATGCTGCACTGTGCGACTGAATCTGTGCTACCGTCGGGCAAACATGCATCACCTGAATATAGAAATGGGTTCATTGTGGGTTGTTAATTTCTGGGTCAGATCTCAAACATTATTTTTTTTTACATTTAAAGAGGAGAACCACAAAATTATTTCCCTCGGCCTGGGAGTGGGTGAGACATTTTGTGGCACTTTCTAGAAGAGAACGAGAATGGTTTTTCACAGCAAACAAAGCACAAGCAGACACAAATAATTGTTTTAGCACAATTAAACCAATTAGCTCCCAAGGATGAAGGTTCCCTCTTTGGTAGAGGATCTATTTGTGTGTTTTCGCAGTTTCTGATTGTAGTTTCTGACAGATGCCCTCCATGAGGGATTTCATTTCAAAAACTGATGGTTCCAGTACTTCTCTAAAGCTTGCCAAAGGGCGGATAGTACAGTAATTTCATTCACAGGTATATTTCTCTCTCCGTTGCCCTCAGTTGATAGTAAAATCATTACACAGCTGGCTTTCTCTTGGGTTCTGCACATGATGCCATCCTAAACTCAGCACCCAGAAAACAGCACATTATAGAGAACCTGTCATTAGGAGAGGAAAGTCTAGATGTGCAGAAAGCCTCTGAGTATCCCAGCAGGAACTTTCCACAGCTCAAAAGCTAGGGTGCTTTGTTGGTGATCGACGTCCACGGGCGTCAACATGGGCCACCTCCGCTTGACTCCTCAGACACAGCGTCATGTCTCCAGAACATGGCCGACACCCCATCTTCGGATGGCATGTACAGCCTCTGCAATTTTCAAACCTCCTGTTGCTGGTGCAGTTTCCCCTGATGATGCTAAGAGGGAAAGGCGCTTTTTGGTGCCCGGAGGCAGAGAGGACTGTGAGAAGGCACATCTGTGGCTGCTGGCAGGACAACTCTTGTTGAATTTAGTAATGGTAGGGCTTTTGCTAAAAGCCAGGAGGCAACCGGGTGGAAAGGGTTTCTGCCAGCCGGGGCAGGGTGTGTGTGTGTGGATGCTCTGCTTCAGGGTCCACCCTGCCCTGTAAATCCTGATCAGGGCTGTAGCTAATGTATCCTAGGAGAACGTTCCATACATCATGCCTGCTGCCGGGATGTTTCGGGTGGGACATCCACACTCCATTACCCTGACAAACTGACTGCGTTTATGCCGTTGAGAGAGAGAGAGAGAGAGAGAGAGAGAGGAGGGGGAGAGTCAACAAGGAGAAAGCTGGTTTGATCCCACCGCTGCTCAGCTTCCACCTGGAAGGCTTGGTTAGCCCCATGGCTATCAAAGAAGGGTATAATAAACAAACAAACAAACAAACAAACCCATGCATTTTGGAGCCTGAATCCTCATGATTTGTTCCTTGGGAACCAAGGGAATTTCAAGAGAGGTTTGGGAGGTGGCGGGCAATGGAGGGAGAGAAAGGGGGGGGGAGGCTTTAAAAGCCAAGCGCTGAGTGAGCGGCGGGCGATGGTGCTGGAAGATGTGTTTCGCAGCCCCCATCCCTCAGAAGCAAACACGGCAATGATTCAATTAATGAAGCAGTTAAGCATATAATATTGTTAAGCAAAGCAAAGGAGCCCCTTGATGTGTTAATCATACCTGTGGCAGGCAAAATCATGAGAGCCCCAGTAATGATTCCGAGCGGGAAGGAAGAAGAATCTGTCGCAGGCCCGGGTTGGTGTAGGAAATTTTTAAAAATGAATTAAATAAATCCAGGATTTGTCCTTGCCAATGACAGCCGCTTCTCTCACCCATCTGATTTCAGCCTGGAGGTATCTGGTTGGGAGTTGGCAGAGTGTGTCAAGCCAGGTGGGGAACCCCAAGGCCCATGAGTGTTGCACTACACCTCCCATCACCTTTGCATCTGGCGAAGGCTGATGGACATTGGGCATTCGGCCGAACGCAGAAGGCTTTTGGTGTTCTGGTGCCTTCAGCAGCGGCGCAGAAGGTGGTGTTTGGATCGCAGGCTCTCGACACCCCCCCACACCCACACCCACGAGCCCTTATTCGTTATTCCAGGAGGTAATTGGGGTGCTGAAGAAAGATTTGCAGGGGTCCTTGGCCCACTTTATGTCTGTTCACCAGCTCTGTTGGTTTATTTCAAGAGAGACAGAAATGGGTCTTTTAGACTGTAGGGGTCCAGAGGGAGGCCATGCAGCTTCTGGATGATGATGATGATGATGATGATGATGATGATGATGATGATGATGATGATGATGATGATGATGATGATGATGATGATGGTGGTGGTGGTGGTGGTGGTGGTGGTGGTGGTGGTGGTGGTGGCGGTGGTGGTGAGCTAACTCTAAACGTCTAAATATCTTGTTCTCTGACATCAGGGTTTTCTAGCTGCTCTGCGCCGTCTTGTTCAAACTATATTCATTTGAGTTAATAAATTAACCATAAGAATGAGTTTTTTTTAAAAAAGGGGGGGGGAAATATTCTGTACCAGCAGATAATGAAAGGCTGTTAATAAAGGGTTTAAACTCATCCCAGATCCCACTGTTTGCTCAATAACATCTAAAATAGGAACCCAATATAATTGTGGTTCAAAGCAAAATCACAGAACAGGAACTAATTCCGCTTCTCACTCTGGTAATCAAGTTTATATTACTTTGAAATTCTCGGTTCTGGATGGTTCAGTCTTGGGGGGTCTCCTTTAATTTAGCTTCTCTAAACTTAAGTGAACTCATCTTCAGGTTTTATGATGATGAACAGATGAGGGTCCAAAGTCCATCCAGATATGTGGTGCTGTTTCAAGCTTCTGAAGCCTTTTAATTGTGGATTTTTCAAATTACGCTTTATGCAATGGTGCTGCAGCTGTTTTGTTTTTGTCAGTTTTCTTCCATTTATTCAGATTTTCATTCTTTACGGTATTGTCTTTGTGACAATATCTCCCCCCACCCACCCACCCACCCACTTGGATGGTTTATTCCTTTGCAAACTATGTCAATGGCCATGTAACAGAAAAAGCACCCTATAAATCTTTCAGATGAATGACATTTTCTGGCTAAGTGGCTGCATAACTGTGTCTGGGGGACACAGATCTCTTGCAGTTTCCATCCTATGCTCCCATTTTCTCAGGGATGCATAGTTCAGCAAATCAGACTTGTAAAACCAAGGCTGCGTTTCACCTTGGAATGATCAGCCCTAACCCTAACCCTCTGCAAAGCAGAGGATCTTGATGCAAGAGGGGAGGGGGGGGAGGGAAATCACATGCCAAACAGACCTTTTTTACCACTTGAGCGAGCACCTCTTCTAGAAACAAGATAAGTGTTTTGGTTAGGTTGCACCTCAAAGACTGTGGAGAGAGGAGCAGTGCTGTAGGGAACCTTAGGTCTCTGTCTCTTGCCCTACTGCCCCCTGCAGGCCAACAGCTGGGGTGCAAGCCCCGTGCAAACAAGATGCACCTATCGCCACGGAGTCTACTCCGTCCCTCTTTGGGATGGGCTGCCTAGGAAAGAACACCCAGGCCAGGGACAGCAGGACCCTCTCCCCACATCTGACATGTTGTCCAGAGGGCACAGCCTCCCCCAGGGTCAGTGCCAGGGAGGTGGGTTGCCGGGAAGAGGAGGAGGAGGAGGAGGAGGAGGAAGAAGAGGAGGCAATCTTTGTGAGCATAGAGAGGTGGAATGCTTGCCTGCCCACCGAGCGTAGGGAAGGCCTTTCCCCAAGATAGTGTCATAAATCACCCTGACGCCTTCTCTTTGCACCGACGGGGGATGGCTGACAGAGGCTATTTATCTGAGTGTCATTGGCAGCCAACTAGGTAGGGAAGAATGAGCACAAATCAGAGAGAGAGAGAGAGAGAGAGAGAGAGAGAATATACAGGAGCCTTGTAGCGTCCCTGCATGGACTCTTGGCCTGGCTCCTCTCCCAAGGTTGGAGGGAGAAAGTCCCCTGCAGGTCTCCTTTCCGGCCTCCTACTCCAGGGACATCTCGGAAGGAGAAAACTCCTTGCCTCCTTCTAGGCTGGGGGGTGGGGGGGCAGCATGATTTATGGGTTTAATGATCACACCCTCGGCCCACCTTTCCTCCAAGGAGGTCAGAAGCAACACAGAGAGCAAAGATGCAGGCTGAATGGCCGGAGAGCCACGGTTGCTGCCAGCCAGAGCTGGCCATACGAGGCCAGCGGAAGGAAAGGTTTCCCCGTGCTCTGGGGGTATGTTCTTAAGGGTTGGAAGTGTCCCATGCAAGGAAAAGATTGTTTTCCTGGCCAAAAAATGGGAAGCTGTTTGAATGAATTTGAATAACCACCACACACACCTATTTCTACGCACATGCACACACACACACACACACACACACACACACACACACACCACACAGCAGCCTCTCCCACCAGAAACCCAGTGCACAAATTAATGGGGTTTAAAAGAAATCCCCTACAACTTTAAAACCCCTTTAAAAACCTTTTAAAACCCTTTCAGAAAGGGTAGGTCATGAGGGTGGACTTGTCCTGTGGATTTTCCCCCATGGCACAAACCTGATGCAATCGGAAATAGATTTGTTATGATATTGACAGTTATAATATAACAGTAAAGAGGAAGAGCACAATCTAAGGATGATTGCAAACAGGTTTTTAAAAAACAGTTTAGGCCTTTTTCTCTCTTCCTTGTCCTCTCCTGTTCCTTCCTCGCCAACTCTGGCAGACACGTTTGGTGGAGCTGAGTGCCGCTTCACATCTGGGCTGGGAAAACATTAATAAATAAGCCAGTTGTGTGTGTGTGTGTGTGTGTGTGGAGGAACCGGCGGGATGGTTAAATGGGAACCCATCTTCATAAATAAGAGGCGAGAAATTTCCACCAGACTCAGCAGAAGCTGTGAGTGCGGAGAGTGGGTAATTATTTAAATGCAAGAATCATTATAATACCAAATGGTTGCTAAGGAAATTGATTTTACCTCGGCGTGCCATTTGCGGGGCACCGGAGGAGGAACGAAGAGCGGGAAGGCACTTGTTCATGCAAAGGTCACTTGCAGATTCCACCGACGAGTGGAAACTGCCTCTTTCAGCAGCCCTTCCTGGGGGATGAAAATTCAGGCCACAGAGCGAAGGGGTTTGCTCCACCCACAGCAGCCAAATCCACCCGACACCCTTGCGAGGAGCAAGGACCGAGGTCTCCTCCTCATTCCAGGTGACTTGGCCCTTGGTGCAAGGAGGGCACCTGAAGCCCTTTCGGTCTTCACTGTTGTCTTGTATGTTGACCCCTCTCTCTCTCTGGGCCTTTTCACACGAGCCCTAAACTCCGCGGCAAATGGCTCCCCGCTCCGGAGCTTAAAATTATTTCCCCACCAGCTCCGGAGTTTACAGATAATTAAGTGCGACCCCGCCCACCTAAGCGCGTCCCAGCGCACTTTTCAGGTACCTGCTCTCCGGAGGTGAAAATTCCTGATGCGGATATAACAGTAGTGACTGCCGGGCTCTCCTTGCTTCTGTTTGTTCCTTTTTTGCCCCCCCCCGCCCCTTTAAGAGATCAGAATGCAGTGCAGGGACGGCAGAACGGAGGTGAGCGGCATTCCTTTCTTCCTTTTTTTCTCCCTCCCCTCACGCAGCCAGCAGCCAGGAGTGCGGAGGGGGTGGGAACGCAGGAACAGCAACAAACCCCTAAGATCTCTGGTCCGAATTTAAGTGGCCAGCGGATCTTAGGGGTCGTGTGAAAAGGCCCTCTGTCTCCTGGGACCCTCTCAGGGGGTGTTGCTGTCGGGTCAGAATCTACCCTCAGGCCTGGATTGAACTTGATACTTTGGGACTTCTCTTGCCACAGCCTCTGGCCTTTGGCCACCCTGGCTGGGACTCAAGGAAAACACCACACAAAACATACAGAGAGAATCCCCACCCCACCCCCAGTGCCAGTTAATGCCTCCCTGGGTCTCCTCCTGACACCAGCACGAAGCCCTGCATCCTGTCAAAGCAGTGACCAGGAGCTGGAGTCAGGGAACAGGCGGGATGCTTGCTCCCGAACGGAGCGTGGCCATGCAATTTATGGAGATTTCTGTGGCGAAGCCCATGCGTTTGACTTACGGGGAGCCCTGGGTTGAAGCTGCTGCGTTTCGTGCCCTGTCAAAGTCTGCCCTCAATCATCTCCGCACTTGTGAGAAGGAGAGAAGGAGCGCAAGGGCCCCCCCCTCGCTCTTCCTCCTCGCGTGTAAATTACTCCCATTGTTTCTGTATCCACCGAATTTATCTTTCCGGCCTGAAAGATGGCAGAGGAAATCTCTTTGCTGCCACTGCCTAGGAAAAGATTCATAGGGTCCCCAAGAAATGAATGTCTTTCTGGCAGGCTGCAAATCTGCTCTCTCCTCCCTCCAGCTGCATTGGGGGTTTATTTTTTATTTTTTTAGTAAATCAAATAGGGATGAAAAGTGTTGAGTTGGTTTGTTTAAAAAAAACACAAAGTGCTGGGTTGTAAGCAGCAAAGGATCAGCTGCTCTCTTCCTTCCTTCCTTCCTTCCTTCACCATCAGTCCTTCCTTCCTTCCTTCCTTCCTTCCTTCCTTCCTTCCTTCTACCATCAGTTCTTTTCCCTTCCTTCTTTCCTTCCTTCCAATCCCTCCAAAACTCTTCATCCAAAGACCAGGGTAAACAAGGGGTCAGGGTTTTGGCTCTTCCTGCTCCAGCTGGATCAGAGACCTGATCCAAAGCAGGCGGTGAACTTTGCTGGGTGTGTGTGTGTGTGTGAAATGATCAGTGGCTGTGAAGGGCAGGAAGTGAGTGTGTTTGTCAATAAGAGAGCAAGGAATGGGCTGCTAGCCAGTATCATGGCCACCAGGACCTTGGAGAGCTCCCTGTGCAGACTAGCCATTGCGCCAGGGGAACCCAAAGCATGCATGCAGAGCTTTTTTTGAGGGGGGGGGGATTTAATTCCGTGTCCTATAGCTGGGAAGACCAGCAGGTGAACCTTGCTGAAGCTTCTGGTGGGGCAACAGGGCCACTTTTTGGCATGGTGCGTCCACCGAGCTGGATAAGATACTCCTAAAGTCCATAACCTATGGAGAAAAAGCAGCCAAGGCAGGCAGAGATGTTGCTAATTGGTTGAAAAGGTGTGTGTGTGTGTGTGTGTGTGTGTGTGTGTGTGTGTGTGTGTGTGTGTGTGTGTGTGTGTGTGTGTTTGGGGGGAGGCAGCTCTTCCCCCCGATCCCAGCCAGGATTAAACTGATCCAGCCGGGATTAGAAGAACTCCCCTATTTAACCCTATGCGCCTCCCAATTTGGCCTTGTTCTGGAATCCAAATTCATGCCTGCGTCAGTCAGCAGCCATCCCCTTGGTCTTCCCATTTGATCTTTTCAGTAGGATAGTTTCCTTCCAGATTTTGTTCTGTTCTTATTATTTCCCATCTTTCTGGAAAGATAGGCAGGACATTTCTCAATGCCATTTGCAGGGAATTGCAAGCAGGTGAAGACATCTGCTTGGGAATACCCTGAAGCAAATGGTGAGCTGGACTGGATGGGCTGTGGCCTGTTCCAGCAAGGCTGCTCTTATGTTCTTATGTTCATTGCTGGGACCCAACCTGGCTCGCGACCTCGGTTTAGCTATAAGAACAATGCGGAGATGCTTGTGTGGCGATGCTCTCTGCTCTTCAGGGGGTCCAGAGACGCCACCCCCGCCCTTTCCCGGTTCCCGGTGCCTGTCCAGAAGGAGCCGTCAGGGTTCCGGTTTCTCCCTCCGGCCGGCACTTCTCGGCTCGTGGTCCTGTTCAGCCTCCTGATATAAGGGCACCCGCAGCGTGCGTGACGCATCGTTGGCCGGAGGTTTTACATGAAAGCAGCTGAACAGATGCCCTTCAATTTTGCTTCAATAAGAAAGCCCAGGAGGGGGATCTCCTTTGCCAATAATGGGGTAGCTTTTCCTGCCACTTCCAATTTGACACAGCCACGTTCTTCCGTCCCCTGTAAGTAGAAGCACCAAAGAGTGACGGACCTTACACAAAAGAAACCGAGGTTCGTTTATTATCGCAGACTGTCCCCAGACAATGGCCGTTTTTCTATCTGTGTGTGCCCTTTTTTCTTTCCT
The DNA here is from genome assembly GCA_037367245.1 of Phrynocephalus guinanensis. NCBI lineage: Eukaryota > Metazoa > Chordata > Lepidosauria > Squamata > Agamidae > Phrynocephalus > Phrynocephalus guinanensis. Next base: position 18,201,134 of record CM074752.1, read on the forward strand.
CAATGCTACCTCAAAGCATCTTCCCCTCGATGACAGAAAATTAAAAGACAAATCCACAGGAAAACCCCAGACTTGCTTCAAGCCATGGGGAATGCCTGATGCAGCAAACGGAGAACAGGTCCTAGAGCTGGTCAAGAACAGGGAGCCACAGAAGAGGCAGGGTGGTGTATCAGTTAGTGCATTCATTCATTCATTCGTTTGTTTGTTTGTTCCTTCAGTGTACCTACCACCCGGAGGCCAGTAGATCTAAAAATGTAAAAATATGAAACAGTCCGGAGGGTTTCATTCCTCAGCCCCAGGATTAAAAGCTCAAACGGAGGAGATAGCCAAGAGAAATGGTGAATAAAAGTGGAGGAATTCATGATGTTATATGTCTGCCAGGAAGGTCTCAGGCTGGCCCCCGGGGAGGAGCTGAGTTCGGATCCCACCATACAGAGGCTGGCTGGGGGACCTTGAACCAGTCAGACCCTTCAAAGGGCTTGCTGGGACAGATGGGAGGGCTGTGCTGTGTGTGTGTGTGTGGTGTGTAGATGCACACAAGTGTGGACAGGGTAGTGTCCACCATCTCTCCTGCGCTTGGTTTCTTGCAAGGTGAATAGCTCCAGGCACTGGACAGCTTGCATCAATAAAAGGGATGGTCTACTAACAAGCAACAGCAAATGCATTGCCTGGCTTGAGAATCTGGAATGTTTCCCCCCCTCCCTGTTGGACCAACCTTTGTTTCAAAAATCAGGTAGGCTGCGTTTGAAGGAGGGAAATAAACACACAATAAGAATATTTTTAAAAGTTGGTTCTCGAAGGCAAATCTTCCCGCCGCACTGACAGTCAACATCTGTCAAGAACAATCTTCTCCTTCCTTTGACAATGAAAACGGAGCCATTGGGGGAGGTTTGGGTTTGGTTTTTTTTTTGGGGGGGGGGAAGAGGGTGGTGTAGAAAGATGGTCTTTCCTTTTCTTCTTTGGAAAGCAAAACTCGATAAAAATCTGGAGCCTGCCTGTCTTCCACAAAAGAGGGTGGCGAGATCCCATCATCCTTGTCAATCAGACACCCTTGCTAAATCGCATCTCATCCCAGCTGTCGAGCGCATGGAAAGGAGCCAAGTGAGGAGGGCTGAGGGGCCGGGGCGCTTCAAAAAGTACCTTTTTCTTTGTTATTGAGAGAGGTGGATGTGTCGAAATTCGAGGAGTTATAAAAAAAGGGGGGCAGGGGTCTGAGCTTGGTTCTTACGTCCTTCTTACTTAATGAGAACTCCCTAGCTGTTAGCTAGACAAAATGAAAACAAAAGCAAAAAAACAAAAACAACTGCTCCCCAGACCAGAGATTGTTCCTGCTACCTCCGTTTTGGAGTCCTCTTGAGTCTGTCTGGCTGTGAGAACTATCACAAGAGGCTCCCTAGCTGACCCCCATGGAATGGCCCTATGGAACCAGTGAGGTCCTGTTCAAACGTCCCACTGAATCAACAGGGTTTTCCACCAGTGCCGGCTCGCTCTCCTGCACTTGTTTGTGTGGGTCTGCTCTGGATGGGGCTAGCAATCAAATGTGGGCCTGTAGCTCACGAGGTCTGAAGCTGCTCTGGGCCACAGCTTGACAGCTCCACCGGTTTGGAGGCCAAAGCTAAGAATCCACCTGCCCACTCGGCAATTCTGGGAATGGTGGTTTCAGACCCAAGTGAACTAGAATCGACTGAAGGCCAAGTTTGCACGTAAAAACCCATTTAGTGAACTGGCAGCCATAGCATTGGAAAAAGAGTGAGGGAAGGAAGGAAGGAAGGAAGGAAGGAAGGAAGGAAGGAAGGAAGGAAGGAAGGAAGGAAGGAAGGAAGGAACTGATGATGGATAGATGGAAGGGAGGCAGGCAAGACCTTTTAGAAACTGTGCTATGAGACTATAGAGAGAAATCTAAGCTCTTTTTTTCCTGGGGAGAAATATGGAAATGAGTCTCCCAGTTTCTGCCAGGCCTGAGGTAAGGAACTTTCGAGCGTATGATTGGAGCCCCCCCCCCCCCCGGAACGCCAGCTACACGGTGCTACTTCCTTCGGGCGCTGTTTGCAAATATAGGTTATTAAATTGATTTTTGCCATGCCTTTTCCATGTTCAATGAACATTAAAATTAAAGTTCTGCTTAGTTTCTCAGTAGGTCAAGGGTGAGGAAGCCAGAGGCTGGGAGGGAGGGAGGGAGGGAGGGAGGGAGGGGTGGGGAGGATGTGCCGTTTGTGCGTGCATGCACTGATTGCTTTGAAAGAGGGTCGCCCTGCAAGGAAAAGCCTATCTCTGCGGGCCCTCCTTGCTCCCGAAATGACATAAACAGATATCCACCCACCCATCTTTTTGGCAATGGGGGAAAAAAAACCTGCATTCAGGCAACTTTATGTGTGTATTCAGCCATCCAGGGTTTATTAGGATGGTGGTGGTCAGTGCAAGTTTATCAGGAGTTAACAATTAGTCAAAGGGATTCAAGGAGGTTGAGAAATTGTTTAAATGCAGATAGAAATAAGACCACCAAAAGGTGTGCCATGAAAAACCTAACTCAGCCTACCATAAAAAGAGGACGATTCTTAAAATGGTTTACCAACACCTTAAAGACACCCCACACCCCAGAAAGGCTCTTGGTCCGCCCTCAGATTTCCTTGCTGAAAGCTTGCCGAGAAGTCACTAAATGCCTAGAAAAGCAGAAAGCCTGGAAAACAAAAAGTCAGCAAAATCCGTTCAAATCTACAAAGCCTTTGATTGCTGGAGCCCCCCGAAGTGCTTTGTCCAAAGTGTTCTTTAAGCTTCAAAAGTATGAAAAGTTTGGAGAAAAGAAGGAGGGAAAAGACTGAGCAGCGAAACGTTGCGATCTCTCAAGAAAAGAAGTCCAGTTGCCAGGACTCCACTTCTAAATAAACTCACCTGGATGACTGAGAATCTTCACCATCCAGGAGGGAAAATGTTCCCCGAGGAAGACAAGAACTGATTAAGGAAATAACTACAGTTAGAGCTGCTGCTTTTGAAGGCTGCTTCAAGGCAAAATAGAGATGACAGATTCCATTTAAAAAATAAAATAAAATAAAAGACCTCAGTCTCTCTCTCTCTTCCTGAACTGACATACAAGTCAGAGTTTTTGCAAAGTTATTTTCCTGGGACACAAGTTACTTTGCAGGACTATAAATCTTAGAGCATCTGAGGCAGGAGAAAGAGTGATGCTGGTAATGGAAACCCCCTTAAGCAGACTGGATGGCATCGGTTTGGGTAGGGCGTGAAAATTCTGCATCCCCTCCCCCCCTTATTATTATTTTATTTATTTTCTTTCTGGCAATTTGGGGCTTCTCGGCTCTGATGAGGACTAAGCTCTCTTAACAGCCATAAGAACAGCTGCTGCCTCCTCGCCTTAAAAGACGGCCATTTGCCAGCCAGCCATAAATAACCAGGCAGAGACTTCCCAAAAGTTTTGAAAAGCGTGTGTTTTGCCAAGCTGCATCGCTCCCCCCCCCCCCCCGGGCACTGTTTGTGAATCCAGGTGATTAAATGGATTCCTTCCCTTTTGCTTTTTTACATGCTCAATGGACATTAAAATTAAAGTTTGGCCCAGTCTCCCAGCAGGGGGAGGAGGCATTCTGGGTAGGATGGTGTGTTTTGGTTATTGCTTGGAATAAGGGAAAGGGAAGCCTTCCTCTCAGCCCAAATGGAAAAGGCCTCCATATATTTCTTATATGCTTTGTTCCTTTTTGGGAGGCAGAAAAGATTCCAGTTCTTCTGTCGGAGTGGGAAACAGCCGTGACAGATTCGTCTGGTGGTTTGAGAAGGCGGAAAGTCTGGCACAGGGTATAATATTTTGAATTGTTTTATACTCTTCCTTTTAGGAAAAGGGTGTCATTGGATGTCACCCACTCCCACCCTTGTGGACATTCAGAGGGGCTAGAAAAATGTCACTCAATTAAGAAACACTTGTTTATGAACCAAGAACCTCTTTGGCTTGTCCAGACCTGCGGTGGGCCATAGCTGGCAGACCCCATTGCTCTGTTCCCATTAAAAAAAACATGCAGCCACGGAGTCGACATGTCAGAAGCCCTCTCTGGCTCCCAGGAGGAATGAAATTGTATGAAAGTGGGCAGGTGGAGGGAAATCTCTTTTTGTGATCCACCTCTCGCCCTGGGTGGCAGATTCCTCCCTTGCACTGTCTCCTTGAGGCCCGCCCCCAGGACTCCCTGGGTCCCCCGGCTTCCCACCTCTGCAGCTGACTCAGCTTTTAATGGAAGTTCTTTGGAGATGGCAGAAGATGACAGCTGGAATGGAAATCATTGATGCCCTGGCAGCAGGTGGGGTGGGGTGGCAGAGTAGGGGCAAGCGGTGGGGAGAGGTGACAGCTGACTCAAGGCTGGTGCGGATTCAAGAGAGAGCCATGTGGCAGGGAGGAAGGTTTGGGGGTTCGGCCCGCACATGTGTGTGTGTGTGTGCGCGCACGCAGGCACACAAGAGGCATCCTCCTCCCTCCTCCTCCTCCTCCTCCTCCTGAGTGTCAAGAGCCATCCTCCGGCTGCCAGGGTGCATGAGAGTCAAGCAAGCACGTCTTGAGCGGAGGAGAGACGGTTGCGTCACTGAGAGCATTAATGCGCCCCTTGACTTACGAGGCAAGTAAAAGTCAGGAGTGATTTAATTAGGATGACTGCTTCGCATCTGCACACGGAGGAGGAGGAGGAGGAGGAGGAGGAGGAGGAGGAGGAGTGGTGGTGGTTCCATTTTTGAATAGCCACCCTGCCGCCCCTCGTAGGGAACCACCTGAGGCCAAAAGCATAGGTGACGTAGAACCCCCTCCAGATTTATAGCTCTCATCCGCCCTCCCTCCAGTTTGTGATGGGAAAGGGTTCTCCTTTTCCTTAACTCTCCTCCTCCTCCCCTGCCACCTGGGGAGGTCTTTATCCAGTCTCTCCAGATCCTGGAGAAGGACCACCGGCCATCCCTCTCCAGGCCTTTCCCAGAAAACGGGGCCGCTGCTGAGGAGACCTGCTGAACCAGGAGGGCTGCTGCATTCTGAGCTGTCGGCAGTCCTGGAGTCTTTTTGACACTCCCTGGGAAGCTACAGGCAGAGAAGTGCTCTGCTTTTGAGGCACCGGCTTGTCAGATGTGGGGCATGCTGAAATATTAATAGAACTAACACTTCAATTACCTTTTATCTATGTGGGTGCAAGGAACATCTCTCTCCTACCCCCCCTCCACCTTGTCTCCCCCCCTCACCTGCTCTCCTCCATCTCCTCCCCCCATTCTCCTTTGGCATCAAGACTGTCAGGCTGTTGCTTTTTTTTATTGGCGCTCGTTGCTTCAACATTGGCAACCATGAAACCTGAAGTGAATTTTCAGGAGCAAGTGTGTCAGTGGGGAAGTGATGCCGCCATCATTTTTCTAAATTAGGCAAAGGATTGCTGCCAAGGTGGAAAGGAGGAACAGTGGGCATGGAAGCCGTGTGTGTGTGTGTGTGTGTGTGTGTGTGTGTGTGTGTGTGTGTGTGTGTGTGTGTGTGTGTGTGTGTGTGTGTGTGTGTGTGTGAAGGAGCAAAGGAGGAGCTATGGGACAAGAATGTGATTCCTCCCAAGGCAAAGATCAGCTTGAATGCTATCGCCTACTTATGCGCCAGCCCTTAGTGGAAGAACACTGTCTCAGCAGTTTACAATATTAGGCAAAACATCTCTCTTTCCCATCCCTGCCCCAAACAAACAGGGTATTCAGTGTATTGACCTCAGAAGGGTGAAAGGCTGTGTTGGCCTGCAGCCGGAGACCCGAGTTCACTGGGGATCAAACTCAGGTCGTGAACAGAGTCTTGAGTGCAATACTGCAGTTTAACTGCTGTGCCACATACTTCCTAATCTTAGATCAAGGTCCCCAAAGCAGCTCAGCCTGGCAAAGTTTGGACTCTCCTCGGGGCAAACGTTCTTTTCCTTGCCTGCAACCTTTATTTCCCTCTTGGTAATGAAGGGTTTTGGATTTCACTGGCATTCGCGTGCAATAATATTGATCGCCATGTGCTAGGGAGTCAGTTCTGACATACCAGGCCTCGATCCAATGGCTGGTTTCCACTAGTAGCCAAGTCGAATTTATGTTAACGACTGATTCACTGTTCAGGAACCGATGCTGTGGGTTGACGCTGGTTGGGACCAGGGACTGGATGAGGCCCTGAATTCACCACCACCCCTTGGGAAAGAGGAGCAGCCTCGTTTGATTTAGCAAGTGGGAGCTTGGCTGAGTGTGTAAAGGAGCACCAGGGTAATCGTGAAGTCAACCTTCCGTGACCTACCTAGAAGGGTTGTTGTAAAGAGATACAAAAGCTGGGGAATCCCAACCCCTGCCCCACACACACACACACACCTCCAGTGATGGCATCAGGGTAGTCAAGATTTGTTGATGGCAGTCCCAGCGAATCTGTGCTGGGTTTTAGCCAGAGGTGTGAAGGAACTCTTACCTGTTTTTCAGGGGCAGGTTTCAGCACCATGGTTAGCTCCTGAGAAATCCAGCCTGGAAAATGTCAGGCTGTGCTCTCTGCTGGTCCCACCAAAGCAGAGGCAACAGGCCGCTCTACCTGGGCCATGGGGTGCGGGGTGGGGGTGCTGGGGGGGAGGAGGTGTGTCCATCTGACAAATTCCCCAGGAGGCTGGGGATGGATGTTAGGAAGGCCAGATGTGGCCCCAGGGGTTCAGGTTGCTCACCTCGGCTTTGTAAGCTCCATGCAGCCCCGACCCCAAGATGCACGTTGGAGCCTGTGTTTGGCCTGTCTGTGGGTCCCTCCTGTGTCTTTCTCGGAGTCACGGCCTCTCTGTTAGAGCTCAGGTTAACCCCCCAAACTGGTGTGTGTATGTGTGGGGGGGACACTCCCTCCTTCCCCTTGCTCGTCTATCCCTCTCACTCATGCACTCCGTTGGCCTCAGGCTCTGTACCTCCTATTATTGCCATTTGTTGCCATTCTGAAATGGTTCTTCCCCACCCCCCACCCCCAATCATCTTCTGTGAACATCAAAGCGGAGTGCCTGATCTCTGTACGTTCCCCCCCCTCCCCAAATAAACAACTGACAGGAAACATAACTAGGTCTTCGCTCAGGTATGGTTGGAGAGGAAAGATTTTTGTTTGCTTCACGTGATCTTCCTTCAGCTTGTGAGGAACTCGGGGTGGTGGTGGGGTGAGTGGCAGGTGCCCCTGACTGGGAGGGTGGAAGGAAGGCACCTGGTGAGAAGCCGATTCCTCTGGTGTGGTGTTGGGGCATTACCGTCCCTCCATGCCAGGGGAAAGAAGCTATACCTGTTGGATTGCTCTCAGGGAAAGGAGCTACACCTGTTGGGTTGTTCTCAGGGAAAGGAGCTACACCTGTTGGGTTGCTCTCAGGGAAAGGAGATACACCTGTTGGGTTGCTCTCAGGGAAAGGAGCTACACCTGTTGGGTTGTTCTCAGGGAAAGGAGCTACACCTGTTGGGTTGCTCTCAGGGAAAGGAGCTACACCTGTTGGGTTGTTCTCAGGGAAAGAGCTACACCTGTTGGGTTGTTCTCAGGGAAAGGAGCTACTGTTGGATTGCTCTCAGGGAAAGGAGCTACACCTGTTGGGTTGTTCTCAGGGAAAGGAGCTACACCTGTTGGATTGCTCTCAGGGAAAGGAGCTACACCTGTTGGATTGCTCTCAGGGAAAGGAGCTACACCTGTTGGGTTGCTCTCAGGGAAAGGAGCTACACCTGTTGGGTTGCTCTCTGGGAATGGAGCTACACCTGTTGGATTGCTCTCCGGTGGCGTCCTCATCATGGCCTTCTGGAGAAACATGGATCCTGTTTTTCAAGGTGACAAATGGGTGCAAAACGCCCTGGACACCCTTTGAGGAGGGGCTCCCACCTCCACCTCCACCTCCACCAGTTCCTGCTCTCTGGCCTCCCCTTCTGTGTGGATGGGAGAGGAAGAGAGAGCCGTCCGCTGGGAAGGGAGGGGGGAAGTCCCGGCTGGCCCGCCTCTTTCTCTTCCGCTGAGATGTATTACGTTGCATTGATTTGACTTGCTGGGGAAAAAACAGCAAACAAACAAACAAAGGCAGATTGAGGAACAGAAGGCGGCATCGGCGGCAGTGGCGGAAAAGGACAGCCAATAAATCAGCAGGGCCTCTCCGGAGTCTGCCTGGCACAGGGCTGGCACTTGGGGTGGGGGCAGGGGTGGGGGCTGTGGGGAGAAGCGGCCCCTTCTCTGGTCCAAGGGGTGGGCCAGCATCAGAAGAGAGAGAGGAGGGGGGGGTCCCTCGGAGGCCTTGCAAGGTGACCCAAGACGGGCCGCCTTCCTCTTCCTCCGTGTGTCAAGAGCATCTCTGAAAGCCACCGAATGGGAGATTCGGAAGGTGTTTCTCAGCAATCCTCCAGTTTCCTCCTCTGTTTTTTGGGAGGCCTCGCCCTGGGTCTTGCCCTCTGCAAAACAGCAGGGGAGGAGCTGTCCCTCCGTCCCTGGGGGGGGGGGGCTCACGCTTCTGGAGATGGTGGTCCTCTCGTGCCACTCGGGGAGGGCAGGGGAGGGTCCCTCGGCCTGTTTTGAAGCAAAACCCACCCTCCACCTCTTGGGCACTTTAACTGTGGCACATTCCCGTGCGCGCACAGGGGTGGGCTTGTTCCCCGTTTGTCGGCAAACCATCCCGACTCATTCCTTCAAATGTTCAGTTGCTCTCAAAGGACTAAAGCTCACAGGACTCTCTTGGGCTGTAGCAGTTCCCAGAATCCTGCTGCCTGGGGGAGCCTGGGGATTATAGTCCTCAAGGATAACGTCCCCAAGCCTTAGACACAGCCCCCCCCCCCGTTCCACCTAGCACCCCATTATCTCTGGCCTGGCTTGCAGAAAATAGGCCTCCATCTTTTCCTATGGAAATGGGTCTTGGCTAGAGATGTCCGAGGTTCTATCTGCCAGTCAAGGACTTATTTCTGCTCTCCACACCTGTCTCCCTCCCTCCCTCCCTCTGTGTGTGTGTGTGTCTGTCTGTCTGTCTGTCTGTCTGTCTGTCTGTCTGTCTGTCTGTGTGTACCGCCCTTGGCTTGCATCCAGCCCCTTGACAAACAGCTCAGGGACGCATCACTTGCTGGTTCCAGGCTGGTATTTCTGGGGGTCTCCTGCCACCGATAAATACACCTGGCCGTGCCAATGTCACGAGTGCTCATGGCCAAGGGTAGCGTTCCCGAATGGTACAATTCATTTTTATGTGGGAGCCCAGCCATCCAAAGGCGCACATATTTCACGCAGAAGTCCATCATTCGCAAAGAAGAAGGAAAGAAGGGAGGGAGTGCAAGGGGAAAAGATCTCGGAATTTCTGGGGGAAAGATAGTTTATGGGCCCTTCAGGTGAGCCGAAGCCACCGAGATGACAGTCCCTTTTATCTTGCAGGGAACCATTTGGGCTGCTACCAATTTACTGCTGCCTTGTAAATTGCCTCGGCCAGCAACAGATGGGTAGGTGCCGTGGTGGTGGATTTGGCCGCACGCACGTTTATTTCTGCCTCATCCATCCAGCAGGGGAAAGCAAAGGACTGGAGCTTGAGATTCTAGAGAGGCCACGCTGTCACCTGGTGCAGTCTACCGCATCCTCAGATTGAGAGTGTCCTTAATATTCCGTTCACTAACCTGTTTCCCAAAGGGCAGCTGCATTGGCTTTTAAAATCAAATAATTTCTGCAGCTCCTTGTTCAACCGCGAAAAGTTGGCTCTTACTTGGAAGGGGCGGACTGTGCCAAGAATCCCTTCTTGTCGGCAGGCTGCAAAGGGTAGCCCTTGGTTGCCCCAAAGCGCCATTATCTCCAGCATGATATAAACCCCTCCCCCGCCGCCTGTCCCATAAAGGGCCTGGTCCAACAGCGGAAGAGGCAGAGAGAGAGAGAGAGAGAGAGAGAGAGAGAGAGAGAGAGCACCCATCTTGCATGGCTTTCAACATTGATATGCAAGGCCTTGTTTTGCATTAGGCTGGGATGAGCGCAGGGCAAATAGAATTATGTACTATTTGCTTATGTTTGAAGATAGCTTATCATAAAATTACCTTCCGTGCATCATCCCGCGAGGGCCTCTGCTTGGCAGCTGTTCTCCGTCCTCCTCCTCCTCCTCCTCCTCCTCCTCCTCCTCCTCCTCCTCCTCCTCCTCCAGGCCACTCCCAGCCCTGGTGGGGCTTCTGCTCTGGCCGGTGACCTCTGGAGTGTGAGAACAGCTCCCTCATGAAAGTAACTTTCCCAAGATTCAACCACGTGCCTCAAATGGCCCGCTTCACAGAGTAGCTTAAAGACCACTGGATGTAGTACTTGACAGCCTGGGAATTCTCTGGCATTGAAATGCTTTTTTGGTTTTGGCGGGAAAGATGGCAAGCAGTGCTCCCCAATCTTGAGTCTCCAGATGTTCTCGGACTACAGCTCCCAGAAGCCTTCACCACCCTCTGTGCTAGCCAGGGTTTCTGGGAGTTGCAGCCTAAGCAGATCTGGGGATCTAAGGTTGAAATCCACTGATGTAAAGAAATCAGTCGATGACCCCAAAATGGAGCCCAGCAGGATCGCTCGCCTGTTTTAAATGTTTTCCTTTAACATTCTTCCCCATCCAGTTCTTTCAAGGATGGCACCTCTCTTTGAGTGAAGGCCTCTCTTCCTCTGGAGGCCCCATCATCCCCTCCCACAGGCAAGCTGCAGGATGATGGTAGCGAGGCACCGTGGGCCACCAACTAAATCCGAAATCCTATTCCTCCCTACAATCCCCCAGAAAGTGCAGGTGAAAATCTGCTTACATACCGCCCCATTACCACTTCAATTAGTCTCTGGGAGGTTTACATTTTAATTACAATATGCAGGCTACACCTTGCCCCTTCCAGCAAGCTGGGTCCTCATTTTACTGACCTGGGAAGGATGGAAGGCTGCTCCCTGGGATTGAACCCCAGGTCATGAGCACAGTTTTACCTGCAGTACAGGCATTTAACCGCTGTGCCATCCTCAAACACCCTCAAGACTTTTCCTTGAAAATCCTGCTCCGTGTTTCAGGCAGAGCGGCAGGATGCCTGATGTTGGCGAACACATTAAACAGTGATATAAATGTGTAATGAGAGTGTCTCAAAATGAATGGGGCTTATCATTTATAGATGGAATAATTAAAGATACTGTACTTGGAGGCTTTACAGATATGGTTTTCCTCTTTTCTATTTTTCTCCCCTTTTTGCAAAGCACAGTAAATTGCGATCTACAGGAAGGAGCAAACGTTGAGAGGGAGAGAGACCCAATCTGGATCCAGTCCAACAGGATCCCTTGTATTTATCGGTAGATGTTCTTTGGAAATAGTGGGTGGAATTTGGGTGCCCAGGCAAAACAGGCAGCTGCTCCTTCCGGTGTGAGTTAAAACGACCCTGGAAGCTCGGGAGAGAGGCTGGAGGTGATAGATCCCCGGCCTTTTTATAGATTCTGAGATGATGGGCAGTTGATCAATAAAGGCGTTGGACTCCAAGTTAGTGGATGTTTATGGTGAGAAACAGCTTGTGATAAAATGCTCTCTTGCTTTCTCGGTTCACAGGCAAACTTGTCTACTTCAGTTTACCCCGGCTGCAAAATGGGGGTATCTATAGCAGAGTTTTATTTTTCCAGGCACACCAAAATGCTTGGCATTTGGCAGCCCTTGGGGTCTTTTTTTTAAATCTCACCAGTTTAGCCCATGGAGGGTCCTGTGCCGTGCTGGTCCTGCGACGCCCCTCAGGCCAGGAAACAGAAGCAGCTTCTCCTGATGGTCTGTAGGGTTGCCCCAATGATGGAAAGTCAACATTGTTCCCCTTGGGAGACACCAGAACTCTTTCCGAAGGGGACAAGGAGAGGGGAAATACCCCACAATACCAGCAGCGCACCTTAGGCCTTAATCCTGGCTCAGATCTCTCCATCGTTGGGGTCAGTCTGGAGGCGAACGCCCCTGGCTGCCCACCACGGCTGGCCTTCTCCCTCACCTTCAGTTTTCCTCCTCTGAGCAATGGGATTGCGGTGGGTCCTGCCTTCCTCCTTGGCCTTTTTTGCAGCGGACAGAACGGCTTTCGCCCTGAACATTGGGAGGGTAACCCGCCAAGGGTAGGGTCGGTTTGATTCCTCCCTACCGTCAAGCACACCACCCCAGGCCTCCCCCTCCCTCCCTCTCCCCTTCCCCCCCCCCACCCATTTTTCTTCTTTGCAGCTTGTCGGAGCTTCTAAAATGTTGTCGGCATGGCAACGCTGCAGGTGAATCTTGTTAAGCCTTAATCCTTGAATTACGAACTACCTCTTCAATTGTCTGTAATTACTTTGGGGATGCTGTTAACCTCTCATTACCAATGCGCATGCACTTTTCCTTTCTACTGGAGGTGTGTGTGTGTGTGTGTGTGTGTGTGTGTGTGTGCTCCTTCCTTCCTTCCTTCCTTCCTTCCTTCCTTCCTTCCTTCCTTCCTGACAGCCTCCGAATCCTCACCCTTCTGGCCCACCGGAGGAGGTCGGCCTTCTCCCATCTGTGCCCTCTCATCATCTCCCAGGTGGAAGCCCAGGATGGTTGCCATGGCAATTAATCATTCCATTCCTCATCAGCAACTTTTGCCAAATGTCACCTGGCTCTTGATCAAATGTGGAGAGCGAATTAAGACTACGTCTTCCTCCCGTACCCTCTGCAGCATCCTTTCCCCCTCCTGATGGCTTCTTAATAACTTTCAAACTGTGAGATCCTCTCAGTCTTTCTGTCATATCCATTCTCTCTCTCTCTCTCTCTCTCTCTCTCTCTCTCTCTCTCTCTCTCTCTCTCTCTCTCTCTCTATCCATCCAAGGGGTGAGAGGGACACTTAAATTACTGCAAGACTAGGCTATAGGTGGTACCTTTACTTAAATTAATGTCAGATAGTCAAGGAGAGATACAGAGAGGCAATTCCCAGTCCGGCAGCTCAAATCACATCTCCCAACCTGGATATATATAGATAGATTGATATTCTCAGAAATCCCTCGGTAATTGGTGCAGAAAGGGCGCCTGCACAAATCTAGCATGCTTTTCCCGTTCAGATACAAAGCAGCTCTACAGGGCAAGCTCGGCAGGGCTAGCAGATTATTTCCATAAGATGCGAGCAACCTATCCAAGGCTTCTGATTGTTAGAAGTCCTTGCAACTCAGCTGCCGGCACTCTCCTTTGAGCCACTGTTGTCATGATCTTTCAAGCAAGATCTCGGGTTGTTTGCTTTATAGATGCTTCCCCGCTTCCTTGGTGTGAAAAGGGAGTCAAAATGAAAGCTCCCGTTCTCTTTAAAGAGGGAGCCTCTGGCTAAGAGTCTCTGAGCTGATCTTCCTTGGAGTCTTACCACCTGCTGAGTTTGAAGGCATGTGTGTGGGGTGGTGGTGGTGGTGGTGGTGAACTGGCAAGATTTCTGGTCCTGAGGTGGGTAGAGCAAAAGTCCCGCAGACATTTTCAAAATCCTCAGCAGCTTCCATACTCTTCTGCTTTAATAGGTTTTCATGCAACCCCCACCCCCAATCCTGCTGTTGGCTTCTGATCCTCTGCCTCCTGACTTCAGAGAAAGTCTCTCTCTCTCCCCCCCCCCCCAGGGTTAATGCTGGCAGGTGCCTGTCTTGCATGTAAAGCTCCCATCTCCCCCCCCACCCTACCCCTTCTGCACAGACTGATTCTTGCAAACAATCCTATCTGAAATCATTTTTTCTCTTCCCAACCTGTAATTAGCTGGAGTCATTTCCTGCATGCAAATTCTAGCCTTTAATTACCAGCGTTAACCTTGACAGGAGTTGGCGCCTGCCCTCTGTGCCACCCAGGTAATTCCGGCCCCCATTCTCGGGGAGGGAGCCCCGCTCTGGGAGGACACCACGGGGGTCCCAGCCAGCTCTTTCGGGCCGCCCTCTGGGCCCTCTGGGCAAGGGCAGGAGCCGGGACTTAAGCCAGGGCAGGACTTGAACCCGGAGTCCCCTCGGAAGCGGGGCATTTTAAATGCATGCTCTGCTCATCTCCACCAGCGGTTCCCAGCTATCCACCAGATGTTGTTGGGCTGCAGTTCCCGGCAGGCTTGGCCGCCAGCTGGGGTGGCCATGGCCAGGTTTCCTGGGAGTTGTAGTCCAAGAACCCAACGCTGGGAACTGCCCCGGCTGATGCCAGAAATGCCTACCGCTTGAGGATACAACTGAGCGCTCCTCTCCTCTCCCCAGTCCCCACACCTCGCCTACAATTGGAGGGCAGGAGGATGCAGGGGATGGAAAGGCGTCCAGGAGTGTTATGGGGTTCCCAAAGCAGGTGGGCTCTAGCCTGATGGAGGCCATCTGTTGTTCCTGGTATGCGTTTTCAAGGCATTTCCTAAAAGGGCTGTTGAGCGGGCAGTCTAAGGAGTGGCTGGCCAATGCCATGCCCCGGTGGCTTCTCTGTAGCCAAGCGAGGAGGATCGGAGGCAGGCCTATCAAGCCCCTGTCTGCCCCTCGTCTCTGCTCCCCCCCCCCCCCGTTGAGAAGATTTGGGCAGGGGGAGGATTCTTTGTATTCACCCGTTTCTTTTCTGGCAGCAGCTCAGAGCCGGTGCTGAGAAGAGTTGATCTTGTTCCATGTAATTACCAGGGAGAGAGCCGCACGCGGGGAAGTTACACGGCGACTCAATTATAGGAAATTGTAAAATTGCATTAGGGAAGGTGGTGTTTAAAAGCTGATGCGTTTGGACAGTTTGTCTCTTTCTGACTCCGGGAAATTGATTAGCCATCAGCTGCCTTTCCAGGATGGGTCTCTCTCTCTCTCTCTCTCTCTCTCTCTCTCTCTCTCTCTCTCTCTCTCTCTCTCTCTTTCTCTGTCCCCCTCCCTCCCTATCAATGCTTTTTCTTTTCCCACCTCTTTGAGAAAAAAAGCTGCCCCTGGATCCTGGGAATCCCAACTGGAGAGGATTTTGACTGGCATAAAAGAGATTCACACACCACACGTTGGGCTGGCTCCTAGGTCACGTCCGTTGGTTTCTCAACCACCACCACCACCACTGGACTGCCGAAAAGCTGGGAAGGACCCTCCGCGTCCTCCAGTCCAGCCCCGTGTCAAGGAGGCCCCGTGGGGGGGGGAATTGAACTCCCAACCTCCGCTATGACGTTTGGCCAAACCTGTAACTGAAAGGTGCAAATCAGGGTGCACATGGGCTACGGTGTCCTTCTGGTTCATGGGCGCCTCAGCGTAGCTGGGATCCATCCTCACCATCTTTGAACTGCTGAGCTCGAAGGGATGGTTAGGCCTGTCCAAACCTCACCTCTCCAGATGTTTTGGACCACAACTCCCACAGTCCTTTGCCCTTGGCAATCTCAGCTTAGAATTCTGGGAGTTGTGGTCCAAAACATCAGGAGGTTCAAATCTTGGAGATGCCTGTAGATCAGGGTGGGAGGGGGGCAAGATTCATCTGATCTGCAGCAGAGGTGGTCAAAGTTTCTTTTTTTTGGGGGGGGGGTTGAGGGGTTGAGACAGAATGGGCTGGATTCATCCTAATGGGTGAGTTTTATTGCCATTATAGATGGAAAGGAGGAAAGGATCGATCCCAAAGTCCTGAGGTCAAAGGTGAGGATGAAATATATAAATAAAATTCTCGGATGACTCTTGACACACATACAACCCCGCTGTTATTTTTTAAAAAATTAAATGTTCCCAGTATGCTTATATCCCACCTGAGGCCACCTTTAATAGGTTTACCACCCACCTTGCGTTTGCTCCCTGCCTTGTTTATCAATTCTTTAAGGCAGCCTTAATAGCTTTCCAGGGCCCACTTAATATGCCCGGGAACTGAAAGTGCCGCCTCATCAACACATTTTAGGCAGAATTGCCCACATCCTCGTTCGGGCGCCATAAACACCCCGGTGCCCGTCCATAGAAGCATCTGTAATTAAGGCCTCCCTGCTAGCGAATCAATTTATAATGCTGAGGCATCCCGGGTGCCAGAGCTTTTAGGCTGTTTTAACTCAGAACAGTCCAGGCGACGGTCTTCAATTAAGCAGATGTGGATAATGGATGCTTCAATAAGGGAGGGAAGGAGGGAGGCAGGGAGGGGAGAGGCTGAGAGCTTTTCCATTTCCCAGAAATGATAAATGAAAATAGATAGATTTCCCCACCCTCCTTATCCCCTCTTTTTAAACGTAAAATGCAAAAATCAAAACCAACCCCCGTGCAGGCTGAAAACAAATTGCACTTTTCTGCTGGTCCCGAATTTTTTCCACAGTGGCGAAGGAAAAGGGGAGGCATGGAAATTGAAGGGTGGGGTGGGGTGGGGTGGGGTGGAATGGGGCCGGGATTCTCCCACAATGCACTGCGTGCTGGAAGGAGCGAGTGATGAAAGTGAGGGAATTTAGGGAGCATGTTAATGACTATAATTGAGCTGATCCATCAGCTTGGCAAGAGGGGAAGGCACCGGGACCCTTTTCCCCCTTTCCACCTGTAACAAGCCGGGAAGGGTTTATTTCCAGCTAAATATTTTGCCCTTTGCTCCATGCCTGCTTTCCCACGTGGGAGGAGGAGGATGACCCGTGTGTGTGTGTGTGTGTGTGTGTGTGTGTGTGTGTGTGTGTGTGTGTGTGTGTGTGTGTGTGTGTGTGTGTGTGTGTGTGTGTGTGTGTGTGTGTGTGTGTGTGATGGGGGGGGCTTTCCACTTGGTGGCAATGGAGGGGGATGTTGGCAGGAGGATGTGGAGGAGTGGGAAGGGTCTGGAAACAGGCGGAGCTGGGAAGGGAGGAGGGTTTCCCAGGATGCTCCAACCACCTGAGGGATTCTGGGAGATGCACTCTGTAAGAAGACTCTTCCTCATGCTTTGATATTTGGGGAGCCCCCACCTTATTATTTATTATTAGAAAGTCAGGTTTGGGACCTTGTTGAGGGTTGTTGAGTTTCCTCTGGAAGGCCTCCATCGTTGGGGCTCCTGGAGTGCTGTAGGCGGGACGTACCCCAGGCAAGGCAGCTGGGACCTGCCACTCAGACATGATGCCTCGTGCTCAGCCCTGGGACCGAGCTCTGGGTCAGACCGTTGGCAGGGACATTGTCGTACAAACTGTCCTTGCACAGGTTGTGAGGCTGGTTGCACAAGCTGTTGCACGAGTGGGGACACAAGCCTGATTTGTTTGTTTTTGCTGGGACTGGGGAAAACCTCTGCCGTTGGCACGGAAAAGGACACTAGCTGTCAGTGATTGATTTCTGCACAAGCAACAAGACGCTTTTACAACCCTAGAATGTGTGGCAGCCATGAATTGGTAGCGAATTCCTGTAAAAAGTATCCAAAACTCACGGCGAGCAAACTGGACTGTGTTCGTATTCAAGCAGTAAGAAATAAATGCCCACTATTTTCTGCCAGGGAAATCCTGAAATTTGCAGCTCGTCTTCTTGTTGTCTGGCCTTATTATCCTGACTTCCAAGAACTGGTTTCTCGAAACTGCCAATGTTTCTCCTTCTCCATCTGGAATTTCGGCAGTGATATGACTGTTTCCAAAAAAAACAAAAAAAAACCACCCGGGCATCCTCCCAGCAGGAATCCAGCCAGGGTCTCTCTCTCTCTCTCTCTCTCTCTCTCTCTCTCTCTCTCTCTCTCTCTCATGCCAAGTCTTTTTGCCTCGGCTCCTGCCGTGAAGGTGCTTCCCAAGGAAGGAGGCAAAATTTCAATCTGCTGCGCAAGCTGCCGCCGCCGTGTTAAAATATACATGGCTCCCTTCTCTGTATAAATATTCAATGGAAGGAACAAAATGCCACGAGAGCAACACAGGAATGGCATTAGTGCTATTTGGGTCAAAGTGCTGAGCGGGGAATTCTGACTTTTTAAGGAGAGTTGGAACCTGAGGTGGGGAGAAAATGTGAGGTGGAGGGAGAGAGGAGGTTCACCCATGAGGGGAAGGTCCCACCTTTTGCTGAACCGGAATCCTGGGACCAAAGGACTTGATGGAGACCCAGCGGAACATCTCAGCTTCCCCACTGATCAGGGGTCAAAGGCTACAGGAAGAGAAATGAGAATTCCTGACCATGAACGTAGTTGCTACAGAGGTAAGCGTCTTGGCCGTCTGACGTGCAAATAAAGCCCGTGTTTACCTTCCCAGGGACCAATCACAGACCAGCGCCTATGGGGCTACAAGGCATGGAAGTGGAGTGAAAGTCCGCCATCCACCGCTGCAGGAAGGAACGGTTCCAATGACACGCCGACTGTGTCAGGCCTCCTTCGGTTGACCAGAGCCCCAGCACAGGTAAGGGAAATGTTGCAGGTTGAGCTTTGGACTTTCCAGAGGCCAGGAGGGAGGCGGGTATGGACACGGTGGAAATGGCTGTTTGGATGGGACAGGGCTTGGGTCTGATCTGGCCACCAGCATGACTCTCAGCTTGGTTCTTATCTCGTGGCATTCCCACGAGAAACCACATGGAAAAGTTGCTTTTGAGTAGAGCCACTGCCATAATCTCTTACATAGACGGGCAATTTGATAGAACCTTGGTGTGTTTGTTCATTCTGGATCTGATGCTGCTTATTCTGGATGTGGTACGTCGTGGAGACATAACAGCGTAATGCTTCCTCGGCTCTTTTATTGGAGAGGCTTTGAAAGCTAAAGGGGAAATCTGCGAAAGGGAAGGTGCTTCTGCTCTCAGGTCACACCCGTTGGCCGGTTTAATTTGTTCCTTTGTTGTTTTTCTGCTGAGCTCAAGGCACATTGCACGGGGTGGTCCATCTCTCTCCAGTTGATCCTCACAACAGCCCTGTGGGGTTGGTCAGATCAAGAGAGGGTCATTGGCCCATGATGCCTAGCCAACAGGTTTTGTCGTGCAGAGGAATGAGGGAAGGCTGAGCTCAAAGAACAGGCTTGGGGGGGAACTTCTCAGTCAGTAGCTCTTATCATGTTTTAAACCCACCCACCCCCAATGGTAGGTAGAGGGAACTTGGAGTTCCAGGCCCATTTTATTTTTCTGTTAATCGGAGTGAGATTAGCAGAAAAGCCTCATTGCAGGAAGACCAAACGGGCTTGGTTTAATGAGGGGAGCTTGGTGCGATCTCTGCCAAGGAGCCCCTCGGACGGCCAGTGGCCAAACCGGGCATCCGGAACCATCTTCAAAGCCTGGGTGGAACGCCTCCTTGTTTATCTCCTCCGACACTTCAAAGCCGTCACCTCCGGGCGCTGGTGGCGGCCCAACTTCCTTCAAAGTATATTGCAGCTGCTGCCTTTTCCATTAAGGATCAAAGCCCTTCCTCTAGCAAATGGTCCGTCAGGTGCTTGCAGGGCTTGTAAAAAAGAAAAGGAAAGAAAAGGAAGCAGTCATAAAACCAAGAGCCCCTTCACCTCCCACCTTGAAAACGGATGAGCTAATGAAGGGGACTTGTGCTGACATCATGGAGGGCTTGTAGCTCCCGATGGATGGCGGGGAAGGAGCCCCCAGGTTTGGCAGTTTAAGGTCTCCATCTAAGGCCATTCAGAGAGAGGGAGAGAGAGAGAGAGAGAGAGAGAGAGAGAGAGAGAGAGAGAGAGAGAGAGGAATGCTGTGGACTGAAGCTTCAGTGTTGTGGGTAGACAGGGCAGAAGGAGGTGACATTACAAATGGCTCAGGCAAAGCTGACAAGGCAATCTTTGATTTCTCATTTCCTGCTGATACTACAACACGAAAGGGAGGAGACTCACGCCAGAACCATGCCAGCGAAAGGACTACAGTGCATAGTCGAACCGTGGAACTCATGGCCACATGATGTAGCGACAGTTGTCCACAGGGAGAGTTTTCAAAAGGAAGAGAGGTCTGTGTAGGTTAAGCCTGCCGGGGGGTGGGGTGGGGGGCTACTAGCTAGGTTGGCTGTGTATCCTCTCCAGAGATCATGTGCTCTACATAGCAGCGGAGGTTGAATGCAAGAGAGAGAGAGGGTGTGTGTGTGTTGAATTCATGTCCTACTGGCAACTTGATCTCTGGCCGGCCAACGCTGTGAAGGGAAGGTCACCCTTGAGAGAACTTGTTCCAGCAAGATTCTTCTGATGTTTTTAGGCTTTTATCTCGATCCTTTCTCGTCGGCTACACTGGCAGCAGCTTTCAGGAAGCCAGAACGTCAGAAGGGCTGAAGGTTGAGAATCTCCAGGCTAAAGTCCCCTGGGACAGGATGATGGGTTTTCGGTTCATTGCTGTCAGCAATGCAGAGCTGAAGCCCAGATTCAAGGGTGTTGCATGCTGGAAGCTTTCAGAGAATACCTTTCTCTGCCTTAAGACACGCTTGCCAAATCTCAGGTGCACACAGGAGGCCCGCTTGACCTGAAGAAGCAGTCCAGTCATTACTGCTAAATTACCTGTTAAGACAAGTATCAATTTTCTTCCTAACTGGACACATTCCCTCCAGACACTCAGTTCCTTCCAATCTCCATTCCTGAGTGAGTAGACTTGCCAAGGAAGCCCATGTCAACTTCCTGGCCGCCTGCAGCAAAAACAGCAGCAAGCCCACCTGTGACAGGTGGTGAAAAGCTAGTTTTATTTAAATGTATTTGTTCGAAATATTTTTATCCCACCGTTTTCCTTATAAGGACCTAGGCTGCTCCTGTTTGGGCTTTTTCAGGTACCCTTGAAAGCAGCTCTTTTGTTTGATCCAAAGTTGCTACAAGGAGACACAAATATAAGGAAAAGCATTTCTGAGGACCAGACCCAGAACGCCTCTGGCGCCACTGATTTCAAAACCGCAGGGGCAGAGGGGCATAATAAGGACTGCCACATCTGAGGAAGGTGGCCGCTGAGGTCACCTTCAGGGGCTCCCCGCCTTGGCTCACCCTGTTGTTCTTGGACTGCATCTCCCAGGAGTCTTGCCACCGGCTGTGCTGGCCAGGGTTTCTGGGAATTGCAGTCCACGAACGCCCGGGTGACCCAAGGTGGGGGATGCAGTGGCCTGGTTCTGGAGGAGAACTGGGCGCATCTCTCTGTTAACCTTGCTGCGTGAGATGAAGCGCACCCGGGCACACAGAGCCAGCCTCTTGGCCTAATTGCAGAGGGCTGACCTGATGGAAATCGGTCCCTAGGCAATCCCAGGCAGATAAGGCGATCCAAAATGGAAATGCTATCATGGCGTTTAAATTGTTTCCCAGGCAAAGTTTAATTGGGACGGTGCACTGGGGGGTTTGTGCCGGCGGAGAAGAGATAATTGAACACCTCCAGGAGTCTTCAGAGCACACAACCGCCTCGGAGACCCATTGATTCCCTGCTTGAGTTTCCACGTGTCCCAAAATCCTCTTTCCAAATCTTACCCCCCCAAAAAAAGATGGCAAGAGGGATGGATTTGGGTTTTTTTGAGTATGGGCCAGTGGGGAAAGAGATTTACACAACAGCCTTGCAACTGGGAGCGGGGGGGGGGGGGAACGGACCCTGACCTGCTTCCTTTGGACTTTGTAATCAGAGTTACTGTGGACGACCGAGTGAAAAACGTACCAGCAAAATGCTTCCAGTTCCAGAGCTCTATATATTTTTATTCTTGATTTCTTTATTTATGTATTGGTTGGCCCACAGCCCAAGTGAGAGCTTTCCACTCTTTCAAGTCATCCCAGGTTGCTTTCTGGATTTTCCAAACAGCGCAATGCTTCCCTGAGCGCTAAAAATACTGCTGGTGAGAGAAAACCCTTGAAGCTTCTGGGTCAAGGGCCTGAGGTAGAAAAGGATTTTGCTTTAAAAGGAAAACTACAGTTCCCAAAATTGAGGGCAGTCACTCTAAATACAGCTGCTCCTTCAGGCCAGCAGGGCAATCCTTAGATGTATATATTTGTTCCAGATCACCTAGAAGGGAGGTTATCTGGAGGAACTGGGGGAGGAAAGATCAGGGGATGAATAATAGATGGTCCGGAGAGCTGCTGTTTCCTTGTTTAAACCAGTTGGTCATTGCTTATTGTAACATAGATGCGGAATGGAATTAACCAAAAACAAATACAACGCAAAAGGCAACATATGTATTATTCTAAGGAGAGATACTCAGATCATCGGAAGGCAGTCCTACAAAAGAGGGGCAGGATCATCTGCCCCCAATCCTCCCGGAGTGCAGGACTCTGGGTTCAAGTTGCAGGAAGCCAAACTATCAGGGAAAACTTCTCAAGTGTTAGAGGGGTAGGACACCGGAACCCGTGGCCTGTGGAGGTGGTGAGTGCTGCAGGCTTTCGAGAGAAAATTGACCAGCACTGGTCAGATAAATATTTTATTTTTTTATTCCTGCCTTGAGCTAAGGGATTAGACTTGATGCCCTTAGTGTGTGTTGTGTTGCATCGTTACATTCGTGACCGACCCTTCGTGACCCCACGTCCATGGAGCTTTCTTGGCAGGAATACTGGAATGGCTTGCCAGTTCCTACTCCAGGCGCCTACAGCACCTGGTATTCCCTGGTGGTCTCCCATCCAAGTACTAACCAGGGCCGACCCTGCTTAGCTTCCGAAATCCAGTGAGATCGGATGTGCTTAGGGCATCTAGGCTCGATGCCCTTAGAGGCCCCTTCCAACTCCATGATGCCGTGGTGGTTCTATGATTCTATATCGGGGCAGGCGGGCAAGGATTCCTTCGCAGAAGGCAAGGAGCAAAAGGCACGAGGCGAGAGGAGATGGGCGTTTGGGACTTTGGATGCAACAAGGTTATGAATCTGAATCCGATGGTAGGGCAGGGGGACCTGCTTGTCGGGAATCTGTCCTTCCTGGAGAGCAAGTCTCGCTGCTGGCGAGGCTGACTCAACAGCATTGCTTTTGGACGGAAAGGGAGTCGAGCTACTAGGCTGGAAAAGGGGGACCCTTTTAGCCGAGGACGCTGCCAGGCGGAAGGGGCTTCTTTGCAGGCTGATCAGCTGGGCCAAGCCTCCCTGATGAAGTCCCACTGACCAAAATAGTCAGCTAGGTTCCATCAGGAAGGGAAGCGATGCAAGGGCAGGGAAGACGCGTTGTCCAACGGGTGATTCCACTTCCGATGGTGAGGCTTTGCCTGGCATGGATGGGGTGCGACCCAGCAGCATGCCACCTGCGAAGCCTCTCCCCCCGCTGGGCCTCCAGGCCCCCCATCCCTTCTTAGAGGTCCTTCTGCTAGACTGAGCCCCTTCCCCAGGAGGAAGAGGAGGAGAAATAAGAGGAGGAGGGGGGCTTTTCTGCTTCGCCTGGGCCTCCCAGAGTGCCCTGCTCTTAAAGGACAATTACTCTGATGCCTGGAGGGAGCCTTATGTAGAGCAGAGCCATAATTATCATTAATAATGAGGGAAACGGGCTGGCAGGGAGCCAAGAGAGAGGGGGTGTGTCTGTTTGTCTCACTGCCCAAGGAAGATGTT
Source organism: Phrynocephalus guinanensis (assembly GCA_037367245.1). NCBI lineage: Eukaryota > Metazoa > Chordata > Lepidosauria > Squamata > Agamidae > Phrynocephalus > Phrynocephalus guinanensis. The sequence continues at coordinate 18,224,338 of CM074752.1, forward strand.
TTGATCTCGGCAGGAAGGACCGGAAAAGGCCCAGGAAACAAGGGTTAATCATCCTCTCGCCCGCCCTCTTTCTTCCCTTTGGGGTGGCTAACCATTAGGGAAAGCTGCCTGGGAAGGTTCCCAAGGGGCAGGGGCAGAGCCCGTTTTGACAGCTTCAGAAGCCGTGTTTAGGTTACCTTTATGTCCTGTGCCGCGAAGTCATCTCCGGCTCATGGTGACTCTCCAAAATGAGCGCTCTCCAAAATGCCCCACACTCAGTTGCCCTGCTCGGCTCTTGAAAACTCAAGTCTGTGGCTTCCTGGAGGGAAGTGCGTCTGTCTCCTGTTAGGCCTTCCTCTTTTCCTGCCGCCCCCTACCTCCCCCAACATGATGGCCTTTTTGCAGAAGAGCCTGCCTGCCTGCCTCCTCCTCCTCCTCCTGAGGTGCCTCTCATCACCTTCGACCTCTTTGCCTCCGGGGATAGTTCTGGCTTTATTTGACCCCAGGACTTTTCTGGCTGCCCAAGCTCTCCACCAAGATCCCCTCCAGCACTACCATTCACATGAAGCCGTTCCACCACTACCCCCTCCCGGTCAGCTTTCTTCACTGTCCAGCTTTCACACCCCGGCAGGTTGATGGAAGACACATGCGTGTGGTTGACCTTGGTCTCCTGCGAGACCTCCTTGCCCTTCCGGTTCCCTTCATGGCTGCCCCCCCCCCCCGAGTGTCTGCCACCTTCTTCACCCCCCTTTGGGCAGCTGATTGAACCAAGACATGGCAGACCTCTTGGCCTGGATGAGGTCACTTCTTGGGCTGCAGAGAGACACCCGAGTGGTCTCCACCAACCAACCAGCTTGGCCACAAACTGTGGGGACTTCTGGCATGGTTTGGCCTGCTGGGCTTTGCATTTGGCCTTGGGTAGATATCTCCCCACCACCACCCTACCCCCTTCCCAGGGGCATCACGTTCCTTTCTCACCCCCTCCCTAAGAATGTGGGTTTTGGTTTTTTTTGCTAGCATTTAGCTTAGCCTTTTAGGCAGCCAGGGAGGGGGGCAGGGGTGGTGGAGTCAGGCCTGCTTTCTCTCTCTCTCTCTCTCTTAGGTCATATTTTCCTTCACTCAATGGCACTGAATATTGCTGACAAGATTCCCGGCAACAAAGAGCTCCTTGTGAGGGGACCCAGACAGGATATGAAATGTATCCCAGTGAGATAAGCCCCAGCCACCTGTCTGTCATCTGTGTATCTTGGGTGGCATCAAACGGCCCCTGACGAGGCAGGGCAGCGAGCAGACGGGCCGCTCGGACGTGCTGGAGGGCTCCGACTGTTCATCTTTTTTCTTTGGTTTTACTTGCCATTTGGGGCTGCTATCTATGGAGAAATTATTATTATTATTATTATTATTATTATTATTATTATTATTATTATTATTATTATTATTATTATTATTAGTAGTAGTAGTAGTAGTAGTAGTAGTAGTAGTAGTAGTAGTATCTGGTGAACACAGCTACCAGGTGTTAAGCTGGAGTTGGCCTTCTCCAATGATCGAGCTCTTTCCAGGAGCCTAAGACCGTGATGGCGAACCTTTTAGAGACCGAGTGCCCAAACTGCCACTCAAAACCCACTATTTTTTTTTTTTTGCAAAGTGCCAATACAGTAATTTAACCTGTATACAGGTGGCTATGAAGGGGCGATGTCAGGTGCCCACCGAAAGGGCTCCGAGTGCCACCTTTGGCACCCTGTGCCATAGGTTCGCCATCACTGGCCTAAGATGGCTGGAGTTATCTTCGTAGAATATATGCTGTTCCTAATAATGTTGCCATTTGTAGTGGACCGATGCTGAGGTTGTTGTTGTTGTTGTTGATGTTGATGATGATGATGATGATGGGGATGGGGATGTGAACGTGGTAGATGCCAAACCTGAACCTTCCAAGTTAACAGTCCCTGGAACGGAAGACCCCCCCCCCCCCGAGAAGCCTCCAAGGGTCATGGCTTGGGCAGGCCAAGCACTGGGTGAGCCTCAGTGGATTCGCACCCAAGACTCCTGGCAACAGTTCAATCAGTTTGAGATTCCCTTCTTCAGAACAATGAGAGCTGTCCGTGGTGCTGCAGCTGAAACCTGATACTGTACTGTAGTACTGGAAGAAGACATCAAAAAATTCAGTTCCGATTCCTGAGGCTTGAACGGGGACAAGGGCCTTTTTCTATCTTCCTGCCCTGGCCAATAACACTTGCAGTACCACTAAGGTTCTGCTTCTCCTGTTTCATTTGGAATGTAACATGTTACAAATAGGTTAACTTGTCCCAGGCAACTCTGTTACAATATTTCACAACTCCTCACCTCCAGGGACCGGATGAGTTATTCTTATTTTTCTTTTTCGGATGAGAGATTCCAGACCCACCCCATGCTTACAGAGTCATGGTTTGTGCAGGCTGGGGAATGATGGAAAGTATAGTAGAACAAGGGACCATCGCTGGTTCCTTCCTCCCTGTAGCAGGGAGGATGAGGCAAAACCAGGGCCTCAGGAGGCTTTGCATTTCTCCAGGCTGACTCCCTCCAATGATACCCGTCCAGTTCCTGAAGCCATGCTTGGCTTCTGCAGGGGCACCGCTGTCCATCCTCCTGAACGGTCGGCCTCTCTGCCCGCTGGCAGGCTGGAACACAAGATATAGTCCAGGGTATCTCTCACCCAAGGGCTTGACTGTTTAATGGAGATTTCCCCTCCCAGCCAAATACCTCTTTGGAAGCCACAAATAAAGGCCAGGCATGAGGGAGAATCAGCATAAGGAATAAGCACTTGCCCTCCTAACCTTGGCATCTTTGCTTATTTGAACCGACCCAAAATCCTGCCATGAAGTCAATCTGCACTCCCCCACCCCCACACAGAGGCAGCCTCTCTATTTTGTCCTGTTGTTTATCTTTTCCACCTTGACCTGGTCTGTCCTTTATGGAGGAGAACCAGCAGCCCCTAACCTTCCTGTTAGTGATAAAGGAGTGCGCTCAACTACCCCCCCCCCAATTTTCAATTACAAAATAGATCCAAAAATTGTCATGTAGGGTGCTCAGCAAATATGGCCCTTGGGAGAAGGAAACCAGCAGGAGTCTCATGCCTTTAAAACCATATAAATAATGTTGGCATTGGGAATTGGCCCTGCTGCTGCTGCTGCTGCTGCTGCTGCTGCTCTTAAAACTTGTTCCACGATCAAAGCGAAATTGCCAGTTACTGTTAGCATCTCGTTGAGAGCGGAGCTGCCTTGAGAGAGAAAAGACCTCTGGTTCTCTCCAGCACAAGCTTGCCTCATTCCTGACCCTACGGATTATGTTGCTTTTTTTTTTGTCTTGTTGGTGCACAGAAGATGAACCAGCTTCTTGGTGGGAATTGTGCAAAAACTTTCAGAAAAGATTTAGGAGGATTTTTGTACCAACTACCAGCTCCAGCTCATTTGTTTGTTTTTATCTTTATTTTTATTTTTATTTATCTCACCAGGACTATAGATTTCTGGAGCTTATTTGCTTCCCACAATGTGGGGCAGTTCTCCTTCAGCCTAATCTTTCTTTCCATCGAGACTCTCACGCAACTCCACGGATGTGTCTAGCCATCGGATGGCACGATGGTTAGTCATCTGCTCCGATATTATGATGGCCACCACTCCGTTCTGTCCATTTATGAATTCATTTCCAAGCCAGGCAAGGGTTTGGGCAGCTGTGAAGTGGCTTAACTATCATTTATTTTATTTTATTTATTAAAATTGTTTTATTTATATGTTACCTTTCTCCCGATAGGGCGACTCGCAGTAGCTGTATCATGGGGGCATTTACTGATATTCAGCCTGAGCTATGGCTGTGGAGCATCTATTAATTAAAAGCCAGCTGCTGGGAGGACAGGTTGCTATGCAGAGAGGGGGGGGGCTGTGTCCTTCAGCCTATTGTTTTCTCTGTCAGGGAGGGGAGGCTTTTGCAGAGGGCTAGAAGTAATGATCCCCATCTATTGATGGCGGGGCGATCAATGCTATCTCCTTTTTCCATGCCTATGCGCCCATTGATTCGGGTCGTTGTTGTTACCTCTCTGTTTATGTAATGTCTGAACTTTGCACAACTGAACCGTTTAATGTGCAGAAAAGGAGGCCTGTTGCCATGAAAACAGATCTCTGGATGACAGCATAATGCCGACTTATCCCTGTTTCCTTGGACGGCGCTGAATGTATTTTAACCTTGATAAGTCAATAACTTTGTACAAAAGGGGCTTTTGAATGCATTCCAACCTGAGAAGGTGTGTGTGCCCCCCCCCAGCTTTTAAACTCCCAGGAAAATTGCTGCTGCTCTGCAGCCCAATCATTAGAAGGCAGAGAGGGTGGCAGAGAAAGGATTATTTTTGGGTTGGGGGTGGGGGGGGGAGATTTTCAGCACTAAAGATGTATATTCCTTATGTTTGTATCCAAAAAGGAGAGTGAACTTTTTATACATACTGCATATAAAACATTATGAGGCTCACCAGCATGATGGAGCTTCAGTGGAAATCCAGCAAACGAGGACTTTAAGAGCCTCCCACTGGCAGCTTTTCAGACGTTATTGGGGTGTTTGCCTTAAACTTGGGACAGGGATTGCCTTGGAATACCTCTCCCAGAATCCCCTAGCTCGTGTAGGATGCTGGGAGATGTAGTCTAAAGAAAAGGTTACTTTCCCCACGCTCTGGTTCCCAACACACATTGTGTCGTCTTTCATTCTGTCCACCTCCCTCACACAAAATGCAGAGGAGAGCCTGTTGACACGGTGAGGAGGGACCCTGGAGTGTGGGTGGGTCCCAACGGCTGTGGTTTGGCTGACTCCCTCTGGGTGTGGGCCGAAGGTGGACGTTGCCACTGGCCCTGTTTCTGATCCATAGGACTTGGAAAGGGCCGCTGGGCAGGCGCAGTGCCGTTCAACCGTGGAACTCTCTGCAACAAGAAACAGCTATGGCTGACAGCCTGGAAACTCATGAAGGACTACTATTGAGATTGGCCGAGTGCCAATATATGCCAGCAGCTGGGAGGGCATCCAGCACGTTGCTAGTTGGCACGTATTTGCCACTCGGGAAGCCAATTCTGGGTTTAGGTAGCCTTGCGTGTGATCCACTATGTTTCTCCTTGCATGCATGCGGAGGCTGTTTCAACCCCTCTTTTTGCTCCTCTTAAAAGCTGCGAAATCAATACAATCAGCAGGTCAGTAAGGAGGAGATGATAAGGGGGCTAGATGGGTCTGTGATCAGATGTGGTATAAAGAGGCTGGCTGTTTATGCCAAAGGGAGACACACACAGAGAGACCAGCCCCGGTTACAAAGCCCAGTCAAGTGGGATGGCTTAGGCTGACGTAGACCCCTGGTGCAGGTTCAACTTACAGGTGGCGCAGGAGCAGGGAACTGTTCCCAGACTCCAGTGCCGATCTACCCCCAGACAGGACGGTGAGATGCTGGGGCTTTTTCAGGCTGCAACCTGGAACATATGGAGAGTGCCAGAGTTGGTGGGCTCTGCCCTGGCAAGGATGTATCAGAAATGTAACAAAAAAAAACAAAATAGATTTGCTGATAGAAACCCTTTAAAAACAGAAGAATGAAAGGGCAACATTGAAGCAACCTCTAAGTAAACACCCATCTTCTTCACAAACAGGACCTCTTGTTTAACAGTATCTCTGCCCTGCTGGATCTTCCAGTGATGAGGCAAACTGGCATTATTTCATGAATTTCTAGAGGCTGTGGCTATATTCAGCCTGTTGCATGTAAGAGTTTTATGGCACATTAAAGAGTTTTGTGGCACATTAAAGGGCACTCGGAGCCCTTTCTGTGGGCACCAGACGTTGCCCCTTCAGAGCCATCTGTATTCAGGTTAAATTGCTGTATTGGCACTTTGCGAAAAATTAGAATCTCAGTTTAGGCGCTTGGTCTCTAAAAAGTTCGCCATCACTGGTTTAGGAACTGCAGGACAGTATACTGCATTGGCATTTTGCTATGATTTGCTATTTGAATTCCCGTTTTTGTGCAGCAGTTTGGTGGGTGGAAAAGTAATTCTGTCGTGAACCGCCTAGAGTGGCTTTAGCAGCCAGATGGGCGGTATAAAAATCAAATCGAATGTATGTGAGGTATGTACGTTCTCTAAACACCAAAATGTCACCTGGGATGAAAAAAAAACAGTAGGGGGAAAAAAAAGGAAGAAAAGAAAAAAATAATTAAAAAAATGCTAGCCTGACTACAATTCCCATCGCCCCGGGCAGCCGCAGCGCGGCGCCTGCTGGGCTTGGGAGTCCCCGCGGAAGGGAACCGGGAGCGCAGTTTGGAATTTTGCCGCGGAAGCCGCCGAGGCCCCGCCCACCGGCGGGCGGGGGGGGGAATTTGGGGGGCGCGCGCGAGAAGAGAGAGAGAGAGAGAGAGAGAGAAAGGACGCGTCGCGGCGTCGCCGGGGCAACCGCGGCCCGGGGATAATGGGGGGCGTGGCCGGACGGGGCGCCGCTCTGCGCCTGCGCCCAGCTGGGGGCTCTCTCTCTCTCTCTCTCTCTCTCTCTCTCTCTCTCTCTCTGCTCAGTGTCGCCGGAGCCGCCGCCGCGGAAGGGAGGGAGGCTGCAGCCGGAGCCGGAGCCGGAGCCAGAGCCCGCCGGCCGCGGGGAGGAAGGGAAGGGAGGCCGGCAGGCGAGGCGAGGCGAGGCGAGGCGGGGAGAGCGGCGCTCGCTCCTTTGCACCGGCCGCCACGCACCCGATGGCCCCCCGGGCAGGAGGCCGGGGCTGGGCGCGCCGCCTTGGCCCCGCAGGAGCCGCCCGCTGACGACGACGGGGCTTGGGGGGGGGGGGCGCCGCCGCCGCTGCAGCGTCCCCGTCCTCCTCCTCCTCCTCCTCCTCCTCCACCACCACCTCTTCTTGCTCCTCCTGAGCCGCTCTCCCCGCCGGCCCTTCTCCTTCGGCACAAAGGCAGCCGAGGCGCCGCCGCCCCCTCCTCCCCCCCCTCCTCCCCGGGGCCCGGGATGTGAGCCTCGCCGGGGGCGGCGGATGCATCGGGGGCGGCGAGGGCGGCGGCGGCTGCTCCTCCTCCTCCCGCGGGGAAGGGAGCCCGCGGGCCGGCCGGCGGAGCAGCAGCAGCAGCAGCAGCAGCAGCAGCAGCAAAGGAAGCGGCGGCAGGATCAGGCCCGGGGGCGGCCGGCGGGCGGATGCCGCCGCTGAAGAAGGCGCGGAGCAGGGACCCGACCCGGACGCCTCCCCCTCGGACGGAGCGTCCCCTCGAGGCGCCTGGCTGGCTGGTGTTTCTCCTCCCGTTCGCCGCTGGTTGGGTTTTTTCCCCCTTCTCCTCTACAAACCTGGCAAGGTTGGGACTTTTTCTGATCGTTCCTTAGGATAATTCCACCAACCCCTTCCTTTTGGGAAAAAAAAAAAAGAACAGTTCCTCCCCGGCTGGGCTGCTTTCCGTTCCTTGGTGGCGTCCCTCTTCATGGCTCCAAGGACGTGGCGGACGAGCGTCTCGCGGCCGCCGGGGATCCGGGCGGGGGCCTCGTGAGGCCGGCCGGATTTTCCAGAGCACGGGCGGAAGCAAGGCAGCAAGGAGCCCCGTGGATGGTAAAAGGCCGGGCCGGGCGGCGGGTTACCCGGGAGGGTCTCGGTGGTGGTGCTGAAGGGAGGATCACCGGGTGGGGGGGGGGGCTGGCGCCTGCCTCCCGGTTTGCCAGGCTGCTGACCTCCGGTGGATGCGCATTGGGCTTCCTTCGGTGATTCCGCTTATGGTGGTGGGACTGGCGGGTTTGCCCCCCCCCCCGTCCGTGGGGGTTCTGCAAGGGGGATGCAGGGTGGCTCCCCTTGGCTGTCAGGAGGACCCCTCTGAGGATGCAGAACCGACCCAAGGCAAGGGGGGGGGGGTTCTGCCGAGAGGAGGGGGGGGGGACAGGCCAGGTCTGGCTCCTGGCGAACCTCCTGCCCCCCCCCCCCCCCGCCAAGTTTAGCAGCTTGCAGCCTCGCTGGGCCCTCTGGGCACCTCCTTCTGCGCCAGGTGCAAAAAAAGGCACCCCAGGGGACCGCCTTGCTTTCCTGGCTCACCCGTGGGGGGGGGGGGGGACAGCAGATCTCACCTGGTTGCAGCTCCCAAAACAGCTCTGAATGGGAAGAGGGCCCTTTCAGGCTCAGCCAGCAGGATTGGAAAGAAACCATAGAAAGGCAGCCCACCCCCCCCCCTCCCCAGAGGTTCTTGGCTGGTGATGCTGGAGGCCCGAGGAGCTTTGCCCAGGACAGAACAGGGCGAGGAGATTTCCTTTCCAGGTGGTGTGTCTCTTCTTCCCTTCTGTCCCAGCCCCTTCCTCCTTCCTTTTTCTCTTGAATATAAATGTCCTGGCTCTGCAGTTTGCTGCCGAATAGTAATCAATAAGCCTATTTTAGCTGCTGGTGGTGGTGGTTGGAAGCATTTTGCCTAACCTTCTGGCACCTACTGGATGATGGCAGGGGACACGTTGGTATCTTTTGTTTTTATCTCTTTAATTTCTTATAAACTCGGTTTAAAGCCGCCTTTCTCCTTCCAAGGGACCCCAGGCGGTGTCCGGCAAGTTAATGGCAGTGGGAATGCAATACAGCCTTTATTTAAAGCCATGGGCATTGAGTACAGAGCAAATAAAGTGTTTGTTTGAAGCCCTCATAACCTCCAGCTGGCTGGGCAAGGACTGTCTCTTCAGATATTTCTTGGGGGGGGGGAAAATCAGGAAAGGTCCTTGTGGCCCTGGAAACATTGTGGATCGCTCTGGGCTCCCCAAGGCCCATGGATTCCAGGCAGCCTGGTGGGTTTCCAGGAATGATGGGGGTTGTAGTCCAGTGGCATTTGGTGTTCTTCAGGGATTTCCCCCCCCCCCCACACACACACACACTCCGCTGCAAAATGGAGCCACCAGAGCTGTGAACCCCCTAGAAGTCCCCTCAGTGATGGAGCTATCTCTGAGTCACGGAAGGTCAGCTCAGGGTACGGAAAGCAAGCGTGTGACCTTTCTTGAGCTCCCGGGGGGGCGTCTGTGCCCTGGGAAAAGGAGCCGAGGGCGGGGGGGGGGAGAAGGAGGGCCTTGAGTTCCCTTCAGTAAGCAGCTCTGATGGATTTGCAAGGAAGCGCCCTAGCCCTGTCGGAGCAGCTCATCCTTCCTTTCATTTATTTATTTGAATAACCTTGGCCGTTACCAAACAGGCGCTCCAATCAAAACAGTAAACACGTATCTCACTTAGAGGAAGAATCAACATGCGAATAGAGCAGCAATCTGGGAGATAAAAGGTTGCGCGTCTAAATAATTCACGGCCTCCTTGCTACAAGCTTGCCTCCGTGAAATTGCAGATCAGAGAGGAAAATGGGACAGCCATTCAGAAATGGGGCCTCCCGTTAACATTTTTATCAGATGCCCAAATGGATCTTCAGAATTGCAGGCCCAGGTCTCTGAGTAATCAAGGGAGCCTTATAAAGTAGTGTACAGGGAGAAGCTGCTCTTACCCCCCCCCCGCATTGCCCTCGAATGAAGCCTCCCTCTTCAGTGGCAGTCTACCACCTAACCCCCACCCCCATGCCTGCAACCCAGGGGCAAGGAAAGGCTGTCTCTTTCGCAGTGTACCTGCCGGATGTTACCAGGGGTGCCCTTGATGTTCCTGGGTTGACGGTTAGGTAAAAGGCTGGAGGCCCCGAGGCCTTGTCCTTGTCCCTGCCTCTGTTTGCATTGGCTTTGAGGAATGGCAGGTGTTATTCTTCCCTCCCAGGCTGGCCGGCCGGCCAGGGTCTGTCCTTGAACCCCATGATCGGGAGTCGCTGGCAGCTCTGAGCACGAAGCTTGCTTTCTTTGTTAGGCGACTGAAACAGCTGTTGCAGGATCTCGGAGGGTGATGGATGCCCCTTTGATGGAGAGGCTGGCCCCGAAAGTGAGAGGAGATGGGTGGGTTTTTTCCCCTTCTTTATCAGTCTGCCACTCCCTCCCCTGCCCCTGGTTCTGCCTAAAACCCGGGCAGCCTGCCTTCAGCTGGGATTTTGAGCTGTCACTGCCGAAAGGAGTGTGTTATGGAGTGAGATGGAAGCCACGTTTTGGAAAAGGGGAGACATTTCCGCAACAGGCCAGCTGGGATCAGATGCAGGCTTGGGCTGTGCAGAGATCGGGGTGGGGGTGGGGGTGGGGGAGGGGGGTGCAGAGGCAGGCCCGTGGGCCCACCCCAGCTGCCTCTGTGCCCCCTTTAAGCCACGGGTGGTTTCTTTCACATGACCGGGATGAGCGCCCTTGCCGTTTTCTGTCTGACTGAGCAGCGGTGGCAGCAGGAGAGCTCTCTTTAGTGTCTGTTACAAAGCATCTCTTCAGCCAAAGAGCACCCTGATCCAACCAGCCGGCGGAGGGGGAGGGAACCCAGGCAGGAGGTCTTAAAAGGGCCACGGCTGGAGAGGGTTTGGGGTTTTGTTTTCTTTTGAGGAGGGGGTGGGGAGACAAGATGGCTCTGCCAGGGGCTCTGGTTCACTCCTGGCCTTGACATGGGCAAGCATCTCCTGGTGCAGGCCCAGCTTCCCTCCAGGCCTCAATGGTGGTGCATTCACACACACACACACACACACACACACACACACACACACACACACACACACACACACACACACACACACAGAGAGAGAGAGAGAGAGAGAGAGCGGCACAGGCTTTGGGAATGAGAAGCATCTTTACTGCAGGGCTGGCGAATCTGAGGCCCGAGGGTCCCCAGGTGCTTCCCTCTCAAAAATGTTTGCAGCGGAAGCATTGCAAAAGGCCTCCCTGCCCTTCTCCTCCAACTGTACATATTTGTGCATTTCTGGCAGAAGGGAGGGTGTCTTTTGAGGTGCACGTATTGGAACGGACCGCCCGGGCCTGCCTTTTTGCCCTCTGCGGTGGTCCCATGGTGGCGGCTGTGGGGCTGCCACAGGCTCCCAGGGCCGCCGTGTGGGTCAGGAAAGGGTGCTGGGCAGAGCATTACGGGGGGGGGGGGATTTTTGAGTCACCTCCTCCTCCTGGCCTTTGAGCCGTCATTGCTGGACAAATAGTTTTTTTTGCCAGCGAGGGAATTGCACCCGCCGCCATTGCTTTGGCCCCAATGCAACAACACCTGTTAAAGACCCTCCTGTTTCCAGCGGGCCTGTGATCCCAAACTCCAAAGTTCGGAGGACTGGCACCAGCCGGGTGATTTCCAGAATTGGGGAGCACTCCCGCTGCTCTTTCAAATGCCCTCGGGGACCCCGGGGCAGATTGCCACTGGCGCCCTGGGTGTTTCTGTTTGTCTGCTAAGTAGAAGGCAAGGCGACAAGAGAAGCTGCTCTGGATGAGACCTGAAGGCCTCCTGCAGCTTCGTCCTGGCCACCCGCTGGACATGAGGGCCCTCTCCTCTTCTCCCCAGGTGGCAAGAGAGAGCTCTGATGACTCATGGCAACTCTTGAAGCCTCATCCTCTCTGTGAGGGTTGGTGCTTAATCCTCTAGGGATCAGCTTGGCTTACAGGTAAGGCCGGTTGAAGGGCCAGCTGCCTGGGGGGCGCGGGGGGGGAGCCTTGAGCCGGGCTTCTTTAAAGGGCATTCTTGTTGTTGAAACCAGGACCTTGCAGGTGCCACGGAAGACTTCTTTGGGAAGAACGGAAATGGGGCGGAAGGGTAAGCTCAGGAGACCTGCAGGGTGGGCTCCTGCCGTCCAGAAGATGCCGGGCTTGGTTCTGTCCCTCCCGCAGGGTTATTTCGGCCCAGGCTGCTGAGATCTGTAGGCCAGAAACTTCCAGAGGACCAACTGTTGCCGTGCGAGCAGAGAGTTGGGAAATTGGTTCACGGCTGATAGAAAACATTTTCCTTCAGGAAAAAAAAAAAGAGAGAGAGAAGTGTCTCGTTTCCAAACTGTTTAGAATGACTCTTTAAAGTTGATGTGCTTTTCATGCCAGCCACTGGCTCCGTTGAAAATTTCCAAAGTGGAGCTGTCACTTGGAGGGTTGAGTTTGGATGTTTGGTCTTTAATTGCCTGCATTGCAAAGGCAGTCAGTTCCTTCGTTTGTGTTCCTACAATGGCTGTTGAGCTGAGGCACAGTGGATACCCGTGGTGGCAGAGTGATGGGCTCCAGAGCCCAGGGTTCGAATCCCCCCTCGGCCATGGACACCCGCGGGTAGGGAGTGAGCGGAATGTTCTGGAAAAGATCTCCACTCAGAGCGCCAGCACGACGCAGTTACCAACTCTTGGTAGGCATGACGGGGCAGCAAATTTCCAAAGGATTAAGGTTTTTAGGACTGTACATCCACTGAGGAGGAAGAGACTGAGGTGAGGTCTGCAGTGCTAGTCTTTTAAAATATATCTATATAGAGAGAGAGAGCTCAGGAGATGGGAGCTGAAATATTGAAATGGGCCTTAAGCCCTGAGGTAGGGATATTGTGTGTGGTCCCTGATATGATCTTGATGAGAGAGGGAGAGGGAAGAGGTGGGAAGAACTTAGAACCGCATAAAACGCTTGCTGGCCTTGATCTTTTGAAAGTAGCTTTTCCAAAAGGCCCCGAGAAGGGAACATGCCGGATCCGTGGGCTGGTTTTTGCAGGTCGATAACTCTTTGAGTGCTTCTGCCTGGCCTGCCCCGGCGATATATTTTAGGTTTGAAGAGGCAGGGGCATTAAAAATTTAAGCCTCTAAGCTGCTGAACGGTTGGCCCGGCCTTTCCGGAAGGGGAAAAACCTCAGAGGCTCCGTGGCCCGGCTGCCTGAAATAGAAACAATTGAAACGGTGGAGGGGTGTGTGTGGAGGGGGTGTCCTGCTTGTTTTTCTGTGGGTCTGTCGGGCATGGGGGGGTCATTGCTGAAGAGCATTCTGCTTGTCCTTCCTTTGGGTGTGGGGTGAGGTGGCAGGTCCTTAGTGTTTGAGATGTTACTGCCCAGGCAGAGGGTCCCTGTTTGAATCCAGAATGCCCCCCCTTCGCCGGGGGCCAAGTGTGTCTAGCTGTGTTAGGCTGCCAACACAGGAGCAGGAAGGAGCCGGTGTGGGCTCCCTGCCAGGCCAGCTGCCCTTTCTAAGCCCCTCATTGAACTGGACTTACACCGTGGCTTTCAAAAGCACACTTCATTTTCCTCTGCCAACAGCACTTGCTGTGAGATGATTCTGAGGCCAGGCAACACATGAACAGTTAAAAGAACATTTTCTCTGTTTGCCCGTGTGAATGCATGGCATGATCTGAAAGCTGGCTTTGATGCCTTGTAGAATGGAAGAGGAGAGGCCTCTGCCCCAAGGTGCTTGCAGTAGATAAAGTCTGATACGGAAGAAGCAGAGGAAAGCAGAAAAGCGTGTGCAGAACTAGAGGAGGAGGAAAGTTATTCAGAGTTCTTGGACTTTGCAACAGGTGGACAAGGGTGACGTACACAGAGGGTGTGCTTTTGCTATGCCTCGTCTCTTCCTCAGTGGTGTTTTGTGGCACTTGGGTTGTGTGAGTGAGTTTCTACTTTCAAGAAACCCCACTGGGACATCCATGGTGGTGGTCTTATTCCATCATCCCCGCTGGACGGATGGCTCGCCGTGTGCGTTTGTCCCTGCAACAGAGCACATTTAGGGCTGCATTGGGTTCCTGGACCTCTGATCCTGTCCTCAGGATGTTCTGAAGACCTGGGGAAACTCTCCACTGCAGTTGTGGCAGTAGGGCTGGGGAGGACTACAACTTCCATCAGCGCTAGCTAATGCAGCGTGTTATGGGAGTTGTAGTCCCCTTTCTGGGGAGTCGCAGCTGCCTTGCCCCTCATCTGAGGCAGCCTGCCATGATTCCTAGCATCCTTGATATTGTCTTGTAGGATGATGGGTTGGGGAACCTTTGGCCCTCCAGATGTTTTGAACCACAACTCCCACGGTCCTTGATCATTGGCAGTAGAGGCTCGGAATTCTGGGAGTTGCAGGCCAAAACACTTGGGAGGGCCGAAGGTTCCCCACCCCTGACCTTCAGGGAGTCTCTTTCTCTCAGCCGTTTTTGAAGTGAAGTATCTAGTCCTCATGGCTGAAGAGATGGAGCCCAAATCAGGTAACCTCATAAAATGCTTGCCGGCCTTAATTTTTTGAAAATAGCTTTCCAAAAGGCTCTAAGAAGGGAGCCCGAACCGAGTGGGTTAAAAGGTGCGCCTGACTCTTGCTTGCTCCCAAGGCGTTCTGGCACATTTTTGTCTCTGGAGAGAGTGCTTCAGAACATGTGCAAAGTGTCCCCTGTGGAATCAAAGGGCATCTTCATCACATATCCCCTGCCAATGCCGTTCAGCCGGGAAAATGCCAAGCCGTTCTTTGGGGCCTCCGGAAAATATATGGCGCTCTGGGCCGCCGGTTATGCCTAATAGAAATGACAAATTGCGTTGTGGACTTTTCATGCTGGAGAGAGAGGGGGGAGCAGAGAGGGAGGACGTTTTCTGCTTTCTCTCCTGCCTGGCGCATTCTTCAGTGAGCAAAAAAAAAAAAAAAGAGCTAATATTCGTGCGAGGTAATTCAATCAAACAGCGATTCCTGACGGCTAATGCGGCAGCGCCGGGAACAGAGAGCCCGGGACACAAAAGCCTTGCTTTATTACCTCCTGCTTGCCGGAGAATTGCTTTTCTCCCCCGAGTGAGCTGGCTAAAGCTGGCTTTATTATGTTAACCTATTTGCGTGTCAAGAGCCATTGTGTCGCTCAGGCTCGCTCTCTATCTCTGTTTGTGTTTGCTGGCTGCTGTGGCTGCTATTAAGGGGGACGGGGGGGGGGAGAAAGGGTGGCAGCGACCGAGGGATGGGTGACGGGGGTGGGGGTAGGGGTGTACACACACACACACACACACACACACACACACACACAGAGAGAGAGAGAAATGGCCAGCCCGGTCAGCACCCGGCGTGCTCTGGCGCCCTGATGCCACCGTTGCTAAGTGACTGGCACCCCCTCTCAATTGCTTATCTTCCGCCGAGAGGTCCTCCATAATTATCCGCCCGTTGACATCTTTTGAACGCGGCCTGCCAATGTGTCTCTCTTTGTTAAATAAAGAATAAATAAAAGGTTTGTGCATGCATGCACACACACAGAGAGAGACATAGGAGAGTGGGTGTCTGGGTGGATCTGTGTCATCTCCCTGCAGGAGAGGTAGAGATTTCAGCCTTGACGGATCCTTGTGTATAATTTGGCAGCCTCTTGGCGGATATGTAGTCCCAGCTTTGCTTACTCCGTTATTTCTCAGTTTTTGGCTCCAGAGGTCTGCGGTTCCCAGCCTTGGGTCTGCGGGTGGACCAAAATTCCCAGAATCCTTCCCCGCTAGCTCTGCTGGCCAAGATTTCTGGGAGTTGTAGTCCAAGAACATCTGGGGAGTCAACCTTGGAAAGCAATGGTCTAGATATGATCTTTGGGGCTGCCTGAGTCCCAGGAACGCCTCAGGGTCATAGAGCATGACCTCCCAAACCGCTGGAAGGTCAAAGGTTGAGAACGGATGCTTTATAGCAGACTACAGTAATTGTTGGTGCCAGTTCGTTGCTCTCAAGTTGCTGCTGACTTGTTACATCCGCGTCAATTAGTGGTGTTAATTAAGCCTCAGAGCTTGCCTTTTGCCTCTTTGCACGTCAGCATCTAGACCTCTTTTGACTTTAAGCTCCTTGCTTCATTAGTCATCTTTCATGCTTGCCCTCAGAGCTGTTCTCTTGGAGCTGACTTGAATGCCTTCCTACCTGGGAGTTGCATCTTCCAGCACTATCTTTTGTTTCCTTTCCACGGCGTGCTAAGAATGCACTTAAAGGGTTGTGCCATTAAACTGTCAAGCCAAGGTCCTGGAAAAAGGAAGAGTGTTCCAGAATGATCTCTCTGGACCAGGACTTTGCCCTTCTGGACCTACCCCGGGCTTCCCTCCTGGCTATGGAAGGAAGACCGATATAGATCCTTTTAAAAAATGACGCTCTCTTGATCTGCTTTTAGTCTCCTTTTAAAAATCAGAGCTTTCAGTAGGAAGACTAGATGGTTCGAACTCACTTTCCGGGCATGTTTCAGGCATGAGTGGCTTTCAAAAGGTATTTTTTTAATGGAAGCTCTAATAATAGGTGACTAATGAAAGCAGCTGAAAGCCCCAGCCACGCTTGCTCTCTCCCCCAACGTGTCTGGTGTCCACCTTTCGCTTCTCTCATCGGTGCTGGGTTTCTGTACAGCCCCAGCGGCAGCAGATCTGATTGGAGGCCTGGGGTGGAAGAGGCAGGCCACCTTGCAGGGTCCACCAGGCCACTGATTAGACCCACGGGGGAATTGCACCATCCTCGACAAACAGTAACATGGGGGGAGCACCCCCAAACTCCCCGATGCCTTCACTCTGGAGGCAAAAGAGCTGGAATGAGAGATGCCGGCTGTTGGCAGAAAATGCAGAAAGAGACTCTTTTTTTTAGGGTGGGGTGCTTGGGGCCCCCCAAATGTGGCTTGGTGGGCTGCCCTTTTTGCCCACTCTTGTCGTCCCAGGTGAGCGGAATTCTCTTTTCTGGCTCTGGCAGACGGAAGGCCAAGGGGTGGCATGCTTACCCCTCTGCTTTGGTTAATAACCATTGCCGATGGTCAGAAGCTCAACACGGGCTTGTTTTTATGCTTTCCAGAGTGTTTGCATGCATGTGCATGCACACGCACACATGCACCCTGCTCCTGGCATGGAATAAATTCTCCACTTGAACAATCAGGCTGCTAAAGAGAAGGTCCAGTGAGCGAGAGAATCGCCCTGGGCTGGCCCTCCTCCCTTGGTGGGACTGGCCGTGCCTCCGACATGGAGCCCCCTCTGCTCTGGAGGCTGCCCCTTCTCCCCTCACCCCCTTCTCCTTTGCACGGCAGGGCCTGGCTTATTTGCTGGAGAGGCACATACGAAGGCATCTATTTATGGCTGCCTGTAAACAAGCTTCCAATAAAAACAAGTTAATGACCTGAAACCGACAAGAGCCTGCTGGGAATTTTTTTTTATCGCCCTGGAGATTGCTTCCTCTTGGCAGGAAGTAGGCCGGATGGGCGTCGAGACTCTCGCCCGAACCCCGCTGTGCAAGTTTGATCTGCTAGCCCCCCCCCTACTCCACCCCACCCCACCCTGCTTTCTGACCCCCCCCCCTCTCTGGAGATCCCCCTCCGCCACCAAAGACCCGGCTGCAACCAGAGTGCCACACATCAGACCCTTGCTTGTTCTCCCAGAGACGGTGCACAAATAGATAGTGGCTTGTAGAGCCCCGGGGGTGGTTGGCCAGCCAGTGGATGCTGGGTGGCGGGGTGTGGGAAAAAGTGCCTGAGGTCAGCATTTTGCATACATTTTGCAGACAGAGGTTGTGTTTGCTCCTGGTTGTGGTGTGGGTGAGGGTTCAGGTCAGAAAAACTGCAACTAAAGGTGTCTCTCCGTCAGGGCATCAATAAATAAAACCTGCCCAGTCAAAGTGGCCAACTGGCGTTGCACTCCGTGTATCAAGTTGGTGGCTGGACAGCTTAGGGGTTGCGGTCTCTGGCTGCAGAGTTGTGCCTTCAGCAGGCAGAAAAATACGCAGAGTGGCCTTGGGCTGGCTGCACAGTCCCAGGAATCCCCCTACCTTCCAAAAAAAAGGGGGGGGGGCAAGGGAAATCCCCCCTGGAAGACCCTGGAAAAGAGTCACCATAAGGCAGAATGGACTAGAGGGCTCATTGTTGTTAAGGTGTGTGTGTGTGTGTGTGTGTGTGTGTGTGTGTGTGTGTGTGTGTGTGTGTGTGTGTGTGTGTGTGTGTGTGTGTTTGTTATGCCCAACAGGCCAAGTTAATCCCATGGCTTCTGCATAAGTGCAGGCATATGAAACTTGGCTTGTGCTTGTGTGTGGGTTTGTTATGCAATGAAGCTTCCATCTTAAGTGGGGGTGCATGAAGCTTCCATCTGGGGGGGAATTCCCTGTGCGTGTGCGTGTGTGTGTGGTGGTGGGGAGAGGACTGTGTTGGGGAATACCTCCGCCCTCCCTCTTCTGACCCTGCTCGGTGTCCAGGGTTGCTTTCTCTATTATTATTACTTTTCTTAAAGCCAGGCTTGTCTTTTTATCCACATGGCTTCTGTCAACCATGTTTGAAAAAGCACCGTGCCCTCCGGCTATGAGTAAAGCTTGCTTTGTTGTTGATAACCAAACACTAATAAAGCTCTAATACTTTGCTGTTGCCAGGCCGGCCGGGGCTTTGACTGGTTCCCGCATGCCGGCTGCCGTTCTGTCTCTTCCCTTGCCTGCAGCTCTCCTGAAAGATATGCCCGGTGCAGAAACCTTCAGCCAGGCACAACGGGGGCCCCTGTTATTCACCAGGCCACCATTCCGCCTGCATGGCCGCGCCTTTCGCTTGGCCCATTACCTCCCTCCCCTGCTTGGTAGTGGCTGCTGTTGGGCCTCTGTCCTCACAGGCAGGGATGGGGGTCCGAAGTCCCGTCCGTGTTAGGATCCATTTGTGGGGTGCCACCTGCATCCACATCCCACTCTCGATTTCACTTTTGGGGACAGGCTGAACGTGGCTGGACTGGGTTCCGACACCCCACAGCCAGCAATGTCCCTGGTGGTGGGAGGTGCCCCGCAGCCGTCCTGCCGAAGGGCAGGCAGAGCGGGGGGGGGTGCTTTGGGGGCATGGCCTCCGCCCTTCACAGCTTCTCTTGGTCGATCACGCTGAGGTGTTAGAGATACACCTGAGTCGCCTTGAGCTGCAAGGTCCGCCCTGGGCAGCCTTTTCCAATCTCCAGATCTCTCTGGAAGCAGGGGCAAAATTTAAGACCTCCGTGACACCCATCGGACAATGGTGGGATGAAGCAATACGGACAGCGGACTTGGAGACGGTTGCTGGGAGCATCTTTGGACCAACTCGGGCTCAGTTGGAGTGGGTTTGGTGGGTCCTGCCATGGGTTTGTGCATACCACGGAGTGGCTTCTCGTACATTCAGAAGATGTCCAGCAGTGGAATAATATGCTGCCACCAAGGAGGGTGGTGGAGTCTCCTTCTTTGGAGGTTTTTAAGCAGAGGCTGGATGGCCATCCGTCAGGAATACTGTGATGGGGGTTCCTGCATGGCAGGGGGGGTTGGACTGGACGGCCCTGGAGGTCTCTTCCCACTCTGTGATTCCCTGTTGGGTACTTGTGGCCAGGGTCAGAGAATAAAAGGCTGAACCGGGAGGTCGTGGGCTGCCCGATCCAGCTCGGAGCCGAGACCCACACAGGTCAAGGTGGGCAGACACATTTTTCTGGGAGGTTTTATTTCTCTCTGGTGAACTCAGCAAGGAGGCCCACAGACTGGACTCTCTCTCCCCCCCCCACCTCACCCCCATCCTAGCTTTGCCAGCATGATTTGGGTCCGGCTCCAGAGAGGCTCAGGCGGCAGAGAAGAGGAGGCCTGCGAGAGAGGGGAGGGCTAGTGGCCCCTGCTTCCCACCCAGTAAAGGCTCCAACAACCCGCCCCGTCTGCAGTCGGGAACTATAATTAGTCTGCAGCCGCCCGGGCTTCCTTGATTTAGCTCCTGAGAGCCAGACAAGACAGGTCTGTTACACCCAATTAGCGGAAGCATCCCGGCGTTGATGATGAGAGAGAATCCGGGGATGATGTTTGGGGAGAGGAGCGATTCCTCCAGCTCTGGAGATGGGAAGTCTTCTGACTGCAAGGCGGAGGGTTGGGGAGGCTGACGGGTCCCGGTAGAGGCTCCAGACAGGGGAACCCAGCTGGCTGGGAGACTTTTTGGGAGACCCCCCTCAGCTGGGACAGAGCTGCCCCCCCCCCACGCACTCTTTAGGATATATAGGGTGGCTGGAGAATTAGCACTTCCAACAGGGCATCCTCCCCCCCCCACACACACACATTCTCCTGCTGAGAGACTCCATGCCTCCAAAGTTTCCCACTTCTGAACTCTCTGGGGGAGGGGGAGGAAGAAGCTGCTTCTCGGGGGGGGGGCGAGGGTCTCCCCGGGATGGTGCGGGGGACCCTGTGCCCAGACTCCTTTTGCACCTTGGGGTCGGCACCGAGCACCGGATTCTGGATAACGGGCAAATCCAGACACTCTAAGCCGTGGATTTAATTGTAGCTGTTCCCCCCCCCCCATGGATGGTACCTGCCTCCGTGCAGCCCCATGCAGAAAGGAGGGAGGGAGGGCTCAGGGTCTTCCTTTCTCCCTTCCTCTTCCTAAGAAGCAGATTGTTTGGGAAGGACGTGCTTTGTCCAAGGCACATTGTGTTCCTGTTAATTTCCAGCATCTTTGTTGAGCGTTTCTGATCTCCGCTGCCTCTCAAGGGCCAGAAGCGTACCCGGTCCTTCCGAGGCCTTCTCCTCCTCTGGCTTATCATCCGGGGAACCGTTTTGGATCCTTCGCAGTCGTCCCTGTACAGACCGATTCTGGGCCGGTGAACCGTCTTTGCCGGACGGATTAAGTGCTACAGCAAAGGCCCCTTTGTGAGTCCGAAAGAACTCTCTATGCACCCCCCCCCCCCCGTTGGTCATTAGCTTCATAGTCGTGCTAGTGGCGAAAGGAAGTGTTCAGGTTTTCAGTCCTGCTGGCGGTCTAGTTCAGTGGGTTAGGTGTCTGGCTGCGGATCTAGCGGTTGGAAGTTCAATTCTCCCTCAGTGCCTCCGGAGAGAAGAGCCATCCCACACTCCCTTGGGAAGTGTCACAGTCCGGGGGGGGGGGGGAGGAATAAATAAATGGCCAAACGCTTTTAAGCCCGCTGTACCCAGAAAAGCCCTGACATGGGTCAGAACGGGCTTAAGGGCGCATGATTGCAATTAAGTGAAGGGATTCCCCAAATTGGCTTCTGCCCACAGATCCTATGGCTCCTTTGGGGGGGGGGTTGTAGGCGCCTGGAGTAGGAACTGGCAAACCACTCCAGTATTCCTGCCAAGAAAACTCCATGGTCATGGGGTCACGAAGAGTCGGTCACGACTGTAACAACACAACACACACAACACACACGGGTCTTTTTTGGTCCTGCCCTTACTTTCAGGAGCATTTATTTATTTATTTATTTATTATTGTATTTATACCCCGCCCATCTTCCCGAAGGAACTCTGGGCGGCTTACAAGTGGCGACTAAGTGCAGCAAACAACAATATTCAGCAATAACTAACAACTAGCTAAATAAGATACATATAAATTAAAACAGTTCAGAAACAGTTTAAAAACACCTCTTCTCTCGTGGTATTGCCTTTGCTTTGCTCCTGTTTGAGACATGCTGCTGAATACCTCTGGCCCGCACCCGGTTTGGGTTTGAACGTTTGCTACTACCGTCCATTGAATTGAAGGGTTGGTTTGTTTTTAATGTCAAGGATATAAACCTCCCACTGCTGCTTAGATGGGTTGATTCTCCTTTGAATCCCCCCGTTGTTGAATCCGTGCAGTTCCTCACAATTCCCTTCTGTTCCCAACCCCACCCCCTCCCTCTTTTTTGCATCATGGAAAGGCCCTTTTCTGGGTTCGTTTGAAAGCCATGTTCCTAGACCTCATGATTGGAGAGAGAGAGGCACGCCTGGCCTTACGCAGGGAGAGCCCCTTCCTGGGTTTTGACAGGCAGCGGCTTGGCCTTTGGGGCGAACGCGGCAACCTTGCCGGACCTCCAGGAGCCCCGGGGGTGGGGTGGGGTGGGGAGGTTGCCTCTTCTGTGGGGCAAGGCCCTTCCTCCCGGGGAGGAGGGTCCCCACTTGGCCTGTTTCTTGCCCGCAAGAGGTGGGCGTCTCGGCGTGGTTGGCTGGCAGAACCCGCGCTTGGTGGCTGACACATTTTTTCTTGGCTCTCCTGAATTTTCACTGGCAGCGTTGCCCAACCATATGCCACCTGTCTGTCTGGCCTCCTCTTTTCCTTCCCCCCCCCCATCCCCGTTTGGAGAGGAAGGGTGGGCTCTTGGTGGCTTTCCCTGTAAACATTTATTTATTCCTGGCCTTCAGAGCCTACTTTTCCTCAGAGAAGCGCCTGTCCCCACTGCACCCTTGCGAGGCGGGTCAGGCCTGGAAGGAGAGACCATCCCAAAGCCCAGGCCACGGGCGCCGTGACTCAGAAAGCGCAAGGACGCAGACCCCTGAGCCCACATCCAGGCGGTGGAGTAGCCGTTAGTATCAGCAGGGGAGCGCTGGCAGGCTCAGAAGCCCCTTTCCAAATCCCAGCCGGGCGGGATCCCTGTGGCAGCCGGCAAAGTTCTCATCCTTCTTGGGCTTTGAGCTAAATCCTCCAGAGATGCCAAAAGACCCTCCCAAGGAACAGCTGTCGGTCAGAGAACCGGGTCAGTGGGGATGGATCCAGAGTGCCAGCGCGCGCCCTTCCGAGGCACATGCGCACCGAGGCCCCGTCCTGGCATGCCTGCCTGCCCGCCCGCCCGCCTGCCCAGCTGTTCCTGGGTTATTAATGCGCCGTGTTGATCGCGGACTTGCATTGTAATCATTAAAACTATTAGAAAGGAGATGTTCGCTGCAAGGCTCATGTCAGCCTCTCTCTGTTCCGCTTTGGAAGCGCTCACAATTAATGCCAATCAGGAGGGGCCCGGATGGAGCGCCTCTCGAGCATCGCGTCTGTTTGATCCCGTTTGTCAGCTGCTGCCGTTCCCTGTGTTGTACATTTTCGCACAATTGCTATAAACAGAGGAGAGGAGGGCTTGGCTGTGGTGTGTGTGTGTGTGTGTGTGTGTGTGTGTGTGTGTGTGTGTGTGTGTGTGTGTGTGTTGGAGGGTGGGAGCAATGCCTGCTTTCTCTCTCTCTCTCTCTCTCTCTCTCTCTCTCTCTTTCACACACACACACACACACACACACACACAGAGTCTTCATCTCTTATTTTCTAGCGGGCTCTCTCCATTGTTTTGTGTGTTCGTTTTAATCATTTTGTATTTCCCAGCCTGTCACCCGGCTGTCGCCAAAGAGGAGGGTGGGTGGGTGAGTGGAATTAGGCCTTGATAAAACAAATAGCATTGATCTTGACAGACGCCTCATTTTCTGATCCAGCGGGTGCAGGAGTGTATGTGTGTGTGTGGGGGGGGGGGAAGGCCTGCTTAAATTTCCCTTTTTTGCCAGGAGTACTCCTCCTCCTCCTCCTCCTCCTCTCCTTCTTCCTTGTCTTTGAAACGCCAACAGATGTTTAACGCCGACGACTCCTTTTCGTTTGACTTGTTCTTGGCGTCTCTTTCTTTTAAATTATCTTTTAAAGGAAGTTGTTTACAAGGGAAAATTATGGCAAAGGAGACAGGGGGGAGGGGAAGCAGGCTGGAGTTTGCCCGGTGGAAGCTCTCCCTTCCACCACCCTCTCTAGTCCCTTTGCAGAAGAGGTGTTTGCTGCGTTTGCTTAGGACGGTGTGGGGTGGGGATCAAGCAGCTCAAGGACACCCCCCGTCCCTCGATGAGGGACCCATGGAGATTTCCAGGGAGAGGGCCTTGTCCCTGACCCTGTTGTGTGCGTGTTCCGGACACCCTGGCCTCTTAGGGTCATCCCTTCTGGGTGTTGTCTGGTCCCCTGGAAAAGCCGCCTAGTCCCTTGGCTGCCACTCTCGCTCAGGACAGAAAAGAATGACTTGACCGTTTGGCCCTCCACTGGTTATACATTATGTTGGCTGAATCCCCCAGTTCCGTGGCACCCTTTCCTGGTGGGGCCTTAGTCTGCGGAACTCCCTGCCACAGGAGGAGGTGGTGATGGCATCTGGCCTGGATGCCCTTCAAAAGGGGATCGGACCAATTCCTGGAGGAAAAGTCCATCCCAGGTTACTACAAACCATGATGGAGATGTGTGTCCTCTCCAGGCTTAAAACCAGGGTACTTCAAGGGCCAGGTGCAGGGGAGTGGTATCAGAAGACAGATATCTAGTTTCATGCGCTCCCAGAGGCATTTGATGGGGCCACTGTGAGATCCAGGAAGCTGGACTAGATGGGCCTTTGGCCTGATCCAGCAGGGCTCTTCTTAGGTTCATATGTCTCATATGGTGGTTGTTTCTTGCTTGAATAAACCGCACAAGGTTGCAAGGATTGGTTTACTTTCATGTTTTGGGCAAGGAGCAGCCTTTGTCTCCACACTGGAGCCACCTTGGAAAGAACGAGGCTTCGATGAGTCCCGCAGAGTTCAGTCGATCTAATTCAAGTTGCGTTTCAGAATCAGGATGCCCTCCCAAGGGATCTGCACAGCTCTCGCTTCTGCGGGGCTCCTGAAGGCACCTTTATTTGGCGGTAAACGTTGATGAACTCCGAAAAAGGCCGCACAGTCTGTCGGTGGGCTGGGCGTGGGAGGGCGTGGGCGGTGGTAGCGCTGCCCAAAGGGTCTCCTCGAAGAATCCCATTCATCTCCAGCGGCAGGCCAGGCGAAGGGAGGGTCCCAGTTGGGACTGTTTGAGAACTTTTGTGTTGCAAAGTAGATTTGGGGGGGGGGGGGGAGTGATGGACGTCCCATTAAACTGTAACCTGATTAGGCAAAGCGCGGGGCGGGGCTGCAGAGGTTGGAAGGCAAAGCCTAGGCCTAAGACATTCCTCCCTGGGAGTCCTGGAGCTCTTGAATGAATGGGTGCTCCATCTGTCGGCTGGTAAATCCTTTTCTTCTTCACCCCCACCCCCACCCCCCACCCCACCCTTCCCGCCTGGGATATTAGCTGGGCCTTCAAAAGGGCCCTCCATGGTGCGCCTCCTGCCCTCCTGCGAGAGAGGCTGGTGCTCTCGGAGGCCACAGCCTTGGGGGTGGGTGGGCGCATTGCATTTGCCTTGCCTGGGGTCTTCTGGTGTGTGTGTGGGGGGGGCTGTTCTTAGGTTGGGGGAGGCTGGCCAAATCTCCCTCTCTCCCAGACGGGGGGTGTGTGTGTGTGTGTGTGTGTGGGAAATATAGGGACTTCCCTTGGGTCCCGAGGGCTCCTTTTCCACATGGCACTGGGGGCACTGCTGGTGGCTTTGTGCATCCAGGGAGCCCCTTTTCTGTGCCATGGGTTTGTATCGGAGCTCCCATGGCACCTGCCAGAAATCAGCTGGGCCTTTCCCACGGCAGGCTCACCAGACTCAGACCTCCTCCTTCTCCCAAAGCCAGAGAAGGTTTTGTTTTTTCCCCCAGCCTGGAATGACCAGACTTGCCGTAGTGCCTGCTTCTCCCTGCGGGAAAAAAACCCTTTGCCAAGTCCTCCTTGGAGCATATTCCGGGGGGGGGGCCCTCCTGTGCCACTTGGTGGCTGTCGAGGAACCTGGTTGCACCATTGGGGGGGGGAGCATGCCAGCCCTTCCGGGAGCCCAAAAGCTGCTCCGGCATCCTCCCCTCCCAAACCAGTTGCAGTTTTACAATGCATTTCTGAAGGATTCTTCACACCTGCTTTTAAAGAGTGCCTGTAATTTGTGTTCAAATAAGGCTTTTCTGCCCATTTCCCGTTGTCTTGATGGGCCTCTTGCGTATTCCTTGGAGAGCCCTGCCAGGCAGACAAAGTGATAAATAGTTGAAATTAAACCACAAACAAGCTGTGGGCTAGAGCTGGTGGTGGCTTCTTCTTCTGGGGATGGTGGATAGGGCAAGTCGCCCTTGACCCCACGGCTAGCCAGTGTGGCTTTGGGTCTCGTAGTTCCTGGGGTGGCCCAGCCAGCCTTCTTTGGACCTTCCTGGGTTTCAGACACACGCCAGGAGTTGTGCGCTGAATCTCAGGCGGCACATTCTCCCTTGCCTGGGAATCTCCAAAATACCCCTTGCTTTTCCCTACCCGCAGAATCTCATCTCCCAGCACTCACCTACTCCAGCCTGTGGCTTCCGTTAGGAAGTGAGTCCATCTCGTGTTTGGCCTCGTACCTCTTCTCCTGCTGCCCTCCGACTAACCTGGAAACGGTGGTGCTAAAGATTTGGTGGAGAGGGTTGGGGTGGAGAGACGTGTGTGTGCGCGCACACATGTGAATGTGCAAGGGTGTTCCAAGGGATTGCAGAGATTTTGGGAGGAATGTAGAGACCACAGGGAAAACAAGACAAGGAGTTCAGTGTTGATATGAGAAGATATATATATATATATATTTTATTTCGATGGGAACAGGAGCATTCAGGCCCTTCCCGGTTGCTCTAGGGCTTTAGTTAAGCATTTATTTCAGTAGGGAAGGGTGGGTGAATGTTTACCTTGAGCAGAAAAATGGGCAGGGGGTGGGGGCAGAACCTGATGCCCTCTCCAGAAGCATATCTGAAGGGACCCCTCCCCGCCGCCCCACTTTTAATCAATGGGGCTTTTCTGGCTGGGAGGCGGTGGAGCTTTTAAAGATCACCGGAGAGGTTAGAGGCAAATTACCCTTGACTCTGACGCGCTAATATAATCTTGAGGCCCATCTTCGGGACGGCAGCTAAAATTGCTTTTTAGATTAACATTTAATTATTAACAGGGTGTGGGCGCAGCGGCAGCAGCCGGGCTCCCCTCCCCTCCGTCCCTCCCTCTCTTTCCTCAACAGGCGTAGGGCTTGCAAATTGGGGCGGGGGGGGGGCAGCAGCCAGGAGTAGGCCTTTCTGATGGAGGCATTGGCAAGCAAGGGGGTGTGGAGGGGGTTGGGGGTGAGGGGGGGGAGTGCTACATAGCACACCGTGGCAGCCAGGAAGGTCACCTGCACGTTTCTCCAGCAGCTGCGCTTTATTGCCAGCCTTTGGCAAGGTAGGTCTGAACTTTCCCTTTTTTTGGGGGGGGGGTTATGTTCTATTTCCCATCTTTTACCAAGGGGTGACCTTTCCTGGGATTAACTCCTGCCGCCACCCAAACTGTCAGCTTTGCTAATTGAGTCGGGGGCGCTTCCCGCTTTCCAAGGCGGGGCATAAATCACTCCAGAGCTTTCAAAACCGCCGAGCAGGGCCGGGGAGGTAGGGAGTGCTAAAGGAAAAGAGCAGAGTGCCTCTGGGCATGTCAAGAGTGGGTTGGCCGCTTGAGACGGTGCATAAGCGTGGCGATGGTGGAAAGCATCCTCTTTGTAGTTGTGTGTGTGTGTGTGTGTGTGTGTGGATGGATGGATGGATGGATAGATGGACAGACGGATGGATGGACAGACAAGGCATGTTTGGTTTTACGTTGACAGCTGTTGTCTAAACAAGGGTATTGTAGAGGCAGAAAGATTGTGGGGCCAGAGTGACTCCTCTCTCGGGAATATTTGGTTTAAGGAGCAAAGGAGCCCGTTGAGACCCTCTGGAGGTCCATAAAATTACTCCTGTTGTGTGTGTGTGTGGGGGGGGGGGATATGGGAAGGCTTCCCTTTGAGACTGAACCCCAAGGGGGGTGTCGTCTGCTGAAGCCAAGCCATTGAGGGCAAATCAAAGAGAGAGGGGGTTGTGTATAGAGAGGGCAGAGGTAGTGGGACTCACCGCCACAAGGTGTGGCCACTGTGGGCAGGTGCCACTGGGCACGCAGCTTCTCCCTGCACAGAGCTGGCGGGATGGGCAAGGGGTCGGGGAGAGAAGCAGGAAAGGCCGGCCAAGGCTAGGCCAAGAAAGGTGGCCTTCCGTCCCCATGTCTCCTGGCCGTGCTCAAGAGACCAGGCTGAGGGATTCGACAGGTTGGCCCGGGCCCTGTCATCAGAAGAGGGACCTGGGATTCTAATTCTGGTCTTGCCATGCTTGGGCCTCCTTGCGGGTTCTCCTGAAGACCCTTGGTCTTTCTTTCTGAGCCCCCTCCTTCCTTCCTTCCTTCCTTCCTTCCTTCCTTCCACCTACCTACCTACCCACCCACTGATCCATCCATCATCACTCTCCTTCCTTCCTTCCTTCCTTCCTTCCTTCCTTCCATCCATCCATCCATCATCACTTTCCTTCCTTCCTTCCTTCCTTCCTTCCTTCCTTCCTTCCTTCCTTCCTTCCTTCCTTCCATCATCACCTTCCTTCCTTCCTTCCTTCCTTCCTTCCTTCCTTCCTTCCTTCCTTCCTTCCCCACTGCCTGGGCCCCTGGCTCTCCTTTGATCTCCTTGCCCCAGCTGATGGAAAAGCTGGTATGGACCGATGCCCACCGCAGGCACTCTCTGGCCTGAAGGACCTTGGCCGAGGCGCAGGCCAACGATAAGGCGCCTCTTATCTCCTGCTGATGTCCGTGCAGGGAGCTTGTCTTGGCCTGTTGAGAGGGGTGTCTTTGAAAGGGGGGGAGGGAGGGAGGGAGGGAGGGAGAGAAATTATGATTAAAGTCACCGAGACCTTGGTCGTATAAATAGCCTGGGATTTGAACAATAGGCTTTCAAAATTAGCAGGTGTGAGCGAAAGGGCTGCTGCGGAAGGACAGAAGCTGAGAAAAGAGTTGACTTTTAAAAGGGCAACTATTTTTAAAACCTGCAGCGTGATGGATTTCAAATCTGCTTTATGATAATGGAAGGGTTTTGCCTGGGCGGTTTTGGTCAATGGGACAGATCCAGGCTCCCCGGGGTGGCTGTGTAAAAGTATCCCCCCCCCCACACACTTCTTGCACAATTAGCTTAGGGAATGCAGATTATTTGATGCAAAATCTATGTTAATAACTGTGTTAATCTACGGATTCCAGCCCGGGCAGAGAAAAGCCCCACAAATTTCTTTTTCTTTGTTGAATGTCAGTCTTGTTGTTTTCAAACTTAAGTCATGTTGTTCTGTTGATTTGCCGTTTACCTGTGATTGATGCAGCTGGTTGTCGTATGGTGTGGGGGGCCAGGTGGTCAGTATATAAATAAAATAGAATAAAATAAAATTTACAAATTTTATAACATTTTTTTTTGGTCTTATTGGCTGGGGATCTTTTTAAACTCTGCTGCTGCGGTTGTTTTTGGTATTGTTTTTATAGTATTGTATAAGTATTGTATTGTATTGTATTGTATTGTATTGTATTGTATTGAATTATTGTTGTAAACTGCCTTAGGTCCCTTCAGGGAGAAAGGTGGCATAGAAATATTATTATTATTATAATTATTAAAATTATGTGGGGCTTTCAGGATCACTGGATCCCTTGGCCAGGCCAGGTATGGCTAGAACACAAGGCAAGAATGGACATGAAAAGCAGAAAAACAGAAAAGCAAAAAAACAAAAAAACAAACAAAAAACCAAACACTAACACAAAAAAAACCCCACCAGTCTTTGTTTGTTCAAATTTTGCCTGGACGTCTCAAACAGATATTATTATTATTATTATTATTATTATTATTATTATTATTATTATTATTATTATTATTATTATTATTATTATTATTATTGGTGGCAGGAGAAAGTGAAAGAAAGCCACGGGCGGGCGGGCGGAGCGTGCTTCAGGTGACAGGTGGCATCAGAGCATCGGATTTGGGCGCTTGAGGGGGAGGGCACTCACAGGTAATTAAGGGCGACGCGACCTTTCTGAGCACAACCTGCTGCAGGGCTGGTGTCTTGGCACATGTGTGTGTGTATGAGAGAGGAGAGAGAGAGAGAGAGAGAGTTGTGAAAGAGAGAGGCCTGGAAAAGGGCTGGGGTGGGGTGGGGGGCTAAGAGTCCATTTCGACCCTAGGTTTGCACCTTGTGTACATGTCTGTCTGTCCCTCTGTGCGGTGGTGGTTGCCCAATGCAGACCGACAGACGGACAGACAGGGACCTCCCGGATTCTGGGCCAAGCCGGTGGGGAGGAAGGCCGAAAGTGCTGAGCCAGGCCTGCTGGCTTTTTCTCAGCCCAGAACCAGCTTGCCAGTAAATCTGGGTTGATTAGGAATTAGTTCCAATGCAGCTCATGTTAAGCATCTGAACGGCTCAGCTGATTCCTGTCCCCTCCCCTCTTTTTAGTCCTGAAAAAAATCCCTAAC
This sequence comes from Phrynocephalus guinanensis, assembly GCA_037367245.1. Taxonomy (NCBI): domain Eukaryota; kingdom Metazoa; phylum Chordata; class Lepidosauria; order Squamata; family Agamidae; genus Phrynocephalus; species Phrynocephalus guinanensis. Next base: position 18,253,934 of record CM074752.1, read on the forward strand.
AAACCTGGTGTCGTTTGCAGGCAGGTGGCTTCTCTCCCCCCCCCCCCCCCGTCTCTTTTTTTTGGGGGGGGGCATCATATTGTCCCTCCTACAAATTGACCTGACAGGTGGGTCACGCAGGGTGGGGGCCTGGGGAAACCCTGGCCGAAAGGCGGGTTTGCGTGCAGTGGGATTAACCTCTCAGGAGGAGGAGGAGGAGGAGGAGGAGGAGGAGGAGGAGGAGGCCGGGTCAGCTGGGAACGAATGCCCCGGCGCCCACTTGCCAGGGGGAAGGTTTTGGAAACACTTGGCCTGGGACACTCTGAGTCTGGGATGGGAGGAATTTAAAGCAGACCTTTGCTCCAGTGGGGCCGTAGAGGTCTTTTCGGGACCTTCTCCATCGTCTGAGCTGGGTGGGCGTGTGCAGCCAGGAAGCTTTTCCTGTGAGGTCCGATGGATGGTTTTCCTCCTCCGGTCTTCCTCCTCAGAGCCGCCACTCTGGTGTGGCCCTCCCATCCTCCTCCTTTCTTGTCCCCCTGAGGCTTTGCCGCTCCCCAAAAGGCTCCTTCCTGGCACTGGCACTTGCCAGCCGTGCCTCTCGCCACCGTCGGCTTTTTTTGGGCTGGGTGAGAAGGGTGCCCACCCTCTCGGCCAACCTGAGTGGGTGGGTGGGTGGGTGGGTAGGTGAGTGGATGCATGATTTTAATGAACGAATGGGCGTGGGATGGCCGATATCCTTCTTCATTGGGGGGGGAGCCCTGGGACTGTGCAGCTTGCCCAAGGCCCCACAGGCTGGCTGTTCCCCCCCCCCAAAGAAGCAGAATTGGGGGGGGGGAATCAATTTGCCAGTCTCTGGCTCTGCAGCCGGGGACCTAAACCAGCCAGGATTTAATGAGAGTAGCAACGGTAAACGGTTTACGAAATTCTGCTTCCAGGTTGCTATCGCTTGCCGGTGATTCTGGCTGCTGGCTGGAGGAAATTTCCCCCACTCCCGGTTGGATGGCTGGTGGTTTCCCTTGGTCGCTGCAGGATGTGCTCCCCCCTAACCCCCCACCCCCCACCCCGAAGCTGCCATTGGGAGCGTGGCAGGGAAGGGAAGGGAAGGGAGGGGGGTGTGCCTGTGGATTTCCAAAGGGGATTAGCGCAAAGACCCGGCTCGGGAGCTGAGAGGGGAGCATCCTTCTGCTCCAGACCCAGATGGCAAGGACCTGTTGGCTGGTCACCAAGGGCTTGGAGGAGGCAGCAGGTGGGGGGGGAGGAGGCTGGCGTGACAAGCCAGCGGGCCAGGCAGGCAAGGGGGAGATTGGAAGCCGGCCACGGCCCTGCCGGTGGGCTCCTCCTTGGAACACAGGTTTCGGCAGAGCCCGGACTTGAATTAGGCCAGAGGCTCCCAAAAATGGACGCCGGAGGGGTTTCCTTGTGCATCGAGGAAAGAGGGTGTTGGTTGGGGAGGGGGGGGCAAGGGGTGCTGAGCAGAGGGACTAGCGCTGTCACACAAGGGGAGCTTTAGCACTAGTTGGGAAAACGAGCGCGGGGGGGGGGAGGCTGCTTGGCAGCTTGAACTTGCAAGGAGGAGAAGGACCAAGGGGGGGGGTTCTTGTTTTCCACCTCTTTGGGGGGAGCCCCGTTCTGTGCTTTCTTTCGGCAGACCTCCTGGTACCTGAGGCTCAGGTTGTGCTAATTATCTGGGGTGTTGGTGGCGAAAAAGACCCAACTCCTTCTTGTTGTCAGGAGGCGGAAAAGTCTGCTTTCAGAGTGGAGAGGGGGGGAAAAAACACCTGTAAGGACCCGAAACAATGAAGAGTTCCACAGGCATCCGTTTCCTTTCTTCCTTCTGTGCTTCTTGGTTTCTTGGGAGGCACTGAAATGCTACGTGCCTGCGCACGCAGACACCTCGGCCTCCTGCACCTCGTTCGGGATCATCTCCGTCTTGTCCTGAGTTGGCCTCGTCACTGTACCTGCCACGCTGCACACCAGAAGGATGCCCCTCGGCCTGTCTGCTGCGGCCTCTTGGACTTGTTGTTGGAGGGACCTGGAGTCGGGCTAACAAGCCACCTGTGGTATATAGCCCGTTGGCATGATGGCCACCCTGCCTAGAGGGACAGTGCGAGATCCATAAAGGGAAAGAAAAAAAAACAGGGGGCCTATTTGGACTTCAGGCGCATGTTTCTTGCCTGAGTTGGGTCTGTTTGCCCTATAACAGTTCCATCTGCTGCCTCCTTGCGGGAGGGGGGGAATCTCTCTCAGTCTCTCTCTTTTTCTCTCTCCTCCAGTTGGACAGCACTCCATGCAACCAAACCAAGGTTGTGGTTTTCGCAATACAGCGGTGAACAGCTGTCTCGGCTTAACCGCGAAGTGGATGGTTTTCATAAATAAGCTCTCCTCCCTGTATATTTTCTTCCCCGGCATGGACTGATTGTGAGAGCGTGTTTTTTAGAATTACCAGAAATCAAAGACGGCAAAGGAGCGCACACCCCGCCCCGCCCCCCGCTTTCCACTGCATTAATGAGGAATCCGTAAGGAATGGCCCCTTCTCCATCTGTCTTTTCTCCTTTTTTTCCCCTTAAAGCCACTAATAGGAGAAAATTGGTTTTGAAACAGAATAAAAGTCTCTTTCAGGGGAAAATCGCGCCTTTCAAGGTACCTTTGCAGAAAGTAAAATAGTCTGTGATGAAAGGTGGTTGCCGGGCGGATTGTGTCTCTCTCTCGCCGTTTGAAGAAAGAGGGAGAGACCGGCTGGGATGAAGAAAGGCGAGATTAGGATAATGACACCCGGTAACAAACTCTTGTCGTGAAATTAGCGCCTTCAGAAAGAGAAGGAAAAGCAGGCCTTTATTGGCGAAGGCTTCGTTAGGAGCAGCAGTGTGGGCCAGTGGGAAGCGCCAGGCACCTGTTCAGGATTAGGCTGCTTTGGCCCCAGAAGTTGCTGTTGTGGCTTGCCCGTGTCCTTGACGGACAAAGGGCATCACCAGGCAAGTGGGCTCCCGTCCCTTGCCCTTCCTGGCCATTGCTGCAGAAAGGTGCAATTTGATATATTTTAGGTGTTTTGCGAGGGTTGTTTTTGGTACGCCCTGGCTGCCAGACGTGCACCTTTCTCCTTTAAAAAAAAAAAGGCCCCGAGGTGGGTTACATTGTTTGAAGACTTTCTTTCAAGGCGGGAAACAGTAAGGATACAAATGTTTTAAAAGAATCAAAAGGAATGAATGACACATTAAAATGGGTAAACAAAATCTGACACTGAAAATAGTTTCAAGGTAACAAGTCACATGGCATGTGGAGGTGTCTTTGGGGCTTGCGTTAGCTGCAACTTGCTCAGACCTGAGCCTCCTTTTGGGTGGGTTTTGCTCCCTGTGACCCCTGTGGTGCAGTTGGTCCTTGAGGGGCCCTCCCCGTCGCACCCACCCCCCACCCCACCCTCGCCCTACAGTGCCAGACTGGCTGTGCGGGATTCAGGAGGTCGCTGCTCCCTTCAAATGCCACATTTGTAAGCCGTCTTTTTGCTGCAGTCTCCAGTCTTGGAAAAAGTCACTTGGTTCGGACAGGTTTGGTCTCCCGCTGCCAGGAGACCCACCCCACTCACCCCTGCTACCCTGGCCGGTAGCTGTCATGCCAAAAGTTAGTTTTCCTTCCGCCCTCGTTAAATGCCGAAAGACCTTCTCCATCCCATCCCCTGGCGTGTCTGCTTCCTTACCTCCTGGGGTTGGGGCGGGGAGCATGTCTGCAGGGCTGCCTTATATGGGGCCCGTCGTCTTGCTCCCAGTTATCTATCGCCTGTTCCGTTTCGCCTTGCTTTCTCTCCAGCTGTTGTCAGCGGGTCTCCCGTGTCCCAGAGTGAAACTGCATGGCAGATTAGAAGCGGCAGTTCCTTAAGTGCTGGGGAAAGTGTGTTTGTCGCAGCAGCAGGAGATGTTTTCACCTCCACTGATTGGGTTGGGTTTTTTTTTTTTGGTCAGCTGGTCTTCAGCTGCAAACTTCATTTGCAAGTCAGACGGCTCAGTCAGGAGGATTGCTTTGACGCACGTCCCTGGAATAGAGATGGATCTCCAGGATCTGTTTGTAATATGGACATTGGGTATTCACTTTGTTTTCTGGAAACTTCCTTTCTTTAAAAGCATTTTAACTGTTATTGCAGCGTGACAGTGGAATGCATGACCTCAGGAGACCGAGAGCGCTCCAACGCTGGAGGTCCTTCAAGAGGAAACTGGGCCACTCACTGCTCATTGGATCTTCTTGGGCAGGCATGCCCAAACTTCAGCCCTCCTGATGTTTTGGACCACAACTCCCAGAATTCTAATCTTAGATGGCCAATGACAAAGGACTGTGGGAGTTGTGGTCCAAAACATCTGGAGGGCCGAAGTTTGGACATGCCTGTTCTGTGTGTGTGTGTGTGTGTGTGTGTGTGTGTGTGTGTGTTGGGCTCTATGGTTCCGTGATTTGAAGGACTGGCTTTAGGGTTGCTGCCCTCCTTCCTCCTGGAAACGCTCCCTCCAGATTGGTTGGCTCTCCCTCGGGCGAAACAGGTGTGGCTTGTGGGGCCGCCCATGCGTTGCCGTTTCCGTCACTTGGGATGCCCGAGGGTCTCCTAGAACATCCAGGACCAGCCCCGAGTGCTGCCGGTGGTGGAGAGTGACTGCTCCGTGCAGTTACCAAGTGTGAAAGTCACAAGAGTGGGATCAGCCCCTGGCCTCTGAGGGGGAACTATAAAGGATCTTGTGTTCTTGCAAAGCCCTTGCCTTTTAATGGTTGCGCGCTCGTTCGGCAAACACAAGCTTTAAGACATGGAGGACTGTTCAGGTCAGGGCGGCTTCCTTCCATGTTTCAAGATGACTCTTCCTTGGTGACCAAGTTGCAGTTTTTAAAATTGCAGTTCCTACACATTTTGGTATCCTTTCCCCTGAACAGGTGCATATCTTTATGCCACTTCTTACATGTACACTTCTGGACAAATTGCACTCCGCTTATTAGCGTTATCTTTTCTGCTCTGTGGACCAAAGTGCCTTAACTGGGTGTTTCTTTCCCCTTCCAGTTGCCTTTGCAGCTTAGAAATGGATGCCTAGCTTTGGGAACACGTTACCTTCCCCAAAAGCCCCAGGGGCTTTGAAGGTGACCGAAATCTTGGATCTGGGCATCCTTTTCCCTTGCAAGGGATGCCGGCAGGGGTGGGGAGAGAGGCATCGGGTCCACATCTTTGCATCAGAGGGTCAATTCTTGTGAATGTTTGTTCTCTCCTGAGCAGGGGAAACCCTTCTCTCTCTCTCTCTCTCTCTCTCTCTCTCTCTCTCTCTCTCTCTCTCTCTCTCTCTCTCTCTCTCTCTCTCTCTCTCTCTCTCTCTCTCTCTCTCTCTCTCTCTCTCTCTCATGGAAGCCAGGAAGGTGCCATTCCTGGTTGGAGACTTTTGCAGTGGCTTATGCAGTGGCTTTCACAGCCTCCCACTGCCACGTGGCCTGCCCTTCTTGGACTCAATGGAGATGTGTGTGTGTGTGTGTGTGTGTGTGTGTGTGTGTGTGTGTGTGAGAGAGAGAGAGAGAGAGAGAGAGAGATGATGGTATCCGTCTTGACAAGCAGCTGTCAGTGAATTTCGGCATGAGAGCGCAATGGAACTGAAACCGCCGGGTTGCCGGCTGCTCCTTGTGCGTTTCTACTCCACCTTTTTTCCTGGGGCTCATCTGCCGCCGTCCGACTCCCTGAGAGGTTTCTGCCCACCCAGGGAGGGACTGGCTGGCCAGCTGGGCGGGTGCTGGAAGGAAGCGCCAGGCCTGCCGTACACACTGCCATTCCCAGAGAATAAGGCTCCCCACAGAGCTGCAGACTCGGGCCTTGTCCCCTCTCACCTGACATTCAACATCAAAATTGCCACGGCCGTCAGAGACGACATGGGGGCTGAAACGCTTGGGAGGGTGTAAAAGCAAGGGCCTTTTACGCTTCGTGTCGGGCTCCGGGGGGGGGGGGGGGGAGAGAACAGAGGGTGCAATTGGCCCTCTGGGAGAGCAGAGGCTGCCTTGCAGGGAGATCCCCGGGTGCGATCTTAGCAGCTCAGGTTGCTGCGTTGAGGGACCAGCTTCTGCGGACCCTTTAATCCTGCTTTCTGAAACGCAGGCCAGCAAGAAGCCGTTGCCTTTTGGGAAGGTTTGGCTGGTGACGTGGTGCTTTTCCCAGGAGACGTTTTGTAACAGATAAAGGCAAATAATTCACAGGGTTGACTTTGTTGTTTTTTTGCTCATAATTAGTATTCTTAGATTTGTGGGGCTTGTTTCCACCACAACCACAACCACCACCACCACCCCAGAAAAGGGAAGCCAATGGTATGCAGGACCGTTCTGGCCTTGGATGTGTTCCCGTGCCCGTGAACCAAAGGGAGGCATTAAGTGGCCTTCCGTGGCAGGACAAGAACGCTTTGCCCCCGCCATCAATTCAGCACACACACACAAAAAGCGGGGGGGGGGGGGAGGAGGAAGCAGATTGGATCCTGTTTCCTATATGATTTATGCAAATTAGAGAACTTTGTATAATATTTCTTTATTTGTCTCATGTCCTCCGTGGCTGGGTTTGCTGCTTTGCATAATCTATTCTCATTTTGCCAGCCTTGGGAGGGCCCCGAGAAGGCCACTAACCGCATTATTCAACAACCTCTGAGCCTTTGAGATTTCAGCTGTTGACGGGGTTGTATTTTCAAGAGTAGCTTTGCCATCCCAAGGCCGAGAAATGTCTTTCCCTTCTTCTCCTAATTAATGGACAGTTTGGGTTCTCGGCAGCTGAATTCTGCAACCCACAACAACATTCTGCATTTTTCCTTTTTATGCACCACTGCGAAACAGCGCTATATCGGCCGATGTTTCAGTCCTTGCCCCCCCCCCTTTTTTTTGGCACAAACCCTCAGAGATAAGGAGGACCTCCCAGGTTGCTTATGATGCCATGTGGCTACCCAGGAAGGCTGACTTCCTTCTGTCCTTTGTGTCCCTTGCAGTGCATTCTGGAGTGACGCTGCCAGAGGCCCACGCCGCCACCAGCCATGTTGGCCTGCCTCCAGCGAACGCAGAACCCGCCCAGCCAGCACCTGGTGTGCCCGAGCAAGTCCCTAGAGCTACGCAAGTGTGAGTATTGATGCCTGAGGGCCTGGCCTGAATTTGGGGCTGCATTCACACGAGCGAAAGCTGTCGAGAGCCCTTTGGTGGGGATGAATTATTCAGAGGGTGCTTCAGAAAATGGGCGGCTGGGTGAGGTGCAGCCGGGGGTGGGGGGAGAGGAGGAGGAGCCCCTTGGAGCCGTGGGGTGTCTCTCTCGCTGGCCTCATGTCCGGTTCTCTGGAGAGGAGCGAGCTGGCCTTTCCCCTCTGGGTTGGATGGAGGCAGAGCAATAGAGGAGGAGGTCCTCAGCCGGTCAATGTGCACAGGAGCCCTCTGTTCAGAGAGTGGCTGGCAAGAGAAACTGTTTGTGTGTGTGTGTCCATCCTGAGCACCAGCTTCAAGCGCAGGGATGTCCTTTGCATCTGCCTCTTGCATCCTGTCACCTGCCCTCCTTGCTGGTCTTCCTTAAGCCTGGCTGGTGCGGTGAGGCTGGCTGCGATGTGCGGTGGACCAAGGAATGTGTGTCCTCCAGAAAGTCTTGCTGCCATGAAGGGCCAGTCTCTGGGAGCCGTGGCTTCGTTTACTGGGCCTGTCCATCTCTTGTTCAGCCTCCCTCTTTCCCCTCTGCCTTCCAGGTTGACTTAACAAAGTCTTCAGAGGGAGGCCTTTCTGATCTTTTCAGAAGGGAGAGGTCAGGGTGGCAGAAAAATGCCCCCCTGTGGTGTTTTTGGTCCCGTGCCCGATGACGCGGCCCCGTGGCCTGGTTCCGAGGCACGCCCCCCGCTTGGCTTTTTGCATTGGCCCTTCCCTTCCTCCCCATTTGACTTTCTCCTTGAGCACCCATAATTCCTTCTCCTCGGGGGGGTTGGGGGGTTGGCTTGGGCTGCGCGGTTCCTGATGAGGTGGCCTTCAGATAAGCCGTCAACTCGTTCCATTAAATCCGGGCTCAGAAAGGTCGCTCCGGCAAGGCACCTGTTTTTTTACCCGCCGTCTTTGTCTCTCAATCCGGCGTGATGATTAAATGTATATTTAATGAGCCCGAGGTTTGCGCCAGGCTGCGGTGACCTCTCTGGCTGGCAGAGGTGGCGCATTGAGATTCTCCGGTGATCCATGTGTGTTTTAAGCCGGAGGGAAGGTGGAGGAGGAAGCGGGGGGTGTGTATGTCCATTTCCTCTTTGGTTGAAAACTCCAGGGAAGGGTTCGTTTGGGGAGTTAAGCAATGGATTGTTTGGTTCTGTGAGCTTGGCATTTACAGCCTCCCCTTGGTTTGCTCGTCCTTTGCCAAACAACAGGCCGGTGGCCTTGGACGTGGCCTCGGGCAGCAGCTGCAGATCCTGGGGTGTCGTGGGTGCTCTCCAAGGGAGGTCCTGTCCAGTGGGAGCCGTGGTTTCAGGGGATGATGGCGGAACCGGGGATAGTAACTGTGCCCGCGGAGAGGATTCTAGGAATCGGGGGGTGGGTGGGTGGGATCCCCAAAGACAGACAGAGAGGATCTTTTGGTCTCAGCCACTGTGAGGTTGAGGGGCGCACGCGCACAAGGAGGGCGGAGGGCGCTGGCCCGCCTCGCCCCCTACCTTGTTTCTCCAGGGCTCGCTGGTCTAATTGAAGCCGGTAGGACTGCTTAAAACCAGGCACGATTTAGAAGCGCCTCCGATTACTTAATTTGCTACTAAGTATCTCGGTAATTATCTTTATGGGCCTTATTTCTTGTCCTCTGGCATCGTTTCCGTCGATATTAAACGAGCCCAGCACAGCCGCCTGGCCCTGCCATGGCTTCGGAATCCGATTATCGCTGCCCGGGCTGCCGATTAATTTCTGTATTAATTTTGTGGCCAAGGTGAGGCAGCTAATACTGGTTCCCTCGCCTGTGTGTGAGGTGTGTGTGTGTGTGGGGGGGGGGAACCGCAGGACCTGCTGACGTCTCTCAAGCTCCCCATCCTTTTCTCTTCCTCTTCTAGATGCCCAGAGATATGTGTTCCCCCCCCCCTCTCTCTCTCTCTCCCTCTGATGGCTTCTTTGCCTTATCCCCTTCCTCTGCCACCTCCCTGCCTCCCTTTGTGTGGTGCCATTTTGCAAAGAGCTTAGAAGAGGGTTTTATCTTATTCTTTAAAAAGGAACTCACCCCCCCCAATGTTGCCGCTGTCAGATGGCTGTTGTAGTTATTGCTGCTTTGTTTATAAGAATACATTCTTGTAGGATGCCTGTTCAGCCGGTTGTGGTGTTCTCTTACTGAGCAGAAAAATCTGAGGGAGGTCATCCTGGGTCAAGTGTGTGGGGGGGAGTGGTCTCTGTCATGACCCATTCTGACGTTGCTCCTTGCAAACATTTCAGAAGAGGGCTCATTCCAGGGGGGCTCGTTTCAGAAGATGGTTCTTCAGACGCACGTGGGAAAGCGAACCGCATCGGGGCTGCCTGGGTGGCCTCGGGGCAGAGCAGGGAGCCCAGGGGCGGGCAGGATGGAGCGCTATCACCCACAGGGCCCTCAGGGGTGTGTGTGGGGGGGGGAGAGGATGCCGGGAGTTTTTTGAGGTCAAAAAATGTCGAAACCAGAGCAGTGTGACTCAGAAGTGAGAAATCAGAAGGAGCAGCCATTGGGGAAGGCGAGGCTGAGCCTTCACCAGCAGAGAAGAGGACGGACGGAAGAAACTGAGCCTGTAAAATAAATAAATAAATAAGCAAATAAATAAGGAGAAAAGAATGGGGTTTGAAATGTTTACGAGGTGCCTGATTTACTTGGATCTAATTCTTGTTTTACAGGGCAGTATTGTCAACTGTAAAACACAAGTCCTTTGGTGCTGTTCTCCTGCTTTTGCCCTTTGCAATTATCTCAAGGGCGGGGATGGCTCTTTAGGGTTAAAAATGGGGCCAGATTCCTTGGGGTTAGGGTTCTGTAGCGCTCCCTTGAGGGGGAGGGCAGGAACGGTCCTGGGGAGCCACTTTGGACTCCAGTTTGGGGACAAAACAGGGCGTGAATGGATTTAGTAAGTCCAGGCCTGATCCTGCCAGGGAAGGGGTTCCGTTTTCTTTTCCTCTTCGTGAGCAACACCTGCATGGATGTTCCCTTCAAAGCCCCAAATGGATGTCGCGCTTGGCCCCTGCCTGCCAAGTCTCTCGGGGGAACCCACGGTTGACCAAGGGAGGGGGGTGCGGTTGGCATGAAGGCCGTGCCTGCCTTTCCAAGGCATCAAATATTAATCGGCAATCATTCAAGGAGGATGTTGCTTAAATGACAGAACAGAGAGCCCGGGAAGCGCCTCGGGCGAGCCGCAGGGCCCTTCAGAATCACTTACCCAGCTTCCTCGCCGTTGCCTTGCCTGGTGGTCTGACAGCTGCCAACCCCTCTGCGCCTCTCCCCGGCTTCTCCCCCTACCCCCAAAAAGCTCCATAACGGGCACTCTTCCCCCCCTCTCTCTCTCTGGGTGTGTGTGAGTGCAGGTTCAGACCATAGTTCCCACAGCGATTGTCAGAGATGGGGCCTGAATCCCATCCCTCTTTTTGGGGAAGGGGTTTCTTCTAGGGTCTTGCAAGACAAGGAAAATGCAAGGGTGGTCGAATTTAAAAGCTCTAGCCTGCCTTGTAAAGGGTGCCCAAACTGTATATTACCCCTCATTACTGTTAGCCACCTTGGTTCCTTTTCCAAGGAGAAAAGGGGAGGGGGTAAAAATACTCTTAGTAAATAAATAAATAAATAAATATAAATAAATAAACATACATACATACATACATACATACATACATACATACATACATACATACATACATACATACATACTATTACATACAGAAAGATACAGATAAAGTACCCAATATTAGAACCATGGTTAAAAATTAATGTGACGGGTAATATTAGTGTTGAATGGCTTAAATTGTAAATGTGGCCATTGTTTTTTAAAAAAGACACCACAGGAATGTTGCCAGGGAAAGAGAGAGCAAAGTTTTTGCTTTGGTTTTTTTCAGTTTTTCCAGAGTGTACGTGTGTACGGCATGGGGGAGGGTGCAAACTGTTTGTTCCTCTGTTGTCTCGGATTTTTATGCTGGCCCACGTAGGAGAGAGTCTTTTAATGGGTGTATTTTTACAGACAAAAATTGGTTTTATATTCGGCATAAGCCATGTGGGTCAGGCTTAAACGGTAAATGTGGCCATTTTTAAAAAGACACCACAGAAACCGAGGGAAAGAGAGAGCACAGTTTTTGCTTCTTTTCTTTCCAGAGGGACGGGGGGGGGGCAAACTGTGTTCCTCTCCCGCCCACGTAGGAGAGAGTCTGGGGTGCTTTACCGCAAAAAGGCTATTTAAGATTTGTGTCGATGCTAGGGTGCTCTTGCCGCATAAAGGCTGTTAGTTGTTTCGACGCTAGGGAGCTCTTGGTGGCGGCGGTGGTGGTGGGTTTTGCTGGGCTTTTACAACATGCTGCCTGGTGCAGCTCCCCCCCCCCCCGGTCTTCCGGTAGGGCCACCACCAACCCCCGTCCACCTGCCGAGGCTCTCCAACCTGGTCCCGCCTGAGATGCTGGAGGCCCCTTTGCCCCGACCCAGTGGCCAGCCTCTCGCTCATTGTGGCCCACGCTCCAGAGTCACCACTTTTTGTGGCAGTTGAGGAAGGTGGGGCTTCTCAACCACGCCCTCCTCTTTGCAGCCCGAGGTGGGGCGGGGGGGGGACTCAGTTTTTGTCCTCCCTCGAGAATGCCGTTGTGGGATTTGAGGAGGACCATGTTAGGGGCATCCGAGGCCATGGCAGGAGGCTGGTGCTTTTGCCGGCTGTGTTGGCATCAGGGCTTTGACCTTGGCTGTTCTTCTAAGACCCAGAGACGATGCAGAGCGAAGCCACGCTGGTGAGAAACCCCTTCCTTCTTATTCCAAGAAATGACCTTGCCTTCTTCTCCCTTGGGTGAGAAACGCCCTTTGCACCTCGCGAGGACTTCGGTTGAAGCCCCAGGAAGCAGCGGGGGGTTTCCTAATGGAGAAAAACACTTTTTATGATGTCCTCTGACTCTGTTTCCCTCCTAGCCCCTCGCCCTGCCTCCTGGCCTCTTTCCTTCCCCCCCCCCTCGCGCTCTCGCTCTCTTGTCTTTTTTTGCTGACTCGGTGGCGCCATGTGGGGCGGCCGCAGACATTCCTCCGAAGGAGACACAAATGGGAGGTGACATGCGCGCGCGTGTGTGTGTCGAGCAGGATCGGTGGTGACGCTGGGGCTGCAGATGACAAAAGAGCTTGCACCGAGGGGAACGGATCTTCCCTCGTGCTCCTCCGAAGGCCCGAGAGGGAAGGAGGAGGGGAAGGAACGCCCGGGCAGTGGGATCAGCCCCAGCAGCAGCAGCAGCACCACTGGCTGACATGTTGGCGTCCAGGGGGAACGTGTTAATAGATGAGCCTGGAAGGATGATGGCGGCAGCGCCAGAGCGCATCCCGTTGTGCCTCGTCATGCCGGGGAAGCCAGTCAGGCTCTGGGTGGGGAGAGAGGGTTGCATTGCCCTCGTGATGAGGATTTATGGTGATATAAAACACCATCAGGTTATGATGACTGTAGGCCAGGGCTTTCTCCTCCTCCTCTCCCCCCCCCCCAAATTTGCAGTACAGTAATAAAATACGAAAGCAAGAAAACAATTTAAAATTCCAATCTAATTCAAAGCAAATCTTCAGCAGCCAAGATGATTCAATTATTTAGCTGTTACCGAAGGCAAACCCCAGGAAACGGAACTCGTCTCGCCGCAGGGTAAGAGGAAGGCAAAACAAAGCACATGGAAGCAGAGAAGGGTGTCTGTTAGCGGGCCAGGCTGGATAGTGGATTCTGGGAGTTGTTGTCCAAAAAAGGGATGTTTTTCTCTTATATGCTGTGAAGTCGCCCTCAGCTGATGGTGACCCCATGAATGAGCCCTTGGTAACAGGTCCTGTCCTCAACTGCCCTGCTTAGCCCTTGCAAGCTCAAACCCATGGCTTCCTTTGGGAGTCAAACCATCTTATATTTGGCCCTCCTCTTTCCCTCTTTTATTGATTTGTTTTTGCATTGGGAATTGAGCTTCTCTCTCTCTCTCTCTCTCTCCCCCCTCTCTCTCGGGGTTGCTTGGTTTCCACAAATCCTTTATTTCTTCCTCTCCTTACATCCAACTTCCTTCTGTGACCAGATCATATGAGGCAACTGTCTGTCCAAGGGGGTCCCGACTCCATGCTTTTTGGCACTCTGTGTACAATCGTTGCCATCTCTCAGTGGAGTGGGAAGAGCGTGTTTTTCCTACATCTGGAGGCAAAGGCCAGCGGCTGAACCCCCGAGCCAACGGGTCATTCTTAGCGCTCTGCTTGGTCATTCTTTCCAGTTCAGCCCCGTTCTCCGCAGTCTCTCGAGGGCTCTGGGTTTGACTGCCTTTCAGGGAGTGATGTAGGAAGCCAGGGCTGTGGTAGAGGAGATCTATTTTGATCCAGGGGTGCAGAGGTCCTAGTTTTTGCGGGGTGACGTGGACCGGCAGACAGGGTTCTGGGTGGCAGATGAAGTTGATGTGGGAGCTGTCCAGGGTGCTGAATGCTGTTTCCCTGGAATGGGAGTTTGGCAAGGCTTAGGGAGGAAGGCTTCCGAGACCGGGGTTCAAACAACCTTCCTTTTGAACGGCTGGCTGGCTGGCGGGCTCAGGGGTTGACCCAGAGGTCGGGCGTTGGGTCTCCTTGACGGGCTGGACTTGATGGCCTGTAAGGTCCGTTCCACCTCTGCGGTTGTGGGATCCGCCTCTCCAAAGAAGCAGAGGGTGGTGCGTTTCTGGAACAGCACCCGAGCCCTGAGACTCAGCGCTTGTGTCTGCCAGCGGCTCGGGTTGCAAGCCAAGAGGGGTGAGGGAGAGGCCAGGCGGGTGGCCAGACACGGGCTGCATTTCAAGGCACTGGGCCAGCTCATGCCTGACAGGTGACCAGGGGGCGACTGGGAAGAACTAATTACAGGGCTGCAAGAATGCCGGAAGGGTGGCCAGGGAAGAGGGGGCTGGCCAGCGCAGGCCGCACCCATGAACCCTCTTGGAAATCGTTCGCTCAGTTATTCTCCTGGGGTGGGTGGGTTGCTGCTGCATCACCCGGAGATTCCCTTCCCACCCACGTCCATAAAGAACACGCTGGAATCTTACACCCAGGATCCCTGTTTTTCCTGTGATAGCCAGAAGCGTTAAAATGTCACTGGGGGGGGGGGGCGGCGGTTTCCCCTCTGACACCCCAAAGCACCACCACCACCCCGGCCTCCTCTCCTGTCTCGCCTCTTTATTCTCAGCTTCCCACCCCAAACATGCCTTTCTTTAGAGAGCACCTTTCTGCACCCGCCCATCCCCCCCTCCACGGGGGAGCTCTTCTCATTAAGGATTCTGCTAGTGTCACCAGCTAATTAGTGTCATGTTAATTGAGTATTTGCAATGCTGCCACCTCCAAGGACAGTGGCGTGAGCATGAAGGGGAATGCAGATACGTGCCGTGGCGTTCTTCCTCGCAGCCCCTGCTGCCGGGCAGGGCATGGAAAGGAGAAGCCCTCAAACTCAGCCCCCACGTGCCGCCAAAGGGGCTTGACAGGGGCACCACAGGCAAGTCCATCCGGCAGCAGGTCTGCCGCCCCGGGGGTTGTCTCAGAAATGATTCTGTCATTACTGGGGGGGGGGGGAGTCTCCTTCCTCTCCCCCTTCCCTGGCAGCCAGGAAAGAGGCCGCAATGTGGCAGCTGGGCTTGTTGTGCCCGCAGCCTTTTTTTCCAGCCCGGGGGGGGGGACAGTGCAGGAGCCGTGGAAGGGCAGGGGCCAAGGGGCACCCCCTCCATTTGCACCATAGTTGTCCAACGAGCCCAGCGGAGCTGCCCATTGTTGGTGGTAGGCACGGAACTGAAGGGTTGCCTTTCGCTTTCTTTCCTTTCTTTCAAACTCCGGGGATCCTCTGTCCTTACACAGGAGTTGCAGGGAGAGCCCTGGGAGAAGCGCCCCAGCCGATCCACACTGGCACAGCCTTCTCATTGGAGGCTTGCTCCTGGCAAGAGAAGAGGGTTGCAGCGGGCGGGCGAAGCAGCAGTGAGCGAAAACCTCAGAAGCAGCCCTTCTCGTCCCATCCGTTCTGATTCCTGGGGACCTTTTTCCAGGCCTTAAAGGGACAAAATAAGGTAGAGAGTGGCTTCTCTGTTCCTCCTCCTTGGGGGGTCAGGTGGGACTGTGCCCCTGACCCAAGGAGCCACCCAGGCTGGCTCTTCTCCCGGGAAGCCTTCTGGGGAGAAGTGAACCCTAACCCTAATTTACTGGCTGTGCTGCTGGAGACCCAGCCCCCCCCAGCTCTCCAGCCCGCTTTTAATCTCAAAGGTAACCCTTCCCTAAATAAACAGCATGTGTAGGCTTGGGGGTGTCATTGCGTGCAGGGGTGACCCCTGGAGGCCTTTTCCCTTTGGGGAGAGCGCGAGGGGCCCTGCCTTGAAGCAAGTGGGTTTTCTGAGTAGTCCTTAAAAGCTTTCCTGGCAGCCGTCTCCCCTTTGTTCCCACCCACCCGCACCTCTCGCTTCCAAACCCCTCATTTATTCTATCTGTTAGATAGATTTTGTAGATTTAATCATGTTCACAGTTGGTGGCTCATTGGATACTCAAGATAAACCCGAATGAAAGTATAATGGAGACGACAAATGAGTTTTCGCACCAGAAACAGCAGAGACTTGCTTTTTTCATATTTATAAAAGAAGCTTGAGAGGAGCAAAATACATATTGCTGGAGCCTCCTCGCCTCCACCAGCCCACCCCCCCAGCCCCCAGCCCGTTGCTTCTGGGAGCTTCCTTTTGCTGACGACAGGAGGTTACCACAGCTAATTTCGCCCGTCTTGTTCATCTGTAAAATTGCATAAAAGTGACATTTTTTCTGCTCGTTATAAGAAGTGCTGATTTATAGCTGGGAAAATGGAATTTTTTTTCTCTCTCTTTACTTATGTGTGTGTGTGTGTGTGTGTGTGTGCGCCTGTGCCTGTATCTCTGTATGAGCGACGCTATTGTAATGGCGTAAAGCACCCATGAAATTGCTTCGACAACGTAGTTTAAGTCCAATCTCTGAGCGAGATTGAGCGCAAGAAGGAGAGAGAGAGAGAGAGAGAGAGAGAGAGAGAGAGAGAGAGAGAGAGAGAGAGAGAGAGTCCCCTTGGGTAAAAGATAAGAGGCTTACCCTAGGGCACGCAGGCACTTTGGAGGGTCCCACCTTCTTCCCCCTTGGCTCCACCAAGTGTGCTTCTGCTGCCACCCCCTAACTCTGAAATAGAATTTGGCCCTCAGGGTGAAAGAGGTGCTGGCCACTTATGATGGGCAAACTGGTGGAAGAAGACCCTGCGTTGTTGGATCGTAGGGTCAGTGGTTTCAGAAGAGTAATGAGGCAGTTCTTTGTAACACACACACACACACACACACACACACACACTTGAAGGTCTTTTTGGACTGAAGATGTGGTGTGTAACTCCAGGTGTTTCCCAAAGCGTTGGGCAGCATTTGTTTCTTCCTGTTGTCAGTTGCTGTCGCGATGCTAGCTGTGCACATAACTCTTCAGTGACCTCTAAAGGTGATCACTAGTATTACAGCCCCCGTTCCCCTAAGCTGCGCAGCATCAATGCTGCACAGCTGAGCCAGTGTTGCTTGTGGTCACAACCAGAACTCTGTGCAGGCAGGGCGGGGGAATCAGAGGGAGTGTGGAGTTTAGGATCAAGGGCTGTGGGCTTTTGTGGGTGAGGACCCTGGAGGAGAAGAGGAGGGAAAGATAGAGTTAGGGTTCTCCACCGGGGTCCACCTCCTGCCCACGGCAAGTGGTCTTCCCTGTGGTGTATGTGGCGCCCTGGGTCACCTGGTGAGGGAGAAGAGGGAAGGATCCTTCAGAGTCCCAGAGACCTGCCCTTTTTGAGAAAGGTCCTCCCACCCACCCCCGCCCGCTCTTTTTAACGCCTTTTTTCCCTTCCTCCTTTATCCAGGTGAGGCCATGGCACCCACGCATTCCACCCGCTACCCCAGCCCGGCCGAACTGGACGCCTACGCCCAGAAGGTGGCGAACCACCCCCTCACCATCAAGATTTTCCCCACCAACATCAGGGTCCCACAGCACAAGCACCTTAATCGGACGGTGAACGGGTACGACACGACGGGGCAGCGGTATAGCCCTTACTCGGTGCACGCGAGCAGCTACCAGGGCTTGCTGGCCATTGTCAAGGCCTCCTCCTCCTCCTCCTCTTCCTCTTCCACCGGGAAAGGGCTAGTGAAGAGCGCAGAAGGCAAGCGGACTAAAATGTCCCCCGCCACCCACGTGGCTGTGGCCCCGTATCCGCTGACAAGCACTTTACCGCCCACCCCTTCCTGTGCCCCTCCGCTGAGTTACCACGGCAGCCAGAAGCAGCAGGTGGAGGCCCCGGTGGCTCCCAACGTCACGGTGGCCGCCTCGGTCATCCCTCACGCCGCCCGGGGCTTGGCTCTGCCCCAGGCCGGCCTGCCCTCTATCCAGAACATCATCGTCCAGATCAACCATCAGTGCCAGGCTCCGAGCGGGCAGCCCCTGTGCCAGGGGGTAGCCATGGCCCCTCCGAGCCCGGCCAAGCATGCCGCAGCCAATGGCTTTGCCGCCGTGGCTTCGGTGGGGGCCGCCGTGGCTTACGCGGGGGCCATGCTGCCCGACTGCCGGAAGGGGGCAGCTGAGCTCGTGGTGGGCACCAATCTGAGTGGGGGGCTGGCGGGACCCAAGCCGGGACTCTACCCGGAGAGCATGGAGTACCTCCTGTGGCAGCAGCAGCAGCAGCAGCAGAAACAGCAGCAGCAGCAGCAAAAACAGCAGCAGCAGCACCACCACCACCAGCTGCGGGCCTACAGTGCGGGCAGCGGGGGCAGTGGGGTCGTCAGCAAGTCGCCGGAGGGGTGCTCGGGGCTCTTGCGGGCCTACCCCGTGCCGGGGCTGGCCGACAAAGTGAGCTCGTCCCCCTTGAACTGCTTGGGGGCTCACGGGAATTTCTCCGTGGGGCAGTACTTTGCGCCCCCCTGGAACAGCGTCCTGGTCACGCCCACCAGCGACTGCTACCACCCCCAGGAGCTGGGCCCCGGGCCCCGCGGGGAGCTGCTGGGGGGTGTGCCGCCGCTGCCTTCGGACGGGCTGCCGAGCCTCCCCAGCAAGACTCTCTGCAACGCCTCCCTCCTGAGCAGCAGCCTCCAGTCGCTGGAGTACCTCATCAACGACATCCGGCCCCCCTGCATCAAGGAGCAGATGCTGGGCAAGGGCTACGAGACCGTCTCGGTCCCCCGGCTCCTGGACCACCAGCACGCGCACATCCGCCTCCCTGTCTACAGATAAGAGAGACGCCAACGCCGACGCTGCTGCCAACGGCACCCTCGCCTCAGCTCCGTGGGCAGCCCACGGCTACGCTGCGGACATGGACACGCACGCACGCACGCACACACACACTCTCTCTCTCTCTCTTCCCCCCTCTGCTTTTCTTCAGCCCCATTTGAGCCACAGGGGGAGAGGAAGGGGAACAGATACGGTGTAGGCCACTTTCCGGTGGTTGTCATGGGGGGAAAAACACTGGAGGTGTTGGTTTGCGGGGTTGTTGGGTTTTATTTTGTTTTTGTTTTTTGTTTTTTTGCTGCTTAGGTTTGTTCGCCCAGGCTGCTCCAAGACGGAGGGGATCACTTGTCTATTTAGCTCAGAAATATATATATATATATATATATATGTTTTTATTTCTTCAGAATGTGAACGGGGAAGGTGCTGCCCGATTTTGCTGCTAACCCAGGGAAAAGAAGGCTTTTTACTTTTTTTTGTTTTTTGTTTGGGCGCTGCGTGTGCGCAAGAATGGGCACGTGCGTGTGGGTGTACGTTTGTGTTAACCGGTTGGATTTGCATGTGGAAGGGGCACCCCTGCCCCCCTCTTTCCGGGTAAGTCCCTGCCCTTGCTAGAGCTCAAGTTAGGAGTTGGAAGAACATCTCTCCACCTCCTTGCCCCAAATCTGTTCCCAGGAATCCAGGTGGCTTAGCAGTATGGCTTCGTCTCCGTTCTCGCTGAATTCTACGACTTGCACTGTTTCAGTTTAAAGCTAATAATTTTCGGGACGGGAGGAGATTTGAAGGAAGGAAAACAAACCCTTGAAAACTTGAAGCAACTTTTTTTTTTTAGTCTTAGTTAACCTACTGTACGTTTCTGTGTTCAGCTGCTACGTGACTTGAGTCCCTCTCCTCCAAGATGTTATGGCCCTACGTTGTTGGGTTTTTTCCCCAAGAAAAAATTAAAATCTTGCAGTTTATTATTATTATAATTATTATAATAATTATTATTTTTAATGGTGATTCTCCCCCCCC
The DNA here is from genome assembly GCA_037367245.1 of Phrynocephalus guinanensis. Taxonomy (NCBI): domain Eukaryota; kingdom Metazoa; phylum Chordata; class Lepidosauria; order Squamata; family Agamidae; genus Phrynocephalus; species Phrynocephalus guinanensis. The sequence continues at coordinate 18,273,273 of CM074752.1, forward strand.
CAATTGCCTGCGAGAAGGAGAGAGTGAGTAAGTGTGGTGGGTTTGGGAGATGAACAAGAAAAGCTAACAGGTTATGCTAGAGCTGTGTTCTGTAATCTTGTACCACGCTGGTTGGGGATCGTGGCCTGATCCAGCTGAGGGACTCCAGAGTGTGAAGGGCTACTTTAGGGCCAGGAACAGGGGGTAGGCCTCAAGTTCTGTGGGTTTTTCCCTTGCCCTCCGTCCACACATCATCAAGAGGAAGGGCAGGGAATTGCCCTCTCTGGTCTCCCAAGCAGAGAATTCTCTCTTTCTTTGATTCTCTAGAGATGCTTCTGTAGCTGTGAATTTCCTGCCTTGGCCGGGGGGGGGGCTAGACTAGGTGACCCCAGGGTGTCCCTCCCAACTCGGCCATGCTCCAATTTTTTGTGGTTTCCGTTTTGTTTCCTATGAGGTTTTGTTTCGTTTTTAAATTCTGAGCTGGACCCATTCGTGGCAGCCCCGGCGCCACCTCAGATTCGAGCACACGCAACCACCCACCCCTTGAGCTCATATTTTAAGCCAGGTGGGACAAATAAAAGCATACATGGAACAGCTGGAGCTCGTGGGATTGTTTGCCAGAGGCAGAGGGCAGGTGTGGGGTGGGGAGAGGCGCGATCCAGCCGTGGCTGAGCGCGCACGGAGTCCACTTTGGCCTTCCTTGGCCCAGATGGAGGGGCAGGAACAAGGTGGATTCCCAAATGGCCATGTCCTTTGCGGTTGGGTCTACCTTTATTTTGTGCCCAGAGCAGCTTGTGGGGAGGGTCCCACTGGAACCCCTCCCTTGGGTTTCTTCTGGACCCCCCCCCAACCCTCCAACCCCTCAAAAAAAGGCCACCTAAGCCCAGCAGTCTAAATGTTTCAGTACAGTTTAATCGTAAGGAGCCTGCGCCATCAGAAATGACCCAAGGCGCTGCCTCCCCCTCCCCCCCCTTATTGCCGTTGTCTTTAAGGAAGAACAGACCCCCCCTGGACCCCCCCCCCCGGTGGCCTCGGAGCAACGGTGCACAGAATAGAGAGGTACTGTGTGTCTTTAACCACCTGTTCCAGCATAAGTGCATTTATTTACAAATCTCTTGAGAATGTGTTTTTATATGGATTTTAAAAAAAGTGACCATTATATTCTACTGTGAGAAGTGCACTCTGCACTATATTGTTTTAAAAATGAGAGAAAACAAAAAAGATAGAAAAAAAAAACCAAGCCAACGGTGTTTCTGGGTGTTGTTTGTCTTTTTTTCCCTCTGCCCCTTTCCCCCCTCTGCTCCCACCCCCACCCCCCACCCCAAACCACCTTTCAAAGAAGACAAGAAAAGAAATTAAAACCTGGGCTTTCACGAGATGTCTGGTTTTGGAGTGAATTTGCCGGCTTGGCTTACCCCGCCCCCACACACTTTCAGTCCCTTTTGGGGCAAAAGCGCCTGTTCCCACAAACCCTCCTCCAATTCGCCACAGGGGCTGGAGAGGCGTTGGCCCAGGTGGGGGCCTTTCTCCTTGGGTTCTGGATTTCCACCTGGGTCTTGAACAACCCTTTGTGTGTGGTGGGGAAGGGGAGAGGTGTTTTCTCTCTCTCTCTCTCTCTCTCTCTCTCTCTCTCTCTCTCTCTCTCTCTCTCTCTTCACTGCTGCCTTGTGGGAGCCTTGGGTGTCCCCAAAGGGGGAGCAGGTCAGAGTCGTTCCACCGGGTGTTGTGGAGGGACCCTCGGCCCCATTCATTGCACGTGGTGTCCCAGGAGTCTTGAGTTGGCTGGTCTAAGACCTCTCGTCCCTCCGAGGCAAGTGAGGGGGGTGGGGAGGATGCTCCTGCCCCAAATTCCATCATGGTTATGGGGATCCCTCAGGGGCCTCATTTGGGCCATGGGCAACCTACGAAGGAAGACCAGCATGTAGCCAAAAGGCTGCCGTCTTTCAAAGCCCCCCCGAGGCAGTCAGTAGTTCAACCAGAGGCGGTTTCGTGCCGTGGGACGACGTGGTTACGAAGACGGCGAGGGGTGTGCCAGGAACCAGGTGTCCCACTGAGGAACCTCCTCTGTGGGCCCTGCCTCTGACATTTGTCCACCCGTTCACGTGGAAGGAGGCGGCTTTCTTAACTCGGGGTTTTGAACTCTCCGTTGCCCACGAGGGAGTCTCCTTCCTCCTCCTCGGAAAAGAAGAATCAAAGGCAGAAGGAAGAGGGGAAGGCAGGCCTCAAATTAGAGTTTTGACATCCCACCCACCCTCAGAGCTCCCAGCGTGCATGGGTGGACCATAAGTGTGGGGCATGGGGGGGGGGACACGCCTTGGCAGAAAGGGAGCACATATGTGGCCAGAAAGATTCCCAGCCAACCAAGCCTGGTACAAGAGGTGGAAGTGATGCACTGCAGGTGTCCCATTGGACGGGTGTCTCGTGGTGATGGCGGTGGTTGGTCCTGGTTTTATTTGCCTTTCGGGGAGGCTGGCTTGTGGGTCTCGTCCACGACCGCGATGCCCTGCCAGGTCTCTCCATGAGGTACGATGCTGAAGGATTCCCTCTTCATCAAGACGGAAAAACCGCCTAGAACCGTTTTGTGCAAAGGAGGAACTCGGGAGAGGAGCTGAAGGTGGCAGAGAGAAGGCGGCGCCAAGCGTGAGAGGAACAGGTGGGGGACCGTCCTTTCTCTGTCTTCAGGTGGAAGATCTGAAGGGTTTCCTGTTCCTCATGACGGGTCCTTGGGGTCTGGTCATCGGCAGATGAGGTGGGGGGCAAAGGCCAATATGTGGGGTTTTTTTTAATGTATCCTGTTGTGTATCCCAACTGCCCCATGATCTCTGTCAGTTGGCTGGGGGTGGGCAGAGGGCAGGTATTTTATTTTTACCATTTGCAGCGAAAGTTGGCAAGTTTGCTAAGAATTTGGGCGGGAGGGTGGTTCCCTCATGTCGCCTTGGCTTCAGTGCAGGCCGGTTTCCCTGTAATTTGCTTCCGCTGTGCCCTTGTCCATCCGTTTTCTGTCTTCAGGTGGAAGGTCTGAAGGGTTTACTGTTCCTCATGACGGGTCTTTGGGGTCTGGCCATGGGTGGATGGGGAGGGGCAAAGGCCAAAGTCCCTGCCCTCCCCCTACACACATACACACACACCTTGTGCCATAATTCTTTGCTTTTATAGCAGATACTAACATGGGTTTTGAAGAAGGGCAATTTTCCCATCACAGGGGTGTATGTGCCGTGGTTTTATCACGTACTGGAAACCAATGTGGTTTCGCCTTATTATGGCATCATTTGTCAGTTGGGCTCTGTTTTAGGGCAAAGCGTGAGCCCCTCCAAAAGGGTGTTTTGTTTACCCTTCAAAAGGAGCCAGGACCGAGACATCCCCTTCGCAAGGGCAAAGGTCATGAGATCATTTATAGGGTGCATAAGAAGCCGATGTTCTTGACCCAGGCCGGAGGCATCCCGTCAGCTGAAGGGCCGGGGTTTGAATGGCTCCAAAACCAGATGGGTGCATCCCGGTTGCAAAGCCCCTTCCCCCAACACTAAGGGCCAGCGGCTTCCTCGTCTCCCCCCCCCCCTGTGTATTGTCCCGGGGGGGGGGGGCAAATTTCTGGCCGGTGGTGGCCAGCGAAGGGGTTGTGGGGTTGTTGTTTTTTTGGTTGAGATTTTTGTCCTTGACGGGGGACCCGCAGGCCACTGCGTCTTCCCACCATGGCCACAGCACTGCCGTCGGTCACCAGCCAGCCTTTTCTCTCCCTCGGCTGACTTTTGTTGCCCCCCAGTCTCGGGGCTCCTGGACCCCCAGGCCCGCCTCTCCTCGCCGTGACCCCATCAGCGGGGTGGGCGAGGCAGCCACAAAGAGCTCCTTGCATCCGTATAATAGTATTAAATTCCAAAGACATTTCAGCACCGCGCTGCAGTCATTCATGCCCTTGTCTCTTCCTGCAGCAGTGATGTGGCGACATATGGTGCTCCATTATGTGGGCCTGGCCGGCCGTGCCAAGAACGGGGGGGGGGTTGCTTTGGGGGTGGGGGACAGCTGGGCTTTGGAAACCCGGGGGTGTGTTCGTTTGCTGGCACCCTGGAAGAAATTCAGGGGCACTTTATCATTCTCTCTCTCTCTCTCTCTCTGTGCGTGCTTTTATTTAGATTTAGATTTTTTTTAAATTTAAGATTTGTTCAGACTAAGCAAATCAGAGGTGACAGTGTCATGGAGAGCAAGGCATCGGTAGCGTTGCCGGCTTCAATTAAAATTAAGTCCACGCCTGGCTTTGCATTGAGTGGCTCCTGTGGTGGCCCTTTTCTCTGTCAGGGCAGCCTTCCTCTTAAGAGGCTCGGGCAAAATGGCTTCTCTTTGCTTTTTCTGAGACCTACAAAAACCTGACTTCATCATAATAACTGCTGCCCCCCCCCCCGCCGCTTCAAATTTCTTAGAGAGAGAGGGCAGTGGGAACGGAAGGCGGGCGCCCCTGGCCGATGGAAAGGGCTTGTCATTTCGAGAGCTTAGGAGCCTTGGTTTGGCTCAAACGCTCACGGTCTCGACTTAAATCCACTTCTTTAGTCTGATCTAGAGTAGACCCAGCGGAATCACTGGCGGCTTGTATGGCGTGCGTCCTCCTGGCAATCCTGCCAAGCCACCGGGGGGGGGGAGAGTTCTCATGGGATCTGCCCGGCTGAGTCCAGTTGATGCGTCCTGTCCTTTTCCATATTGGTTCGGGGTCATCACATGGGAGACTCTTTGTCAATGCCATCTCTGGAGCTCCTTGGCAAATTCCTTGGGCAATTTTGCAAGTGCAGGTCCTGGTCTTGACTGCAGTCCTTTCTCTCTCTCTCTCTCTTCAGACAGGCAGGGGAAGGACTGCCCCCCCCCCCCGAAAAAAAGAAGGTAGGGTGCTTTGGTGAGGAACATAGTGTTCCCCAGGCTGGTCCTCTCCAAGGGCCCTGGATCATCTCTCTCTCTCTCTCTCTCTCTCTCTCTGTCTCTCTCTCTCTCTCTCTCTCTCTCTCACACACACACACACACACACACACACACACACACACACACACACATGATCTCCAGCCCTGGTGAGCACATCACACACACACACACACACAACACATAATAATACATTTTTTTTTTTTATTGTCATTGTGTGTATACACACACACACACGATCTCCAGCCCTGGTGAGGCATATGAGCCAGGGAGCTGAATCTGTGGCTCTAAAATGAATACCTTCATGGTGGCGATGTTGGTAGCTTCCTCCTTCTTTAAAAAAGGGAGCAAAATTACAGACCATCAGTTGCTAACGTCCTCTCCCCCACCGCCACCGGCCTTGTGAGTTTCTGCCATGGCCAACATGGGTTATTTATTCCCTGGGAGGCCAGTGCTAGGAGGCCCCTCACCCCCCCCCCTCTTCTCTAAGCACCTTATGCTGCAAATCCTGTTAGGGAAGTGTCGTGGGCTCAGACGGACGGACGGAAAAGGAGGAGGAGGAGGAGGAGGACAAGAGGCGAGGACTCTGAGTGCCTCCTTCCAGCGGGGAGCTTGGCCCGAGGAGGCCCGAAGCATGGCTTGCCTCTTCCCCTTTGGGAACTGGGCCCCCCAGGATAAGTGGTCTCTCCCAGCCACGTCTGTCTGTCCACCTGTTCGAGTCGTGCAGCCCCACGATGACTGTCATGCCGGGAAAAGTGGGAAAGAGGCAGAGGCAGCGTGAGGTGGATTGGCTTGTTAAAAGACGTTTGCAGCACTTCGGTTTGCAAAGCTTCCCTGCTCAGGTCTTGAAAATTTGTCACCCTTTTGGGATGAATGGCATCCATGCCCAGGATGGCCACCAACCCCGGGAGCGGCCATTAAGAAAGCAAAACAGCCTCTGCGTCTCTGCACGGGGTCTCCAAGGCTGTCTTAGGTGCACGGAGGTTCCCTCTCGCTTCTGTCTTTCTCTGGCTCCCAGCCTTCCTTTTTCGAGGCCAAGAGCCACCCCCCCCCCCGGCTTCATGGCGTGTCTGTCGAGCGTAAGGGGGAATCATGGTGTCTATTGTCCTGCACAAGCAGCCTGCTTAAAACCCAGTCGTCATACCAATAATTTCCAGGGAAAGAGGGGATCTTAACACACCGATGAGTGAATGAGGAGGAGGAGGAGGCAGCAGCGGCAGTGTAACTGCCAGGCAGAGAGAAGAATGTAAAATCTCTCACCTTTGATTGAACGCTCGCTTCCAAAATTAACCTCCAGATTTGTCTAAAAATAAATCTGCAGCGATGCTTGGTGTGCGCTGAGTTACCTGCCTGCCGCCTCTTCTCCTTTGTTCAGGCCTGCCTTCAGTTGGATTGGTGGTGGTGCGGGGGGAAGGCTTGGCAGCTCTTTTAGAAGACTTTTAAAATTATCATTATTGTGCAGGTTTTTGCAGCCAAGGGTGTTTTTCAGAAGGGGAATACTGCCCCGGTTGCTTTTAAATCCCTCCCTGACTTCTTAAATTAAGAAGAGGAACGTAGCAGGGAGGGAGATGTATACAGTTCCGGGTGATGTCTTACTCTTAATTAAACAATTACCTCTTCTCTTGAAGAGTTCATTATTGGAGCGCTTATTGTCAGCTGTTGCTGTTCTTCTAGGACGAATGCAGGCAAATCGATTTGGTTTTGTTTTTCCAGAAGTAGCAAATGGTTTTCCTGTTCTGCTCTCGTCCTCTCGTCTCGTTTATTTCAGTTTTAGGGATAATTTAGCCCCATGACTGACCAGGAGATGCACAGCAAGGTCGAAGGGGCGATGGCAGGCGAGGGATGTCCTTTCCAGCCACGCTTTGAGGGGTTGGGAAGAGATGAAAACCTGCAGGAGAAATCCTCCACCCCTGGGCTTTGTAGGCGAAGGAGCTGCTCGCCCTCCCCCGGGTAAGGGCTGCTCTCTCGTGGCGCCGTTTTGGAACTGCAGAATCGGCCCCTGGGGGTGGGTGCTGTTCCAGGTCACACTGAAGGCTTGTGCGCACGTCTCCTCATTGGAAGAGGCAAAACTCGTAACCGTGTCCTATCCTCTGTTGAAAGTTTGCTGTGAAGAGAGCCGTACTTGCTTGGGTTTTTATTTTGTCCCTCCAGGTGCCATGAATAAAAAAATGGCTCTCTCTCCCTAATGCACCTTCCAAACCTCCCCCCCCCCAAAGCATTCCATCCTGTTAAGGACAGGGGTTTGGCGTTTCTTCTGCATCTGCTTCACCACCTCGGCAGCAGTGGCTTCTGAGTTGTGTTTTGATTCTTTTAAACAGAGCCTGTCTGTCTTTCTTGCTTTTCAAAAAACGACAACCCACTGTTTTTCCACCCAGGAGGGCTCACATACTAGATAGCCTGGCCCCGGCCCCCTCTTCGCTTCCCCGGTAAACACTTCATCCATAGAACGCCTGGAGGCCAGGCTGGTCTGCTTTGGCTTTTATTACTAAATAAATAATTAGATAAAATGCTGTGCAAAGTTTTAAAAAACAACAACACACAAACAGATGCTTTTTAAGAGGGGAGGACCCGGTCCTTGGTGGACTGAATGTTGAATGCCCCTGTCTGTCTGTCTGTCTGTCTGTCTGTCTGTCTGTCTGTCTGTCTGTCTGTCTGTCTGTCTGTCTTTCTCTGGCTTGCCTCTGTAGATTGCCACTTCTCACTTTAAAAACAAACAAAAAACAGGCACCATGGGATTGTCATACCTTCCCCCCCCCCGCCACCTCCAAACCAAACCGAGCGTAAAGGACACCCTTTCCAAACAGTGCAGCTTCGGCACATTCCTGCCGTTTGGTATCGGATGTGTAATTTGGCTTTCTGAAAATGCTTTCTGGTCCCTGGTGTTTCTACAAGGCAAGTTTGAACCTCAGAGGAACCAGGATGGGTTTGAGATGGATCTCGTCTCCGCTTGGGACAAAAGTCTGGCTTTGGTAGCAACTCTTCAGGGATCGGGGGAGGTCTTGGTTGTTTCTGGTGTCTATCCAGGAGGTGTGTTTCGTGGCATCTCCAGGTTGGCACCTGGTGGTTGGAGCTCATGTGTCTCTCCCCCCCCCCAGCCCCCCGAGAGAGCCTGGGTACGATTCTGCCCCCGGGCAGCCCTTCAGCACCAGTTAGACGTGGGAGTCCTCCTTCCGCCACCCTGGGGTGTGGGACAGCTTGCGCTCGTGGCTGCTGATGCCGTCCAGGGGAACCACCACCTCCCCCTCAGGCTGTGAGTTCTTGTTCAGCTCCACCACACGTGGCACCACCGTGGACCACCGATCTGGAAACACAAGAGAAGGGGAGAGAGAACCTCATGCAGGGAAGGATCCGGGATCCGCTCAGATCAGGCCCGGGTCACGTGGTGCAAGACAGGGTCCCGATCAAGCCACGAAGAAGAACAAACCCAAACCCCAAATCCTTTAACCGAGTGGTTAGTTGGTTCTCAGGAGGAAATAGCTTGCTTCCCACCCCCTGGGCCCTTTTTGCTACACCCCCACCTGTCCACCTCCTTGGCCACCCCCCTCACCTCTGCGCAGCCGGCCCACCGTGTGGGTGAACCCGTAGTACTGGTACGTGTCATTCTTGCCGGGGTCTTCGTTGATAATGCCCAGGTTCTGGTTCCAGTGAGACCAGTTCACCTCATCCACCCTGAAAAGAAAGAATCACTGGTTAGGTGGGGGTGGGGGTTGGGGGGCAAATAGACCTACACAAGATAGCAGTCTATAGATTCCCAAATGGAAATAATAATTCCAGAGAGAAAGGTATTGGCAACTCTGGAACTTTCTCTCCCCCCACCTCCCCACTGTAGGTTTAAAAAGTAACTTTTCCAAAGTCACGATCCACCAAGGGAAGCAGAGCAGAGCCTAACGCTTCTGCCTGCTCTGGGTTTAAACAGGCTTGAGGGGCTTCTCTAACTATGTTTAGAGAGCGTTCCTCCCGCACTATCGCCGGCACAGTCAGAAGGGTTTGCTGCTCCATTTGCCTTTCTGCTCGACTTTGTGTTCCCTCTTGTTCAGAAAGGTCAGCCTCAGTGGGCTGCACTCGACCGCCCCTGCCCCAAAAGAACCCCAACCGCATCTCACCTGAAGCACCACCTGCGGTCGGGCGTCCCGTCCAGAGACTTCCCAACGGTCACCATCTCCCCTGAGCGGACGGCTTTCCGGACAAACACAGGGAAGGCTCTCTCAAAGTCCAGGATGGTGGTGGCCCACTGGAAGGAGGAGAGGAAGACCACAAAATTGTGACCGACGGGTGGCCCTCTCTCGCGAATGGCAGAGAATCCACTTATTTTTGGCACCATTCGGATCCAAAGCTTTCTGGGCCGTAGTCTGTATGGAGCCAACCAGCCCCAGAGGCCAAACCGTTGTCGCCAGTTGACCTCACGGCAGCTTCTGGAGCCACGATGGCCAAGGGGGACCAGTTATGAAGGCGGCAGGTGCCCAGGAAAGCCACTGGCCACCCTGCTTCTACGTGGGAATTTGTTCTGCGAGATTTGCATGCCTTCCCTTATGCCCAGGAACGTGAATTGGTGGCTGGATTCTGCCCGTGAACAAGAAACGGAAATACAACCAGAGCATCTCCTAATGCGGCTAAAATTGTGGAGCTCCGTGGCACTTGGAAGATGGCGCCTGTTTTCTGCAGTGGCAGATAAAGCCCGTTCGTGGCCAAGGGGGAGATCTGGAAACTTCCCAAGATTTGGCCCATTTTGTGTCGTCTCACGCGGGCTTTCTATCAAGTCACTCCTGGGCAGCAAGTGGGCAACGCGTCACCATCGCGCCGTTTCCGGCCAGTGGGGGGAAAACACGATAGGTGACGGCAAGGAAAGGATCTCTGGAGGATGATGCTTCGCCTCTCCCTGTCTCAAAGCTCTCTCAAACCTTCAGCTCCCTTTCCCACCCATGGCAGAACTCGCCGGGTGCCCGGGGGGGTGGCGGGTGGTGGTGATGGCTTTATGGACTTACCTGCAGCTTCCAGATCTGCTTGCTCTCCTTGGACACCTGGCCGACGGTCTCCCCCATGAGGGCGATCAGCATGTTGAGCAGGAGGACAAAGGTCAGGATGATGTAGGTGACCAGCAGGATGACGAAGACGCCGGGGTACTTGGCGCTCTCGATCATCTCCAGGTCGCCCATGCCGATGGTCAGCTTGAAGAGGTCCAGCAGAAAGGTGCTGAAGGTCCGGCTGTCCCGGCAGGAGGGGTAGGCAGGCGCCGTGCAGTTGGAGCGGTCCTCGTCGCAGCCTTCGGTGCTGGGGCAGGGGTTCAGGAGGGACACCAGGGCTGCCGGGGGGGGGGGAGAGGGAGGGAGGAAGGGGGGGGGGGGAAGGGGTGACCAGGTGCAAGCCGAAGGAAGGGGCTCCATTGGGGAATCTGCCCCTGCCGAGAGGAGACTTGGACGGCTTGCAGCAGCCTCAGGAAAGCTGGGCCTCCTGTGAGCATTTAAAGACCCCCCTCCCCTCCGTGACACCCCCCCTGCCCTTCCAAAGCAGACCCCCAGATCCCAAGGGGGAGCCCTTCTCACCTGATGCGTAGCCGATCATGAAAAGCAGGTAGACCAGCAGGAAGCGGAAAAGGTCTTTGAAGAGGATCTGCAATCGAGAGGCAGAGAGAAAGAAGGAGAGACGGCATCAAATTCTCCAAACCATCTTTGCTGGTCATCACGGTTGCCGGTCCAGGAAATGGCAGAAGGTCCACCCCACACCCTGGTTTTCCCCCTTTGGGGTTGAATCAACCCAAATAACAACCAAGAGCTGGCTTGGGAGGGATTGAGGTGCATTTTAACTCTTTACACCAACAGGAGCCAACGAGAAGCTCGGACAACCTTTGGGCAAAAAGAATCCTGAGCCGGAGTATCAAGTTACTGTATATTTTATGACATAAAGTTTCCTTATCAGCCACTTCAAGCAGGGCAAAAAGCTGCGGGTGGAAGGTCAAGCTGTACATTATAGGCGGCACGTGATTAGAAGAGGAAATCCCTCAAGGGCTGAAAGGCTCCGATTGCATCCACGGAAACTTGTCAGCGGGAAGAACCCACTCTCTAGACCAGGTGGCTCAGCCGTGGTCTCTGGCACTTGAAAGGGGCGTCAGCGTAGAAGGCGGGTTGGCCCTCCGAAAAACCAGTTCCTGGCCGAAGCCCCGGGAGGGCAAGGACCTCTTTGGCTAGAATGAGTTGCCGACCCCCCCCCCATCCCGGCCTCCTTCGCCCACTCGCCTTCTGGATCATGATGCTGTAGGTTCCGGTCAGCTTGAGGCCTCGGGTGAAGTAGAGGGCGTTCATCCATCCCAGCACCAGGGCAAAGACCATGACGGCCAGGTAGGCCTCGACGCCGGCCAGGTACAGGGCGGCTGCCACCAGCACCAGCACCGAGTAAATGAAGCTGCAGGGAGAAGAGGAGGCCGAGGGGGGCGTTGGGGTTAAAAGGACCCGAGGAAGGGCAAGAGACGGGGGCAGGAGGGAAGAGGGCTCAGCCCCAGAGGGTCCCCCCCCCATTCTGCATGCAGCTCGCTGGCCAGGCGGGCGGAAGCGGCTGGGGGGGGGGAAACGGTCCAAACCTTTCCAGCGCATCACCCTGGACAAGAGGCCGGGTTGGTTCCCCAGATCTGGGCAGGCTTACTCACTAGAGCAACTGGAAGGAGCCGTCGATGAAGAAGGAATTCACTCCCGGGCATTTCTTCATGAAGAGGTCTTTGACCTGGGAAGGTGGAGGAGAAAGAAAGCAAAAAAAAGGTAAGACCAGGAACAGAGAGGCCGATGGGGTTCGCCCCCCCCCCCCCCAGCGGCTGCATCCTGGACAGAGCAGTTCATAAAACGCGGGAGGGGAGCCTGAGACCGTGTGAGATGCAGAGCCGGAGGTGCAAGATCCAGGCTAAAAAACCCTTCCACAGTTGCGTGATGGGGCATGCAGAAGATCGGACAAGCTCCGGAGCGGCTGGCTCACCGTCCCCCCCCTCCCCTTGTTCTCTGGGTACCTCTCAGGATGGGCGAAGGGAACGAAGCCACTTCTCAGGCCTACGCTACTTTTCTCCCCCCCCCCCCCCCCGGGAAAATGCCTTTTATATTTGAAACATTCTCATCAACATTGCAATTTAATTTGTTTGGTTCCCCCCCTCCCTTAATTGTATCTTTTAATTCTGTTCTTTTTAATACCAGGGGACATCTGGAGTCCCCTTATTCGGAGAAAGGAAGTCTGTAAATAAGGCGAATAAATAAAAACAAATGGCTGGGAAGACATTTTCAGAGAAGAGGAAGAGAAATACCCTAACCCAGGCATGCCCAAACTTTGGCCCTCCATATGTTTTGGACCATAACACCCAGAATTCCAAGCCTATATTTCCAATGGCAAAGGACTGTGGGAGTTGTGGTCCAAAACATCTGGAGGCCCGAAGCTTGGACAAGCCTGCCCTAACCCTTTTCCTTCTCTGTTCCAGAAAAAATATCTTGACTCTCAGAAATTGAAAGCTCATTGTGAGGTCCTTGATACTTTTACCACTTTTTGTTCTATCTTTTCCCAGGACTGCAGCAGCATCAACAAAGACCAAGAAAACTGATTTTTTTGCCTTGACGTCCAGAACTTGGGACTGGTTTTTTTTTTCCAGAGGTGACTGCCTGGGGAGAAAACCGGAAGCCCTCCCCTCCCCGCATAAAGGGGAGATGGGAAGGAACAAACTTGGCCCACCCCAAGGCGATGCTTGGCCCGCACTTACGTTGGTGAAAAAGAAGAGGATCCCGGTGAAAAGGGTGGTGATCTCCCCAGCGAGGCGCAGGTAGTCCGTGGTGGTCACGTACGGATATGGAGGCTGGAAGGAAACCAGGAGAGGCATTGGACTGACAGTTGCCCTTCAGAGGCCTACAGACTACAAAACCCAGCGTCCTTCCCTCCTGGCTCAGGCTGATGGGAACTGCCAGCCAGCAACCTCTGGATTGCCAGGCAATCTGAAACCCATGCTGCGGGTGCTTCTAATGGTTTAACCGGTTTAACAGCCTTCTAGCCGTCTCACGCTTTCACCTCTCTCTGTCGCTATCTGTTTTTCATGTTAAGACAAATGCACCAGGGAAGCAGAAGAAAGAGACCGTAAATTAACTCATCAACCCTGGGTTGAGAGAGAAAAGAGGGGTGTCCTTTTTAAAAATCCCCTCTCCCCTTCTGGGCTCGTTGGGCCGTAAAACAGGCAATAAAAATTGCAGATTGATAAATTACAAGTCCGTTTACTGTCTCCGACAAGCTGGATGTGGTAAAAGCGTTGTGTAAAAGCACAATAAGACACCTGTGGTGGGAAGGTTTGATGGCTGCAGCCACAGAGATAGGCTGTAGTCTTTGAGGCCCTTTGGCGTTGTTATTTTGCCACTTTGCTCCACTGTGAACTACGTTAAGCCTATGGATTATAGAAAGAGGGGGAGGGGAAATTCAGCTCAATTATTGACCTGGGCTCTCGGATCCTGGCTGGTAGAGCCTTCAAACTCAGGCCTTTGGGTGGGAACCATAGCTGATGGGGTCTCCCCCCCCCCACCCCTGAGAAAGAGGCTGCCAGCGGGGTACTTACGATGCCTTCCAGGGGGCGGTAGTAGGAGACGAGGGTGAAGATGATCATGGCACAGAGGTAGGAGACCACGCTGATGTAGAAGGAGACGGCGCCAAATTTGCGCCACTTGTCACGCAGAAGTTCGTTGATGGGCTCCACAGCCAACATCTCGTGGCGGTTCTGGGTTTGGGGGGAAAGGGGGAGAAGGCAGGCACGTGGAGAGCGAGGCCTCTGGCTTGGGGAGAAGAGGGACAAAGGAACACACACACACACCCCGAGAGGGGACGGACAAGAGGGGATGCCCAGCAGCCAAAAGTAGGTAGGGAATCTAATACCTTTGGATGAATTCATAAATGAATTCTGCATCCATTGCTGTCCCCGTTACAAGCGAGCATTGGGTCTTTAAAAGATCTTTGGGGCTGCAAACCTGGGATGGGAATGCCACCTGACCCACAGCCACCCCTCCATGTGCGCAAAATAGCTTTTAAAAACTGTGCTACTGGCTCCTCACCACACAGTGGTTTCCCGCTTCAAAAACAGCTTTTGCAAGTCCCTGTCGAGCCATGATGACTTGTGAGGAATGGGTGTCCTTTTGGGGGGGGGGAATTCTCCCTCCCAGGCCCTCCCAGGGTCCTCCCTTACCTCTATTTTGCTGTTGTAAACCAGGATCTCCAGCACGGAGACCTCCTCGCCGCAGGTGTCCAGGGAGGAGAGGTCGTAGAGGGAGGAGTAGACCGGTCCGTAGGCCCAGTCCTTGAACTTGCGGGAAAGGTGCCGCGCGTCTTCATCCTTGATTTCCCGGCGGATGATGTGCTGGAAGATCTGGGGGGGGGGGCAGAATGGAGGCAGAGGGTTACAGAGGGCCACGTGCAACCCCAAGCAGATGGCTGAGGAGGGTCTCAGAAGGGAAAAGAGGCCAGCAAGGAGCAGCAGCCGTTGCCCTACTAGACTGCATTGGGCCCCTGGTCCATGTAGACCAGTGGTTCTCCACGTGTGGGTCACCAGATGTTTCTGGACTGCAACTCCCAGGCATCCTGGCCAGCTGAGCTAGTGATGAAGACCTCTGGGAGTTGCAGCCCAGGAACATCTGGGGACCCACAGGTGGAGAACCACTGATGTAGACCAACATGACCCTCTGAAGCTGTTCTCCAGAGCTTCCTGGGAATTCAAGAAGGAGGCATCCTATCCAGGATCCAACCTGAGTCCAACATGTTGAGATGCTCTACCATGAAAGAGCAAACCTCGTGCTTCTCAATCAAGATTTCCCTGAAATCTAGGAAACCAGGATGGTGCATCTGCCTCTTTAATGCTCATCCTTGCACGCCCCTGTTCTTCCATCCACCCGGCTTCTCAAGATGCACGAACGGCACCACCTGGCTCAGGAGAGGTGGGACGGGCCACCTTGAGGACCTTGGTATCCCCCCTCCCCATCCGTCTGCCCTGCCCCCTCCCCACCCCCCTCCGCCCCCGGGTCCCACCTCACCCCGATCTTCCCGGTCTTGGCAGCCATCATGAGCGGGGAGAGGCCGTCGTTGTTGAGCAGGGCCTCCAGGTTGGTGTCGGGGAAGAGCTTGGCGCACTTGATGAGGAGCAGGTCGTACATCTTGGTGACAAACTTGGTGTTCTCCCGGGTGTTGTCGGCAATGGCCACCAGGGCGTGGAGCACGGTGTTCCCCCGGGAGTCCTGGCGCCGGAGGTCAGCTGGCTTGTGGACGTTCTCCGTCAGGTAGTGGACAATGTGGGGCTGGTTGGTACAGGCGGCCAGGCTGAGGGGCAGCTCGCCTGCCAGGGCAGGGAGGAAGAGGAGGAGGAGGAGGAGGAGGAGGAGGAGGAGAAAAGAGGGGGTGGTGGTTATGCCCAGGCTGTACACTAGGGTTCTTTCACCCTCCAGCAAAAAATAAAACCCACCCACCCTGCCCATCTTTGCTTTGTGTTTCCGGACCTCTTGGGGATACCTGGATACTTGGGAGCTCACAGTTCTTGCATTTTCTTTTCGGGGGGGGGGAGCAAGTTGGATTGCTCCCAACCACCCAACTGCCAAAGCAACCTGCTTCTGAACTAGAGGAGACCCACTTGTGTTTTTTGGCCTCTTGGTTTGCTCACTTCATTTTGGGGCCGGGGACCTCTTCCTCTCACTGACAGGTCTTGGCACCTTGTCCGTGGCGGGTGTGACACACATGCACACACATACACCCTCCTCCCTCGCATGAGGCAGCCCTGGATTGTAGAGGAGGAAGGGCAGATCCCCAAGAGGCAGTGGTGTGTGTGTGTGTGTGTGTGTGTGTGTGTGTGTGTGTGTGTGTGTGTGTGTGTGTGTGTGTGTGTGTGTGTGTGTGTGTGTGTGTGTGTGTGTGTGTGTGTGTGTGTGAATGGCCTCCCAGCCCGGGACCCTCCTCCCCTGCTCACCAAAGTAGAAGTAGCCTCCCTCGTCCTTGGGCTGGAAGAAGCGGCCACGCGCCTGGGCGTGGACGTCCGCCCCTTTCTCCACCAGCAGCTCCACGTAGTGCTTGCACCGGCGCTCGATGGCGATATGCAAAGCAGTCTGGCCTGCAGGGCACACACAAAAAAAACCCCACCAGCCACCCCACTTTTTATTTCTGACCCCCTATGAAAGTGAGGGTTCCTTCTGGGCCCAGGCCGAGAAAGCCCCCCCCCTCCCCTCCGGGGACCCACCCTGACCAAGCCCTGCCCCTTCCTACCTCGATAATAGACGTCCCGGAAAGGGGAGTTGATGAACTCTCGCAGGTTGCCCGTCTTCTCGGCGATCTCCAGAAGCAGCGGGATCGTCTCGTTCTTGCTGCTGTGCAGGTTGAGCAGTGCCTTCGGGAGGCAGGTTTTGCCCGTGGAGGGTTCTGGGAGGGTCGGAGCAGAAACCGGGACACACGTTTAAAAAAAAAAAAAAACAGGGCTGAGCCCAAAACCAGGAGGGGAGGCATCGGGTCACTGGCACAAAGTAGCCCAGTACCACCACCACCCCGGTTCTCTGCCCAGAAGGCTGGATATTTCCTGCGGGGGGGGGGGGAGAGTGTGGGAGGGTGTATCTCCCTCCCCTGAGTCCTGTATCCACGCTCTCCCTTTTTGCATCCCATGCCAGGGATGTTGGGATCTTGGGTTAATAGTGGACAGTTTGCAGAAAATCTGCTGAAACGCTTCCTGTGTGTGTGTTTTTTTTGTTTGTTCACGCCTTCAAATGAGCATGGGCCTTTTAATTTTGCTTTCAATGAATATTCTTTAAGTAGGCGGGTCATCTCTTGGCTCCCCAAAATTGCTTCAGCTGCAGCATATCTGGCCCAAGTGCCCCCCCACGCTTCTCCCTGGCTCTGCACCCCTCCGAGACCTAGCCAAAGCCTTTAACAAATCAGGGTGTCCATCCCCCCCCTTTTCCCTTCTCTTTGGGGGGGGGGGGTTCAGCAGGCAGCCCCCCCCTCCAGCCCACCCCTAACCCCACATACCTCGAAACTCCTCGTCCGTCAGTCGCTTCTTGTGGGTCAGCAGGAAAGGGAGGAGTCCGTCCAGGTCCTCCGTGGAGCCCCGGGAGACAATGTCAAAAAGGATTGGCCGGTTGAAGATCTTGAGGATGGGGGGTGGCTGGGGGGCTGGACCCTTGGCACTGGGGCGCTTTTTCCTGGGGGGGGGGGAGGGAGGGAGGAAGAAGATGGATCGAGTGACTTTCCCAAGAGAAAAAGACCGGTCCGTCCCAGGGAACCCCAAAACTCAGCATCAGCACAGCCTGGCTATTTGGGGGGGGTACATAAGTCAAGAAAAGCCCCACCATCCCCGGTAAGCACTAATAAAACTCAAGCAAGCAATGTTCTTTCATGACACTCAAAATCTGCCAGCCAAGGGCAGCTACCTCCCGCTGCCTCACGACAGGGCCGGCCCTGATGAACTGCCTGGAAGGACAGCAAAGTGTTATTAAATTTCCCCTCCGGGCTGTGTCCCTTGGGGCGAGGGGGGGTGCGCGATTGCACCTTCCAGCCCCCTGATGTGGGCAGGATGCCTTTGGTACTGCTTGGAGGAACTCTGAACATGGTCCGAGGAACCCTTGATCATGAACTGGCACACCCCCAAGCCTTTCAAGCTGGTTGGGGGGTGGAAATTTGCGCAGCTGAAAACCTCTGGCCACGTTTTCATCCCACAAATGCAGAAAAAGCACCGGGCGTTCTATCAAGCAGTTCCTAAAAATCTAGCTTTGCTCCCTCCTGGTGTGGATGGCTCATGCCTGCTTCCAGCAAGGCGCCTTGTCTCCCTCTTGGGGGTGGGGGGCTGGAAAGCAACCTTGAGGAAGGAAGGGGTGGGGTCCTGCCCCCTCCCTCTCTCCTGGCCCTGCCCTGGTGGGGGTGATCGAAGTGGCCTCCTCTGCCCCCCCCCACAGCCCTGGCCTCCCTCGGCCCGCCTGGCAGAGTTCCTGGCGCTCCGGTGCAAGGCTAGGGGGAGGGTGGGGGGGTGGCAGAAGGTTCCTTAAGGGGACCATTCATCCCCCCCTTTCCCTCCCCACAAGCCCGGCCGGCAACTCAGGGCTCCACAGAGCCCCCTTTCAGGCTGAGACACCCGCAGGTCACGGCCAGAACCGCTCTGCTCCCCCCCCCAGCCGCCCTGGGACAGCCCGCCCGGCGTTTTCTGGCTTGCATACAGGCCGGTCACCGCAGGTCTCAGGCAGGCTGACAATTCAGGGCCCAGAGGTGAGGGGAGGACACTCTTGCTATGCTCAAGAAAACTCATGCTGACACCCCAACACATGTGACAAAGCCCAGGTGCTAAAGGTGGTGGTGAACACACACACACACACACACACACACACACACACACACACACACACACACACACACACACACACACACACACACACTTTGGGACTCCACGAGGGTCCGGTGGACCTTTAATGTCTACCCCGATCTCCAGCCCATGAGGCTCTCCTGTTTTTGCTCTGTGCCCCTGCCCCAGCAGAACAACTGAGGAGTTTTTATGGCCCTAACAAGATGTCCTGTTGGCTTAGCTGTTGCAGGCCAGCACCGCTGTCTCAGGTACCACCTTACTGTCGGAGCAACTTGTGTGTGTGTGTGTGCCTGTGCATTTTTGGCAACAGAAGTAAGGGAAACGAAGCGGGCTTTTCTCTAATATATACACTTCACATAACATCTGTGGCTGGTGACACCCCCCCCCTCACCCTAGATTCCCCGGTCAGCCTCCCACAGTGGGGTCAACCCTGGTGTCCACCTGCAAGGCAGGAAAGACAGCACCTCAAGGGGAGGTTTCCAAAAAAGGCCCTTCCAGAAAGGAGATTGCACTCGCAGCAGAAATGAAATCTATTTAAAACCTAGAGGAGGTGGGAACGAAAGTGGAGGCTGCATACTTTGTATTTCCTGACAATATGCTTTTTGTTTTTTTGTTGTTGGAGTGGGGACAACAGTAGGACCCTGGTATCTGCAAGGGGGTCTGCTCCGAGCTCAAACCCGGGGATGCTGAAAAATGCAGATTATAGAGAAGGCTGTTTTAATGGGGGGGGGGGGGTGTTATATACATAGCATGGCCTTTGGCTCCCTCTTGTGGGCAGTTCTGGTAACTGTCTTTAGAAATATATATCTACTGGTACTGTATATACATTTCTAGGGTTTTTCTTTTACAATTTTTAGACCGTGGATAAGTGAATCAGCGGATGTCACTCCCACAGATACTGAGGTCTTACTCTACATTCATCAAGGTTGTTCTTCAATCAGTTTGTCCCAAATGCTGTGGCCCGGAACCCACTCCCAAACTGCTCTCCGGCTGGAGAAACAGGACCCCCCCACCCCCCCCCCGCCGCGCCACTCACTCCAGAACCTTCTTGCGCCTCCACTTGTTGTCGCCCGGGTGATGCCGATAGGTGCCGTAGTCGAACAGCGAGTCCATTGGGGCTTTCTTGGGTCCCGGCGCCACGGAGGACTCGTAGATGGTCGACTCCAGCAGGTCCATCGGGTTGGGGACGCCTTTGCGGAAGGCCCCGTGGAATTTCATCCGGAGGTTTTGCTTGCCTTCCCCCGAGCCCGGCAGGCTCTTGGCCGCTTCTGCTGCGCCGGAGGCGTCTTCGTTCTCAAACAGGTTGGCCAGTGAGGAGAGCGGGAAGGCGTCGTTCTGGGGGGAGCCATCGTCGCCCGGGAGCTCCGCGTTCTCGCCAGGGCTGGGCAGCGGTGAATCCTCGGGATCCCCCATGGGGAATGTCGTGATGAGCGAGGGGCTCTGCGCTCTGATCTGCAAGGAACAACAACAACAACAACAACAAGGACCGGGCATCAGGGCCGGTGTAGCAGAGCCCTAGAACCTACAGTAAGCTCACAGCATCTCTCTTGATTCAGAGCAGTGAAGGACTGCCTTCGTGCGAGATCTAGATCTACAGGTAGATTGGTACTCTCTGGGCTCCTTCCTCTTTCATGGTGACAGGATCTGTCGCTTCCCGCTTCTCCTTCTGCCTAGAGAAATGGCAGCGAGCAAGTCTGCATGCAGGGAAGCCCATGTATGCGACTTCCCTATCTACGTTTAGGGTTCTTGAGAATCCTGCACTATCCACAGATGGGTTTCTTTAAAGGCAAGGAACATCGACCTCTTCTGCCTGATTCCAAGAGCAGCAAGGTCTCCTCAAGAGTCACATGCTCTGCACAAGGCCGCTGCACCTTGGGAGACTAAATACCATCAACTCCTCAGTAAATCAGTGCCTGCAGGAGGCCTAGTTTATAAATATCGGAGAGAGCCAGGGGGTCTGTTGATGAACATCTGTGGCTCTTAAGGGGAGGAGAGGGCTTGTTTGGGTGCTGGTGCTGTTCATCTGGAGAGTCGGCAACTGCTAAGGACCTAAAAGCTCAAAAGTGACCCTCCCAGCCAGCCAGCCAGCCAGCCAGCGGTTCCCCCAGTGAGGATCAGGAGAGTGTGTGTGGGGGGGGGATATTTTTCTGCCCCTCCTCCTCCTCCTCCTCGTACAGTCTCCCACCTCTCTCTCTCTCTCTCTCTCTCACACACTCTCTCACACTCTCACACACACACACACACACACACACACACACACACACACACACTTGCCCACTGTGCCTCCCGGCAGCCGCACAGAGGGCCTTTGAGCGGGGACGGTGTGAGGCTGGACACCAGGCCGCCCACGCCCAGATGAGGTGGCTTCAGGCAGGGAGGCTGCCAGGGGTCCAGGAACAAGGAGGGCTTTCACGCCCAGGCAGGACATCCCGTCTCCACCCGTCATCAGACACTCTGTCTCCACCCGCCTCCCTGGCCTTTGGGTGCGGAGGGAAGGCAGAACGACTGGCCTTCTCCCAAAACAGTGAGGTCTCCCCTCGGGCGCGGCTCCCGGGCAGGTTCAGGGAGGCCACCTCTGCCAGGTAGGTCTGTGCAGCATGGAATAAACATCTTGGGGCCCCTCTGGTGGTCTCTGGACTACAGTTCCCATGATCCTTCAGCATTTGCCGGGGCGCATGGGGGTTGCAGCCCAACCACTTGAGCCCCCCTCTCCCCTTGATATCTGGAGGGCTAGAGAGGGGCCATCCTTGATGCACAGGATCCACACATATCTAGTTTCTTGGTTGGACTACAATGCCCAGAATCCCCACTCCAGCCAGGCCAGGGGTTGCAATGGAAGGCAGAAGATTCCCAAACTCAAGATCCTGAGAGAGAGAAAAAAGCAAATATTTTTCCTGGCTGCAAAACTGACACCTTGGCTCCCAGGTGGAAACAGAGGAACCCGCTGCCAAAGAGGCTTTTGGGTTTTAAAACCGGGGATGCTGCTTTCTCACCAAATCTTAAGTGCATTTCCCCGCTCCTGTGTTAAGGCTGCGTTTTCGTCCGAACCAGGTCCAGAGAAAAAGTGCCTCCTTCTGGTTTCTACTGGGCAGCTCCCGTCCTCTGGGAGATGCCGTTACCAAGAGGGAGAAAAGAGAGCATTTTCGGAAGAGCCAAAAGCTTTCTGGGTCTCAGGAAGAGAAGGAGGAGGACACGGGTGTTTGCAGGAGAAGCAAGGAAAACCACTCATTTTCTACTTTGCAACCTCCATGTCCAACAAGGTCCAGCGTGGGTGGAACGTCGAGGCTCCTCCAGGCATCATGTCGGCTCCGGGACCTCTTATTTCCAAGTGTGTCATTACCAGAGAGCTACACACAGCCCTGGCTCCATCAAACCTCGAACCCCCCCCCCCATCCAGACCCTCTACATCTGTGTTTCCCAGCCTTGGGTCACCAGAGGGCCTCTGGACTGCCACTCCCAGAAATCCCAGCCAGCACCGCAAGTGGTGGAGGCTTCTGGGAATGCTAGCCCAAGAACATCTGGAGAGCCAAGATCGGGAAGCATTGGTCTAACCAGCAGTCCCCTCCCGTGTGTGCCTCTCTGGGGCTGTGTGGATGACCACCCTGGCCTAGGGAAGTTTCCGGTGGGCGTCAAAAGAAATGTTTGTGTTTTGGGGGATTCCAGCACCCAGAATCCCCCCAGTCGGCTGGCAGGTTTGAGGGCTTCAAAGTCTGAACCAGAAACTTTCCCCTGCTGTGGCTGTCCCATCCCAACTACCAGCCAGACGGGACACAAACACGGACGGGTAGGCCAGTCATAATGCAGGGCGATGCTGTAGAAGGCGCTCCACCCGGACAGCACACAAAGCCAGTCTTGTTCCCGAAGCCGCTGTGTGTTGGCCACTGCTCTCTGCCAGCCACTGGCCACATTTCAGTGGGCCTCTCGGAAACACCTGGGAAGGCGACTCAGTCTTTGGATGCCTGGAGGGCCCCGTGAGCCACCGCCTCCCCCTTGGTGGTCCAGAATCAAGAGGACAACGGCCACCCGGTGGCCTCTCCTCCACCACCTGCCCTGAGCTTTGCAAGAAATTTAAATAAAAAGTGTTCCTTTTTTGCGTACAGGAAAAACCCAAGGCATGCTCCCTGGAGGGGGCCGAGCATCCTCTGACCGAGGCTGTTACTTTATGGGAAACCAGGTGGATCAACAGGGACCACCTCCAAATCTCTCTAACCAGGCTGGAAAAGATTGGGTTGTTGGCCACGGCTTTTTGGGCCAGTCCAAGGACTTTGGGGGCTACAGAGGGAGAAGCTAAGTGGCCCACACAGCAACTGGTGGCAACGGAATCTGCCACGGACCTCCCGACAAAACAGGAGAGCCGAGATGGACAGGAAAGTTGGCAGCAGGCGGGGGTGGGGTGGGGGACCCAACCAGTGTTGGGTTATTCTCTCTGCCCAGGAACCCAGCACTAAACGGCCATCACCCTTCCACCCCTCCCTTTATTCAACGGGGCAATTAAGCTTGCCCAGCGTCCGTCCTGCCCGTTGCAAAAAGCCAAACAGAGTTCCAGGCGCAATGGTTCTCGTTGTGCAAATTACTTGGGTGTGGCGCTGCTGGTTGTGGTCAGAATGCAAGAAGGAGGTCCCGCGCGAAGCAAAGGTGCCTGTAGGTCTGGACCGTATTCTTATCAGCGGCGCTTTTCCCCCTGACAAAAACGGGACCACCGGACCCAAGCTTGGGGTGGGCCGACATCT
Source organism: Phrynocephalus guinanensis (assembly GCA_037367245.1). Lineage (NCBI taxonomy): Eukaryota > Metazoa > Chordata > Lepidosauria > Squamata > Agamidae > Phrynocephalus > Phrynocephalus guinanensis. The sequence goes on from CM074752.1 coordinate 18,296,193, forward strand.
GTCTGGTTGTTCCAGAGTGCTGTGAATTCCACTACACAGCTCAACCCGGTAATCTTGAAACCCAGATCGCCCCACTGAAGGCAGGCCAGGCTTAAAATACACCGAGGCGGCGGCCTCTCTGCGGGCCTGGCACTGGAGCCGGGCAGGCGGGCTCGGTCCTTCCGCCTGTGATGTGGTCTCCCGTCAAGGACACACACACGGGGGGGGGGGGGGGAGGGGGGAGAGCAGGGGGACAGAGGCTCCTCTCAGGCACAGAAGCCCAGCCGAGGGAGTTGCCCTGAACTGTGGACCATTTCTGCTTGGGAGCCGTGGCTTTTTGGAGAGTGAGGCGGAGGCTTGGTTACAAAAAAAGCCAGATTAGCTGAAGGCCATGGTTATATGCATGACAAACCCCCCTTCTCCCCCCGCCTCTCGAAAACAGGCACCACTACTTAAGACCCAGACTTTAGTGGAGATTTTCACCTTTAATAAAAAAAAAACTACAAAGCTCAGAATTCTCCCGTCAGTGCTTGTTGGGGGATTTTGGGACTTGTAGTCAAAAAGAAGAACCCCAAGCTTTGCCAAGTTTGGCTAAGACACCCAATACTGGCCTAGAAGGGTCAGGATCTAAAGAATGGCTTGATCTGTTTTTTTTTTTAAATGCCTAGGACACAAGATTTTGCTAACAGCTTGGGTTCTGCAGAGGCAGAAATATCTGTAGCATGCAAGAGACTTTAAAATCTCATCCAGTTCCTCCCCTCAATTCAGTTATTTTAGGAAGCCTCTAATTCAGAATGTGGGGAAGCTGTCTTGGATCCCATCCAGATTCTACACACTGCCTTTTTCTGCCATAAGTATTTCGTTTGCTGGCAGTCATCTTCATTTATTTATTTCCACCAGAGCCTTACACGATTTAAAAATTATGGTCGTAGAGGAAACAGGGATAAAGTAGTCCTATTTGCCAAACAAGAGCAGACTTCGCACCAAATGCAACATGGCACTGCGAGCCACAAGCGGACAGAAAGTGCAAAAAAATAAATAAATACAAACAGTCCAGGAACGAAAAACAGAAGCATAGCACAAGACCAATGGCACACGGAGGGGTGTATGTGTTTGTTAAATCGCCACCACAGTAGAAACACCAGCTCCCAGAAATGCCATGACAAGAGAGTTTGAAGGATGCAGCGATGTCAGTCACATGATGAGCCAGTTATTCTACCCCCCCACCAAAAAAAAAATGAAATGCAGGAAGTGCAAGGTTCTCATACCTTTGAACGCTTCCCTTGCAAAAAGGAGAGGTTTCACCCAACCGATGACAATGTTATAGGTCAGAGCTGGGGAATTTTTTTTCTTTGTTTCGATCCTTGTTTCAAAAAGCACAGACATGCTACCAAAATGCCAAACCAGAAGCAAAAACAAGCACCAGTCCTACGTAAACAACATAGCAACTTTGTAATAATGATTGTATCTCTCTCTCTATATATCTCCTCCGCCCTTTTCCACACACAAAGGCTACTTTTCTTTTCTATAGAGGGCGAAAAGGACCTCTTATTCCGGCAATTGTGCCTTCAGGTTGCTTTGGAAATTGGGCGGTTTTAATGTGACTAGAGTAATGAGATGGATTGTTTAGCTGTGCTTTAATCTCAACATTTGCTCTGGTTTTAATTGCACCGTTATTTTTTTTTGTAACCATCATGTTCTGTGCCACCCAGAGTCCCCGTCCTGGGAGACAGGCAGGCAGGAAGGAATTGCATTTTTAAAGGGACGCCCGAAAGGTGGCACACCCAAGGGCCTTCTCCAAACCGGTGGCAGAGGTGAATCCAAAGCGCCCTGCCTGGCCTCTCCACCGTTACCTCATCCCATTCCAGAGGCCGGGCCAGCCAAGGGCCGGACTCCCGTCTCCCGCCTAACCAGAGCCGGGACGGTCACCTCATGTCCTCCCCTGGCGGACTCCATCCGGCCCTTCTCACCCAGTGAGGAAAGCGATGGGCAAAAACTGGTGAGGTGACGTTGTCGTCTGGAGGGGTGTGGGAGCAACGGGGTGTGTGGGGGGGGGAGCACTCATCCAGTCCAGGCCCTGTTTCCCGGCTTCTCCTGGCTGCCCAACTGACCCTCCTGTTTTCTTAAGCAACGTTTGTAGAATTTCACAGGTTTTGGGATTAAAGCGGCTGGCCTAGCAACCGGCAGACGGAGGCCCAGCCAGGTTTCCCAGCACATACAGACGGCCTCTGTTCTCCAGGCCCCAGGACGGCAGCAGCAGCAGCCGCAGGGAGCAAGGGCTCAGTGCGGGGGGCGGGGGGGGGGAGAGGGAGGGAGGAATGAATGGACTGATGCATCACATCCAAGGAGGAGATGCCAGAGAATCCTCTGTTGCAACTCTGGCAGAGTTCCTGCCCTGTGTTCATTCCTGTCCAGTCAGAAAGCATGACTTATTAAGGATAGTAAATTTGGGTCGCAGCAACACACCTTTTGCCCTGCACTTTCCCTACAACTCTGGGGCGGGGGGGGGGGAGAGCAGGTGTAGCACATAAGATTTCCACTATGGTGTCCCCCCTCCCTCCAGACGGGTCTGGTGGAATCCAGCATATTCGCCACTAGAATGCTTCCTGCTCATAGTTACAACAGCCCTGGGAAAGGTGGGCTGGGTTAGGGTTATCCAGCCCCCAGTTGCCAAGCCTGGGGCAGGGAGATGGAGGGGGGGGTCTATAAGGCCACCCAATGAGTGTGAATCTGAGGCATGACCTGCATGGGGCATCCCTGGAGGCCTTGACCCGGGCACAGCCGTCTCCTGGGCAGGGAGAGGAGGCCACACGTAGGACCCGGAGAATTAGGAGCCACCGTCTTTCCAGTAATGGAAGATCCGGTTCTATTTTGCCTTTTCAAGAGCACTGACAAAGCTCCCCACCCCCCACCCACCCCCCTGTGTCCAGGATGCACCACCACTTCGGTCCCTGGCTTGTCTGTGGTCCATCTTGCCCACTCCCTGGAAAATGTTCTCCACTTTGGATTACAGCTCCCATTATCCTCTCCCTGCATGGCCGTTATCCAGAGGGGCTGCAGCATTACGGGACCAGTGGCTCCTGGAAGAGTCCCAGCATTTCCATGGTTTGCCTTTGGGAGCCACATGACTCTTGGCCACAGAGTTTATCCCCACAAAATGTGGACAAAAGCTGACACAGGAGCCAGGGCCTGCCGGGATTACAGGACCCGGTTGTTTGGGAAGAAAGCAGCCGCCTCCACCATGCTGGGACGGAAGAAGTGGCCTTAGAGCTGCCACGGACCGAAGGGCAGGAAGGGCCTGCTTCGCCCATGAGAGAAACGCTCCCGACTAGCAATGCAAAAGGGCCTCTGCCCAGGCTGCCTGCGTGCTGACGACACGGCCCAGGGAGGCCGGCTTGACTCGCTAGGGGAGCTGGGAGTGCTTAATCCTTGTTCAAACCCCGAGGAATGCAATAAAAGTCCAGCCAGCAAATTCCAGGTGCCCAGGCGCCCGTCAACAAGCCCTCTCCTGAGCCACTCAAGGGAAGTTCAAAAAAATAAATAAAATAAAATAAAGCCAGACTCCCACTCCCACCCCCACCATGTCCCAGGCCAAACTCAGACCCGGAGGATTCGGGGTTCTGATCTTGGCAGCTCTGAGTGTCCTTCCCCAGGTTTCCCCTCCACCCCTAGGCCTCTTCCTCTCCCGCTTGGCCTCAGCTGCCTTTCTTTAAAACAGGAACATCCGTCCCCTTTTCCGCTCATGACTGCGCTCGGTTGGTTACATCGCGGTGTGAGGACTATGGGACCAGGTGTCACAAATGGGTTACACGGGCCTCCTCTGGTCGGCCCTTTTTACAGAGCTTCTGGACAATCACAAATCCCATCACCCACAGCTAGGAGCAAGGTGCTGGCCCCACACCTGGATGGGGTCAGACGCTCAAGATTCGACCATATGAAACCAGAACCAAAAAGAAAACCCCCAGGCCCATCGTTCTTAGACTCAGCCACCTCCACCACCACCCTCAGTGGGATCCGGCATGCAAAATACGTGGCTGGCTCCTTGAGACACACACACGCACCTTGATTCTTCAGCAGTTGTAGGCAGCCTGCTGCACACCTCTGCCTGTGCTGCTCCCGCCCTCTGAGCGGACCCCCCCCCAAGCAGCCCCCTCTCTCTTTCCCCACATCCCACCCTCTTGGGCTTACCTTAAGGTCCCGGCGCCCGACCCCATCTGCCCCAGGGGTCAAAAGGAGCGTTTCGGAGTCGCCTGCTTCCCTGGCTCCGAAGATCTCATGCCTGGCGGAAGGAGGCCGGTGCCCAGGCTCCACCACGACCCCCAACGCTCCGCAAGTTCTTCTGGAGAAATGCAACCTCTCCTCGATTCATGGAGCCAGGAGGGCATCAGAGAGGGTGCAGGCTGGGATGGCAGCAGGAGCCAACAGGGACTGGTTTTTTGGAGAGGGCTGGCGTCCTCTCTGCCAGCCTGTGGAAGAGGCACTTTTTTGCACCGAAGAAACGTTGGCTCCACCTGGGAAAAACACACACACCACCACAGCCTAACATTATTGGTGGAATCACTCCAAGCCACTCTGTGTAGGCCAAGGGCCGCTCAACCCTCCCACTGCCTCAATACCCAGGATACCCCCGGAGGACCAGAACCAACCATCTCTCACCGTGAAAAATCCCGGTGGACCCCCTGCGGCGGGAAACCCTCCCAGTTTTTGTGGGTTGCCAGTTGGACTAACGGTTTTCGCTTCTAGCACCTCCTTGGAGGAGCCAAGCTCGCCTGGGGGCACAAATAAAAAATTAAGAAATAAACACTCTTCTGGTGTACTGTACTTTTTAAAAAATCTTAGCAACAAACTGGGAGGCACATTGAAATCTTTGGAGGTTTTGGATCGGGATGAAACGGGGCTTTGTTTGGGTGGTGGTGTTGTTTCAAGGAGGAAATTCCAGAAAATCGATCTTTTCAGGAACATAAACACACAGCCTATAATTTGGTCCTCCTGGAGGATTAGGAAAACTTGGGGGGGAAAGAGAAACTTTTTCTACATCTCTTGTGGACTTTGCTTTTCTCGAGCACTGGGCTTGGAAACCTCCCGCGGGTGTAGCTGGAAAGGGGCTTCTAAAAAGTCCTCCTAACTCCAATAAATCCACGTTCCCCACAACCCGACTCGCTCCTTCTATCCCTGAAGTCACGGAGAGGCACCTTCTGCCTCCACCGTCTCTCTCGGGGCGGCCAGCAGGTCGGGCTATAAAGGGAAGCCAGCCGTGTCCCTCCGGGGGCCCGGGGCCGGTTCTACGCCTCGGCTGCGTCCTGCCTTGGGCCCGGTGGCCTCTGAGCGCGTGCCGAGTGCGAACGTCCTTACCCACCCACGGCGGGCCCTACCCCGTCTCCACCCCGGCGGGACCCGGTCTCTCCCTCCCCACCCCCAACCCCACCACCCCCCCCCCCCCACCTCCCAGCTTGCCGGCAAGGACTTGTTGGGAGGTCCCGCCGGCTCCTCCGCCGCCGCCCCCGCCACCACCCTCTGAGCGGGACGTTGCCGGGACTTGCCCGGCTTTTCTCGCTGCCTCCGGGTCCGATGGATGAGCCCGAGCGCCTACCTGGAGGAGCGCAGCCCGCCGCCTTCTCCGGGGCCGACGCCGACGCCGTGCCTGCCTTCCTCCTCCTCCTCCTCCTCCTCCTCCTCTTCCCCCGCTGGCCTCCCTCGGGGCCGGGCCGTCCTCCGCCCCTCCCAGGAGGAGAGCGCCAGGCGCCGGGGGTCCCCGGGAATCCCAGCCCAGCCCAGCGCCCGCCCGCCCCCCGCCCGTGTGCCTTTCCCTTTTCCGCGGGGAAGCCCAAAAGCGCCCGGAGGGAGAAGGGCGCGCCCACGAGGAGCTGCCCGCGGACCCTCCGCCCGCCCGCCCGCCCGCCCGCCCGCCGGCCTCCTCGCGAGTAAAGCCCCGCCCCCCCCGATGCGCGCAGGTGAGGCCGGTGGGCGCCTGCCTGGCCCCGGTGCGCCGCCACCCGCGTCCCGGGTCGGAGCGCAGCGACCCCCGGGAAAGGGCAGAGTTCCTCCCCCCCCCCCCTTGCCGGGAGCCACACCACGGCGGCATTTTCCACACACCGCCCCCCCCCCGCTAGGACTCCGGCGCGTGCGCCCCCCCTTCCGACCTCCTGCCCCGCCAAACGGTCCACGGAAGCCCCCCCGAATAAAAAGAGAGCAGCCTCGCCACCCCCCCCCCGATCCGGAGGTCCCAGATCTTGCCGGGACCTGACACACACACCACCACACACACACACACACACACACACACACACACACACACACACACACACACACACACACACACACACACACACACACACACACACACACACACACACACACACACACACACACACACACACACACACACACACTTGGAATGCTGCTCTGGCCAGCAAGGAGGACCCAGCGCCTGGCCAGGATTAGGGCCCGAGTGGGGGGAGGGGAGGGGAGGGCCGGCCAGGGGGCAGAGGAAAAACAGGAACAGGAGATGCATCGGAGGTGGCCTTGACTTCCCACCTCCCACCCCGGGACCCTTCTGCCAGGACACCCTCCTTACGTCCCTCCGTCATCACCTTCTGTCCCAAACAATCATAAAAGGCTTGGGTTAGGTGCCCTTGAGTCACTTTGGGCCGCCTTCCTAGGGTTTCTGGGGTATCTGAGGCATTTAAAAGAGCTCTGCCATGTCCCAAGCAGTGGGGAGAAGGTTCAGGTGCAGACATCCAGAAAAATAAGTTTTCAAGACATGGCCGAGGGGTCCTTTTTTATCCCTGGGGAGTCCACGTGATGCTTGATAGCTGGGACTTGGGCAGTTCAACATGTCAACTTTCTAATTTCGTTGCCATGTTGTGCAGAAACATGAGGATGGAAAGGCAGTGCCTTCTTAAACAGAAAAACCCTCCCCCTCCCCAAAAAAGTGGAAGGCTGCCTGGTCCTCAAACACGCCTCCCTGTTCCTCTTCTCTGGCCCTTTTGTCTCCCCCCCCCCCAGGCTCCGTGGCGTAAGTTCCCCTCTTTTGTTTTTCCAGGGGTGGGTCGGAGTAGAGGACAGAAAAGCCCTAAAACGATGCTTGCCCTTTTGCAAACAAGGGCGTTTCCTGAGGGGGCCTGATCCCCCCCATGGGGTATTAAAACAGTGCCCTTGTGGCTACCTTGCGACCCACTGCGGGATATTTAGAGGAGCAGTTCTGGGAAGAGAATCGATGGTCTTCTCCTGCATCAGGCCTGTATTGGCAGCTCTGACCAGCAGCTTTTCCTGGCGGTTATGGATGGACTCTGCTTGGCTTCCAAAACTGGACCAAATAAGACACGACCTGGGCGACACAGGGAGACACAGGTGGCATCCTGGCAGGATGTGGAGGGGGCATCACACCGTCTCCCCTGATGGCACTTGGCTCTGGATTACGCCCCTCTCCTCCCTCCCCCTATTACTTTTGGATAGGCTAGCCATCTCCCACTGGTCTCTGCCAGTCCACCTTCCTCCTCGTGGCCATCAGTGGCTGAGATCCTGCCACGCCGTTCGGCCGGCCGGCCGCGTCGTCCTCCTTGAGGACACCTCCGCCGACATGACCCGCTGCAGGCTGAATCACACACAGGCTCGGCCTGCCGAGATTGCTGAACTTAACAGCAAGGTACTTCTAAAGGTTACACACACACACGCACACACACACACACACACACCCCTGGGCGAAATGTCGCAACAGGATTTCAGCCTATGGGTTAGAAACCATGGCAGGAACCCCAGAACACCTGGGAATGCAAAAACAAAACAAAATAACAACAAAATCATCCTTGGAGAAGGCAGATCTCTCTCTCTCTCTCTCTCTCTCTCTTTGTTTTGTTTTTTGTCAGGCAAGCTGGATGAGCGAGCAGTCGAGCATCAGATGCTTCCCAGAAGGAACTGGGTTTAATGTAAGGACAGTGCAATCCGCTCCAGGTTGTGTGGAATAAGATGCGGCTAGCGCCACCAGGTGGCACAGCCTGGGAACTGCCGGCGACCCAAGAATTCCGGCCTCCACCTGAGAGGTTCAATACGGGCATTGGCCAAGTCCCCCTTAGCCATGAGATTGGTCAGAGAAGAAATGGGACACCCTGCCCGTTCCTAAAACAGACACGTGCAAAATCCTCTTCTCCACCCCACGGTTTTCCCGGAATCCAATGAATCCCCCCCCACGCAGCCAGTTCCAGGAGACAAACATCTCTACCCTGTATTAAACTTTTATTTTCCTTCTTGTTTTTCTTTCGCCCCACTGCTAGTCTAAAAAAAAAAACCCATAATAATAATAATGGTACTAATAAGGCTCCGGTGAGCAAGGATCCTCTTAAGGCTTAAAAGAGTTTGAGTGCTCTAGAAACTGGCAGTGTTTAAAACACGTCAACAGGTGTGTGTGTCCGGGTGGGGGGACAAAACAGCACAACTCTGCAGACCATCCTCAACCCACAAAAGGTACCTCTGAAGAATAGAGATGCAAAAAGACAAAAAAAGTTCACAGGAGTTCATGATAGTCCCGCTTCCCGTGAGGTTAAGAAAGGCCACACACTGGGGTGGTTTTGTGCAAAATGCATTCACACACAAATTAAGGCTTGCCCTGCCTCCAAAATGTGATCGGCAACCTGAGAAAGGCAGTTCCCAAGCATATTAAAAAATATCTTAAACCGTAGAGGCAACCTAACTGTGCAAAGGAAGACAGGAGTCCGTATAGAGGTGTAGGGTTAGAGAAGGAAGCCCAGCCCGTCGAGAGAGGTCTACAGGAAATACAGTTTTAGTGAAGCGTTGTTACCAGGCATCCCTCCTTCCTCATTCCAACCCCTTTTAAAGTAAATCTGCTTAAATAATAAGTTATTAAGAGAGTTTTTCAGCACTGGCTTTTGAAGGGACAAGGCAAACATTTCGAGATTCAGACTTCGGAGGTCTTCTCAACTTCCCTTTCGGTGAATGTAGGGTGCCTGAGTTTCGGCGTCTCGTGGAGATTTGTACCCAGCCACCACCACGGCCGGGAGGTCCTTGCGGAAGGATGACGGGGTTCCTTCTCCCGGCTTTTCCCAGGAAGGAGAGGGGAAGGGGGGGGAAACCTCTCCCCGTCAAGCCTTATAGTTCAGCTCGGCGTTCATTTTGGAGTACATTTCGTAAATGGCGTCCAGGATGGGTGTGGCTTTGATGAGGAACTGGTGGATCTTCTCCAGGGTCTCCTCCTCCTTCACCTCCTTGCCTTTCTCCAAGGCCTTCAGCAGGTCCGACTTGTACGGGAGAGCGTACACCGAGCCCTGAGAGGAGACAAAAGCTGGTGAGGAGGAAGGACCCCAAGGAAGGAAGGAAGGAAGGAAGGAGCGCGAAAGCCAACCTCCCTCGGTTGATTCAGATGGAAGGAAACAGGCGAGTCCTTCCGACAGGCCAAGAGCTGTTGAACAAGAAGAGGGAGCTTCAGTTCTGCCGCTCCCACAGGTTCAAATCCAGAGAGAGAGAGAAAGACAGACAGACAGACAGACAGACAGACAGACAGACAGACAGAGACAGAGAGAATGAGAGAAGAGAGAGAGAGAGAGCTAGCTCCATGTCAGGAAGAATTTCGCAATGAAAGAATTTCTCAGTAAAAGTATTTCACTCTAGAAAAGCAAAAGCAAAGTGTTCTGCTTATATACCGCCCAATACCACTTCCAGTAGTCTCTGGGCGGTTCACAGTTTTAATTACAGTAATGCAGGCTACACATTGCCCCTCCAAAAGCAGGCTGGGTACTCATTTTACCGACCTCAGAAGGATGGAAGGCTGAGTGAACCTTGAGCCTGCTACCTGGGATTGAACCCCAGGTTGTGAGCGCAGTTTTACTTGCAGGACAGGCGTTGAACCACTGCGCCATGGGGCTGTTTGACAACACAGTGTACTGCCGTGACAACTGGCGGACCCTCCTTTGGGGGAGGTTGCCACACAGAGGTTGGACGGGACTCCCACCACCACCACCGCCACCAGGGATGTGTGAGTAGTGGTTTGCCTGCTCTGGAAAAGATCAGGCTAGGGTGATGTCTTGGACCCCCTGCCCCTAAATCTACCATTTTACAATCCTTTCTCTCTCTCTCTCTTCCCCCCCTCTTTTAAAAAAGAAAAGGAAAAAAGGAAACCCTGACTCTGTGTTTTTCCTCACCAGGAAAAGCTTCTGCAGCATCCAGCCGTGGTACTTCCGCAGGGCCAGCTCGTAGGCTTTGGTGGCGTTGACCCGGATGAGGTTGGGGTTGTCCTCGTCACGCTCGCCGTCGCAAATGCTCTGCAGCAGCACCTGCATGAACTTGAGCCCTCTGCACGGAGGAGAAAACAGAAAATGTCGCCGGAAAATCTTGGCCAGAGGTGTGGTCTCTGGGGAAGGTGGTAGTGTGTGTGGGGGGCAAGGCAGTAAGAGAGGGAGGGGGTGGCCGGGCCAGGGAGCCCACTGAGGGAGGCCCCGCTCTCCACGGCACACCCCTTCTTCTTCACTGAGGGGTTTATTTATTTCATCTACGTTCCGCCTTCTCCCCTGTGATGGAGAAGCCACTCAAGTACCAGATCAGATCCGCCATGCAGAGGCGGCCTGCAGTTCGATTACGGCCAACTAAAAGCCCAAAGAAGGGTGCAAGCTTTTGAGCGACACATAACTCTTCATCAGCCTAGCTCTGCAAACTTTTTTTTTTGGCGGGGGGGGGGGTTTCTCTAGAGCTCTTCCTCAAACTAGGTCATTCAAAAAACATAAACAAAAAAATCCAAGCATTTGGCCTGGCCCCTGAAACCCAGAGTCCTGCCATTCAACTCTGTTTCCCAAATGGAGACGGACAAGTCACAGGGAAGCATTTCGGTTTCAGGTTGCATCTTTTTGCACGCCTCATTTTTCAAACCGCCGAGCATGATAAATAATTCTGAATCTTGGGTCTTGTGACTGCTTGAGGAAGCATGATAGCTATATTACGGGTCGCTGGAGGATTTTTCATGCTCTTCCCCTGAAAATAATTTAAAAATAATAATAAAATAAATCAAACCCTGCTGCCTCACCTCTTCAGCCACATGAGAGCTAAGGTCGCACCGACTTTTGGCCAGGCTGATCCGTACATCTCTTTCTCCACCTCTAAAATGTTCTGCAGGGTTTTGAACTTGGCAGGATTCGACTCGTAAACGGCCCGGATTTTCTGAAAATTAAAGCAGACAGGGTGGGCTTGGGGGGAATGAAGACAGTGTGGCTCCCACTTCACTTATCCGAGACCAGGACTCAGGTGAGCCGTGCCACCTGTCTGTTTCTTCCATTTTAAATGAAGTCGGGGAAGAGCTGATCCACGCAATAACATGCAGCCCAGAACAGTGACAGGAAGAGTGCCGGTCCATAAGGCAAGGCCAGCGGCCAGCTGGGAACTAGCAGGGTTTCTCCTGGATCTTAAAGGCTTTACCATTTCATGCATTCTAGTTCTTTTGAGACAGGGATAGGCCCTCTGAACAAGGTTGGATCCCCATGCCCCATCGTCCCCAGGGGAGGTCCAGCACAGTCATTTTTGGGAAGGGCCCCAGTTTTCTTGCTCATTTTCCCACTAGGAAGCCAACCATAGGTTGAACCATTTCCAGGCCAAGCATCTGCTAGAACACCAAACCCTGGACCTGTGCTCTCCTTAGTTAGTTGGTACCCTGCCCCCCCCAATAAAAATGCATCAATTTAAAAAATAGCTTTAAAAAGTTGAATATGTAAGGGAAACGATTGAACATTGTTTTTGACAACTTGAATTGAAATCCTCTCCGTGTTCTAAACCAGGGCATCCAAAAGGACTTTTTTTTCAGACCGAAACCCCCAGAATGCCACTAAAGGAGCAATTAAGAATAAGCTGCTTTTTGCACACCTGGCTACCTATTCCACGCCTTGGGGGTTGGGGGAGACCCTCTCTGCTAGCTTCCATTACCTTGATGTTGCCAGAGAGATCGGCCTTGACAGGTGCATAGACCAGTGGGGTCCCCAAACAATCTGGAAGGAAAAAGAAGGGGATAGGTCACTCTGAGCTAGAGGGAACCTTAAAACCAGCCTCCCTCTTGCATTCTGGAGGGGAAACAGCCTTCTGCAGAACTGTCCCCTCTTGGCTGTGTCGGAAAGGGCTGCCCGCGTGGGTCCTGGAATGACATACAAGAGAGCATTTCAGATCTTAGATACCTGAGTTCAAATCCTGTCCAGCCAGAAATCTTGCTTGGTCACCTTGGACCTTTCGCCCTCTGAGGGCTCTGGGTTTGGCTATTTGCAGAACTCTGTGTGTGTGTGTGTGTGTGTGTGTGTGTGTGTGTGTGTGAGAGAGAGAGAGAGAGAGAGAGAGAGAGAGAGAGAGAGAGAGAGAGAAAGAAGGAATGCAGAATGCTGAAAAATCCACCCCTGCTTGGACCCTCAAAGCTGTCTTTGTAAGAGAAGCGTGACCTATGGGTTGGGGAGGAAGGTGGTGGCCTGGGACACTCTCTAGCATGGCCCCCAGTAACAGGAGATAATAGGAGAGATTGTGAGCGTTGGGGGGGGGGCAGGGACTGACAGGCCTAGCTATTGTCTCTTCAGCAGGATGGAGCTGGCCACGGGGACTTCCCGGGAGGGAGCGCTGGCACAGAGCGCTGGAGCAGAATCACAGTCCCAGTGGCCTAGGAATTTCCAGGAGCCACGGCCGGCAAAAGGGGTCTTTCCCCCAAGCTCTGGAGAGGACGGGTGCCTCTGAGCACAGCCACCCATGCCCGGGGAACTGCTTTGCAAATCCCTTCCCTCTCGCTGGTTCCCGGTGTTGAACCAAGGGTTGCTACATGTTGCAAATGTTCTGTTTTTATTTGCTTTTTTTAAAACAAAACCTTATATGTTGCAGAACTTGGTGGGTAGGAGGTTGCTTGTCTTGGGTTACTTTGGTTGCAGAGGAAATAATACTTTTAGGGCTGAGAAACCGGAAATAAAACGGTGGGGTTGTTGTGGAAACGGACCTAAAACACCCTGGAAAAGTGACAGAGGGGCGAGTGGCCAGTGTCTCTGCCCCTTGGGTTCCTTTTAAAAGAGACGCTCCAGTCCCCTCCTTTTGAAAAGAACAACTTGGGCCTTCTACTAACAAGCGACCTGATCTGATGATATTCAGCCAGGCAGGGCTTGCTGGTAGCGGGGAGAGGAGAGCTTTAAAATCATCCTCTTCCTCCTCCTCATCATCACCGGTTCCAGGGATGCCCGCAAGCTGTGGGAGGAGCCAGAGATGCTGGAGAGGTGGGGGGGGTGGAGGAGACACACTGCAAACCTTTCTAAGGGTTGCTTTTTTTCGGGGGGGGGGGGGGAAGCTATTGCTGGTTTGGCCCAAACCTCCCTCAGGTGGAATGAGGGACCCACCTTTCCGGTTTGGCCTGTTTCCACCACCTCACTACAGCTGGGCCATATTTAGGCATGTTTTCGCCGGGCGCACCTTTTCTCACCCCTCCCCCCGGAACCCCAGATCCCCTCCTCCCTGGGGTGGGTGAGGATTATGGGAGCTGTAGTCCCAAAACGACCCTCTTTCCTCCTTGTCATCCCCCTCCCCCCAGCCTCCCAATTTCTTTCCCCACCTGTGCTGGTTGGGGGCTTTTCCTAAGGACGGGGTTGCTTCCACCTTCTTTGCTCTTCCTTCCATAAGGGCCTCCCCCCCCGGCAGCCATGAAGCCAAAATCCTTCCTGCTCAAAGGGTCTGATTTAAGGGAGAGGGGCAGTCAGGGGACCTCAGGATGTTGTTGAGACTCCAGCCCCCATCATCCTTGACTGCTAGCAATGCTGGCTACGGCTGATGGGGGTTGTACTACACACACACACACACACACACACACACACAGGTCTAGAGAGCTCCAACGGCCTAACCCTCGGTATCCCTCTCCACCCTGGAGTCCTTTGGGTGTGGATTACAACTCCCATCGGCTCCAACCAGCATCGGTCCTGGCCCGGGAGTTTCCTACCCCATTTCTACCTGTTCCCCCAGCAGCTGTGGGAAACGGGCTCTACGTATGGCAGAGCAGGTCTTTCTTCAGACTCGGTGGGGCCCCTGACCCCTTGGTGGCCAGGGATAACAGCACAGAAGGAGGCTTCCTCCCAAGCTGTGCACTGGCCTATGCAGCCTCTGGGGCTGTTCTTGCAAAGCAGGCTGGCTGAACAATTCTGGAAGTTACAACAACCCCCCCTTTTTAAAGGGAATTTCCCCAGGCTCTGAGCTCCTGCCAGCAGGCCAAAAGACCCACAACCATCGTCCAGAAGGACCAGCCAAGCCGGCCAGGGCTTCGGTCCGCTTATGTTGCCAAGCTCAGGCATGGCAGCATCTTTTAGGTGTTGGTAGAAACAGGTTTGAACCTGGCCAGCCTGTTTCTCAGCAGCGGCTGCGCGGAACCGGTTGGATCACCTCCCTGGTGAAGGTTCCCTGTTGCTGGTTAAATCGGCCCAACTGGCACCGCCTGGTTTTTTTATTTGCCAGGTTGCAACAGCCGTTGGGCGGAGGAGGCAGGAGGGGGCAGGTGAGGAGAAACAGGCCAGCCCTGGCATAGCAGTCCGCTTTCCTCCCTGCGGGCTCTGGGAGGGAGGTGTCGTTTCCTTTTTTCCATTCAAAATACTTCTTAACAAAAATACAGATTAAAAAGAAAGAAAGACATAGGGTCCATACCCTCAAATGCAGCACCCCACCCGAGATCTTCAGAAGGCAAAGGAATCCCTTAATCTATCCTCAAATGCTTTCACGGCCACAATCTGATAGCTGTTGTGCGTTTTTCGGGCTGTTTGGTCGTGTTCTGGAAGTTTTTCTTCCTGACGTTTAGCCAGACTCTGTGGTTGGCATCTCATTACTAATCTTTCCTTGCGCTTGAGGTTTAAAATGGATATTTATTTTTAAATTTTGAACAATATCCACAAACAGTCCCCCCCCCTTTTTGTGGGATTGAGGAAAGGAAAATGCACATTCAGAAATGTAACCTTCCCACGCAAACTTGGGAAAGTTACACTTAACTGACTACAAGACCCAGAATCCTCCAGCCCACATGGCCATCCCGACGACGGGTGCTACCTCGCCAGGCTGTTTTGAAGAGTGATGCCACCAAGGGCACAGAGCCAACGTGAGAGTGCCTTAAGGCAAGGAAAGGGAGGCGGGAAGTGGCGTGTCAGCCAGAGGAGAGAAATCAGAGCCCTGCCCTTGCGTTTTGACAGAGCTCCACACACACACCCTTCCCGGGAGGAAACCTTCCACGGGGGGGGGGGGGGGGAATGGGGGGTGGCCCAATTCCCAGCCAAGATAAATCTGACAGGTTGGGTCAGACCGGGCGAGGTGGCAGGGGCTCCTTCACCACGCTTGCCCAAGACGGCAGCTCTGCGCCCAGAGATCGGGCAGGTTGAGGCAGGACCCCCCCCCCTTCGGCTTTCAACCCACACGGTTTCAAATCATACGCAACAGCCATGTGTTGCAGCTCTCGAGCCTGCTGGATTTTTAAGCCTACCTTTCAAAAAAAATTTTTTTTAGAAAAACATCCCCCCCCCCGCTCGCTCTGCAGCTGGGCAGGAAATTGGGGAGGGGGGCAGGCCCCTCTTTGTAGGCTCAGCAAGTAAGATCAGGTCATCCTGGTGGTGGATAATGGAGACTGGAGTCCCACAACATTGGGAGTATGGTCAGGCTGGTTGGCAAAAGACGCCACAGACAAATGGGACCTCAGATCCCCACAGGTGAATACACTCTGCCCATGTTCAGAGGACCCGCGTTGTGTTCTTACCAAGGCTTCATGTCCTGGGCCTGGTCTAAGATCGATCACCGCTCAGGTTAAATCCCCAACAACCTTTATTGGCTTTTGTCGGTCTTGAGTTGTTATAGTTTTTAAATATGTCAAATAGTTTTTAAAAGGCAGGCCCAAGACCGCTTGTTCCCACAGCTTGGACTGGTGGGTAAATCCGTGAGGGGTGTGTGGAGGTCTCTGGCTGCGGAGACAGAGGGTGGGAGGAGTTGGATTCCCCCCCTCCCCACTGAGTCTCTCAGACAAGGGTTTGACTGGATGAACCCAAGGGGTCCCTTACAGCTTTGCCCTTCTGAAGGATATTATTATTATTATTATTATTATTATTATTATTATTATTATTATTATTATTATTATTATTATTATTATTATTATTATTATTATTAAAGCATTGCTACCCTCCCAGCCCAAGACAGACAGGAGAGCCAGGGGCTTCAATTACATCCATTATGAGTGCTGGCCCTCCTGATTTGACAGCCGGGTGATCGCCTTTCTTCTCAACTGCCTTTCTTTCTTTCTCTCTCTCTCTCTCTCTCTCTTCTCTCTCTCTCTCTCTCTCTTTTGGATGGGACAAAAGCTGCCCCTCTTCCTTCTCCCTTGGCAAACATTTGCTCACCATCTCGGATTACCCCAGAGCCCGGGAGGTTTTTCCTTCTACCACACACACACACACACACACACACACACACACACACACACACACACACACACACACACACACACACACACACACACACACATCGAAGGGAAGGCGGGCAGGGCAGCGGCCCCAGCAGGGCAGCCCGACATGACCTCGGAGAGTAGAGAGCTGTGATTCTCCCTGGTCCTCTCTTAAAGGCATTGGTTCCTCTGAGCTCGGGCAGAGTGCATCATTCACCCGCCTGGCTCCATAAGGACAGGCTTTCCTGGGGAAGCAGAGGTGTGGCAAACCCGTTATTTCGTGAGCAGCAATTCTATTGGGATAAACCACACGCCTACTTTTTTGTGGCACAGCTAGCAGAGGCCTGACTCCTGCCAGTTGTAGTCCAAAAATGTAACTTTGCAAAAGTTACTTTTTAAAGCTCTGGTCCTGTTGCAGAATAAACCTGGAGAGGTCTTGGCGACATCTTATTAAAAGAGATCCAAGTTTCCTCTGGCTTCCTTCAGTCTGGCTCCTTTTTCCTGCCTCTCTTGTGCTGCTCCCTGCAAAGGAAGCCCTGTGGAACTCCCCGCGACTTTATTTTTCTGGACGGGGGAGGGAATTCCCACCCACTGTAAGGAAGCAGAGGGCTCCATCCCTGGCATGGAAAAGGGTCCCGTTTCAAGCGCAGGAAGGGCCCATAACAGAACCGGGACTTGGGGGGGGGGGGGGCTAGGCAAGGGACTGGAGTAGAGGCGTAAAGCGGAGTCGAACCGTCGCCGCGCGGACGATCCGGGCTGGATTGGGACGGACCTTCGGTTCCGCTCCTGCCCCGTTCTCTCCGGCTAGCAAGAGCCTCGCCATCATCCTCATCATCCGACCCCTTTCCCTGCCCGGCGGGACACTTCCCTCCCTCACCGGCCAGGGACATTCCAGCCGGCTTCCAGTCGAAGTCCCCGGGGAAGAGGGGGAATTGCCCCGCAGCAACGGAGCGGAGGAGGAAGAGCGGGGCAGGAACGGAGTGGCTGGAACTTTTCCGGAGGTTGGGGGGGGGGGCAGAGAGGAAGGGGAAAAGGAGAGGGAGAATCAGGGGGGGGGGATTTCCCCAGGAGTGGGGCAGGTGCCGAGGGAGGGGGTCCTTTGCCCTCCCCTCCCCTCCCTTCCCGGGGTCCCGATCCCGGGGTCCGGCGGGGTCCGGCGGGTCCTCCTCACCGAAGAAGGGGGGCAGGTGGGTGACGGCCTCCAGGAAGGGCTCCGTGTCGATCTGCTTGTCGGCCGGCAGCGCCTTGAACTCGTACTCCAGCAGCAGCGCCATGGCGGGCGGTGGCGGCAAGACGCGCAGCCGGAGGAGAGCCGGGTCGACGGGGCGGGCAGGCAAGCGGGCAGGCAAAGCTTGCTCAGGGGGGGGGGGGAGCCCGGCCGGGCCCGGGGTGGAGCTCGACCCATCGCCGCCCCGGCGAAGGCGGAGCTGACACCGGCCGCCTCCACCGCTGCCGCCCCGGGCGCTGGAGGGCTGGGCGGCGGCGACGACGCCTCCCGCAGGGCTCCGGGCCATGGGCAGAGCGCCGCTGCTTCCCACGCGCAAGCCCCCCCCGTCCCCCCCCGTCCCCCCAGCTACGGGGCGGTTTCAGAGAGCGGAGGGCGGGGGAGAGGAAGCGACCGTCACCAAGTCCTAAAAACTTTGGAGTGGAGATATATATATATATATATATATATTTGGCTACCACTGCAAGGCTCGGGGGTTGGAACCTTTACTTTTGTTTTTGGACTACAGTGCCCAGGATCCCCCTCCCCCCCCCCAATGAGTAACTCTTCCAAGGCGCTGAGTAGAGCTGGTTGGGGGATTCAGGGAGGTGTCGTCGTGCCAAGAGCGAGCTGTCCAAAGTTCTGCCCCGGGGCTCTTTGGTTATTCTAACTACCACCCACCCACCCACACCCGGGAAAAGCAGCGGCCAGGGCGCCAGCGGGAGCCGCCAGCGGTGGGGGGGGGGAGGACCACCGGGTTTCCCCCCACGATGGGGTGGGCCTGCAGAGAGGGAAGCCTTGCCCCCCCCACTTCCCCATCACACACGTTTGTCCTGAAACGAATCTGCGTTATTCTGGCAGCCACCGAGGGGTCCCTCTGGAAAACCCGTGAGAAAAGACAGACCCCCCCTCCAGACCCCCCCCCCCGCTCCCCAGCTGCTTCTTCTTCCTGGCCTGAATGCTTGCACCTTCCTTCAGTTCGGTCCTAATCTTTTCCAAAAGCCGAGCCAACTCAGGCCCGTTTTATACGCTCTGGATCTTTTGCTACCAGGCGGGCACCTCGTGCGAGGACAGCACACAGGGGTGGAGAACCCTCCTCTTCTTTTGGTTTGGTAAAGATCAGTGGGGAAACCCACCCCTCCCACCCCCAAGCCCAGCTGAGCCTCCAGAAACCCTTTATAAAAAGGACACATAGGTTGGGTCTCCGGATCCAGCCCAGACCGGCGCTGAGATGGGTTGGACACCTCTCTTGTCACCCCCTCTTTCTGGGAAGAAGCCAGGAGCTCTTGTGTTTCCAGCTCCATCTTATCAAGCCGATCTAATAAGAGAAGCAGGCTAATTACGCCATCTGATCCCTATGAAATATTTAGCAATATTAAATAATTGATGCCAGCCAAGTGACAATGCCTCACAAAAGGCTGGAGGGAGGGAAAGAAAATCACAGTTTCCACTTGGAACGAAATCCTTCATGGGAAACGGCTCACTTTCGCAGTGTGGGAACGAGATAGACAGTATCTCCATTCCAGGTTTGGGCTTAAGGAATAAAACTGCTCCCCTGCCCCCCCCATGCATGCCAGGCCTGAGTTCTGTACAGAGAGAAACAGTACTCGTCATGCCTCTGAGCATGCACAGAGCACAGGCGATTGGCAATAAGTAAGCGATCAGAATACCTGAAGGAGGCGATGAATTATATTTCCCATCTAGTTATGTCTGGAAGGCACTGATGCAGATGTCTGATAGGACAGGATGATGGGAATTGCAGTGGAACACACCTTGAGGGGTCCGGGAAGTGTGTGGCTGTTCAGAGCTTGAGGGACTAGAGTACTCATGGTCCTTCATTGCAGGCGGGTGGGGTGGGGGCAGATGGGACTTGGCATGTAGCAATATCTGGAAACCCCCACACGAGGGAAGGGATGGTTGGCCGTGCTTATTCTGCTCAAAACGGTCCTTTTTGGCAACATTCAATAATTGATGCCATCCAGGTGGCGATGCTGGCCGTGCCCAGGGCCTCCTCTGCCTTAGAGATGCTCTGCTCCATCTTTTTTGGTCAAGGTTCGGACCCTTTCCCGGAACCACCTGCTGCTTTTCAGGTGCCCAAGAAAGAGGCTTCCGATGCTCAGGTTTGGGGCCTCCTATTGTCCATGAATAATTCAGTGTGTGTGTGTGTGTGTGTGTGTGTGTGGTCACCTTGCAGAGCAGGCCTCACGATGGCCTCCGGGAGCAGTCTGAGCTTTGAAAAGGCCCCCTCTGTGCAGCGATATGGCCGCCCTCCCCTGAGTTGTGCAATGTGGGCGCCAAAGGTAGGGGCAAACACAGCCAGGCCCAAAAGTTGTAACTCCATCTGGGAGGAAGGGACTGCCGTTCTTATGAGGTTTGTAGTCCCAGGGCTCAACGGTGGCAAAACTCTCCAGGGAACTAGAGTGACTTGGGCAAAAAGCATCACTTTCCCCCTCTCTTTGCTGCTGCTTCTGTTTCTGTCTGTATATTCCTAAAAAAAATTACAAACCCAGACTTGGAAAAAGCCGGTCCCATTTCCTCAGAACCATACATCTATCTTGGTTGGTTTTGAGACAATCTCTCTGCTTCTGGTTCTCTCAGCCTGTCCTACCTCACAGGGCTGTTGTGAGCATAAATTAGGGAGATGGAGGAGGGCTCCTTAGGGTACCTCGCTCTCCTCCTCCTCCTCCTCCTCCTCTTAAGCTCCTTAGGGGATAAATACAATTCATTTACCAAAATAAAGAATAAATCTCGGAGGCAGCCCCACCAGCCCTGTCTAACTCCAGCCGGGACCTTAGAACGGGCTTCTCCAATGGGGAACCCGGAAGCTGCCCCTCCGGACAACGAGATGCTCTTCTCTAACTCTCGAGATCTCTGCCGAAATCTATAGCACCTTCCTTGGCCCCGCCCCTGGAGGCGAAGCGGAAGCGCGGCCCGTTCCGAGACTTCATTGTCCCTCGGCGGCTTCCGTAGCTGATCCCGGAAGCGTTGTCATGGAAGCCCCGGCGGTGCCGGAAGTCGCGGAAACCGTTAGGCATTTCGGCGGGGCCAGGAGCGGGAATCGGGAGTCAAACCGGTTCGTCCTCGGAGAGGCGAGTGCGGAGCGGAGGGTGAGTGGCTGCTCGGGAAAGGGGAAGCCCGTCCTCGAAATACTCGGGAGCTGATTTAAATATATGCAAATTTTTCTTGGTGCTGCCTAGGGTGCTAATTTGATTTATGCATCTTAATTATTTCGGAGGTAATAAAACGCCAGGCATGAGAAAGAGAGAGCGAGAGAGCAACAGTATGACGTCACGACGCCTGGGTCTGACGTCACCGCACTCCATAAACTCGTGCTGCTCTTTTGCCAGCATCCTCCTCCTCCTCCTCTTAATCAGCAGAGGATTCTTCCTTCCCTTCCCTTCCGTGCTTTTTTGGAAAAGTTCCTCTTTTTTTGAACCACTGGACCCAGCATCCTCTCTGCAGCAGCAGAGCTCCTGGCTATGGTCTGGTGGAGCCCTTGTTTTAAAAAAAAAGTAACTTCCCCAAAGCTGCGGGTGTGTTAACGGAAGAGGGGAGCCCTCAGTGGGAGAAGCAGAGGGCTGGGAAGGGGGCTGCCTGCTCCTAAAAGCCCCACCAGGTGGACTGAGGAGCCTGGGTCTTTCTGTACAAAAAGAAAAGAAAAGGAAAAGTAACTTTCCCAGGACAGGAGCAGTGGAGCGAATCACTCAGACTTCTTCATCTCCTCCTGGAGGTTTTCCCTGACTGGGTTTTTTTTTTCCTCCTCCCCTGCTGGAAAGGAAATCCCGCCTCATTCCAGAGGCGAGAAAGGTTGACCTTACTATGGTCATATTATAATATATTATATATTCTGTTAGAATATGGGAAGGACCCCCCCCCCCCCGCCTGCCTGCCTGCTCTCAGCTTTGGGAGACAACCTGTGAGTGGTTGTGGCAGCACCCATGAGACTGTAGGGCGAGGGCGGGTAACCCTAACACTAATAATGATAATAAGAGCAGGAGTGACTGCCTTTGAACTGCCGAGCTGACAGGCCTCTGGATGGGCCATCGAGCCCAGAAGCTCAGAGTGGTGGTGGCGGCGGTGGTGGGGATTGAACCCCCAGCCTGTCTCTCTCTCTCTCTCTCCGCAGGTGCTGAGCTCTGCAGCCGCTGTGCCTGGGGTGCCTCCCCCCCCTCTCGCTTTCAGGACCAGGCGTTTCAGGACGTGACGTGTTGGGCCGGCTGGTTCTTCTTGGTGCCCAGATGGCGCTGCCCACGATGCCTTCCTTCTGGAGCAGCCGCAGCCGGGCCCTTGAGCAGCAGATTGTGCGCCACCGGGAGCAGGAGGTCCGGTTCCGGCAACAGTGGGAGCTGAACAGCCGCTACTTCAAGCAGTCGGGCCTCTACACCTCCAAGCAGGCCCAGTGGAGCTCCCGCCAGTCCTACCAGCAAAGGTGAGGCCGGGAGCCTCCGCCGGATGGAGACGCGGCTGGCCTTCGTGTCGTGTAGCAGGAAGCAGCCGCAGGAAGAGAGAGGGCCGTCCACGTGCGGTTTTGGGAGCCTGTCCTCTTAACTCAGCCGGGACCAAAGGAACCAGACAGGAGCTACGAGGCATCGCCCATCATTGCCTGTCGTTCGAGCCAAGCACTGGGCATTCTTCACATGCCCCGAGCAGCCTAAATCAGGAGTGTTCCCATTCTGCAGCCAGGGAGGGTGAGGCTGAGGGCTAGGGAGCCGCTCAGAGCTTCCCGGGAAATGCAGTGCCACTGGCACACACACCTTTCTGTGGGGGGTTTTTCCCCTCCCCCAGCTGAAGCACAAGAGAGCAAAATCTCAGAGTTGGACTGCGACTCCTTCCTGGTAGTGCCTCCCCCCCCTTTACAGCCCTGGGAGAGAGACCCACATAAATAGAGTCAGGAGAGAGAGGGGCGACAGGGCTGGTGGTGGTGAGGATTCTCCCTTGGCCGTGGGCCTGGTGAGGGGCGCCGCTGCCATTCCCACCTCCTCCTCTCTCTCTTTGCCAGCATGGACGCCTATCACCGCGAGAAGCTGAAGGAGGAGAAGCGGGCCAGCCTGGAGCAGAGGCGCCGGCGGCTGCAGCAGCTGCTTTTCGAGGAGCGGGAGATGCTGGCGGAAGAGCTGTCCGCCCTGCGGCTGAGCAAGGACGAGGCGGGCGAGATGGCGCAGAAGAAGGAGGCGCTGAAATCCGCCCGGGAGGAGCGGAGGAAGCAGGTGCGTCGACGGAGCCTGTGGGGAGCCAGAGTGCTCGTCGCGTCTCTCCCTGGGTCTCTCCAGAGGCCAAGAGGAAGGAAAGGGCACTGCTGGGCCCTGGGACAGCGGTCCCTGAAGGTTCCCCCCCCCCTTTAGGGCTTTCCCCCCCTCTGAGCTCAGCTGCCATGTGGGAGGAGGGGTGAATGCCCCCCGGAAGCTTCTGCCATTGCCATTGCTGGCAACACAACTGCATTTGGGTGGTGGTGTGGGAAACCCCAGAAGAACCAGCTTCCTTCGGGTTCCCTGGAAGGGTCGCAAGCGAGGTGGAGGGGACCCAGACTGGCAGGCCCTTCCCACGTGGACTGTTCATAGAACCCCCCAGTCGGAAGGAGCCTCGAAGCCCATGGACTCCAAGTACATCTGACACACACGGCTGTCCTAATTTCCTCTCCATTGCCTCCCACATTGGAGGTAGTTGGTTCCATTGCCGTACAGCTCTAACAGTAAGAGGTTTATTCTGATATTCAGAAAAAAAATTGTTAACCGTTTGCATTGATCCCTGGTCCGTGTTCCTGCTGTTCTGAGCAATACGTTTGTATTCGTGAGTCATCTCTCTCTGTGTGAGATGATCAGAACCAAACCCGGTTGACTCTGGCCTGGAAAGGGGGCCCAACTCAGGGGGATCCCCCCTGTCTCTTTTCTTCATTAACAGATCGCGGAAGAGCGGCTCTACGAGTGCTGGAAGAAGAACAGTGCCAAGCTCCGAGAGGTGGGGAGTAGCCTAAAAGCCGGGCGGCCGCCATGGGCCACTGGGCTCCTGCCGGGGAAAAGGTGCCCGTTTCCTTGAGAAACTCCATCATGAATACAGGCCTCGCTTGCACAAACCTGCCCAGATTCTGTTGCACTTCCCACTGTCTGGATCAGGCCGTTGAAGCCTGGCTAGCCACCACCACCACCCCAGTTGCCAAGGGCTCCTTTGTATTGGGCCAAGGGGTGGGCCACTGTTCTGCCTTGGCCCCTGCCCAGCCTCTGGCACCCCTGGCGGTGAGGCTCTCTGAAGCTCAGCAGCTGCCCAACCGCCAGCGAAGGGGGCGCAGGGCATGCGCTCCGGTCGACCGATGCTCTGCGTGACCTGTTTTCCAGGTCGAGACGGAGCTGCACAAGAAGCACGTGGCAGAAGCGTGGGGGGACCAGCGAGCACAGAGGCAACAGGTAGGCCGCCCTCCCCCTGGAGACGAGAGGGGCCCCCCTGAGTGGGTCTCGGGCTTCTCTCTCTGTGTGTCTCCAGTGGGGTCCTGCAGGACACCCGGATGGGCCTGAGCGGGCAGTTAATGTTTCCGTTTGGTCCCAATCGAGCGGGAAGCGTCCGAGTGGGAAGAGAAGACCCGCCTGGAGAACAAATACGAGGCTGCCCGGAGGGAAGCCCTGGAGAGGATGGCGGCGGCGGAATCAAGGAGGAAGGAGGAAGCCCAGAGGCAGGCTGAGTTCCTGCGGCAGCAGATGGAGGAGCTGCGACAGCGAGAGGCAGAGGTAACCGGGAACAGGGGGTGGGGTGGGGTGGGGCTCAGCTCTTCCCACCTGGGAGCTGCCTGGGAGCCTCTCCCCAGAGCTTCCCTAGAGGGCATGGGGGAGGCTCCAGGTGCAAGGAGGTGCGCATATCCTTGCCTGGGGGAGGTCAGGAGGCAGCCCGCTTTGTCCCACTTGCTGCCACAGACCCGGCTGGGCCAGGGGAGAGGGGACCCTTTCCCTTGCACCAGCCAGGGTCTCCCTGCTGCAGTCCGTCTTCCCGACCCCCCTCTCGGAGTCTCTGGTGAGGGGGAAGGGGTGTGTGTGTGTGAGAGAGAGAGAGCTGAAGGGCCCGGGACCTTCCTTCCCCCCCCCCCCAGGCAGCCAAGCTGAAGGAGGAAGAGGAGCAGCTGCTGAGGCAGCACTGGGAGCTGGCAGCCCTGGAGGAAGACAGGAAGCGCCAGGAGCAGGAAAGGAAGAAGATCGAACTGGGGTAGGAGGGGCTCTGTGCATGTGTGTATGTGTGGTGGGCGTTGGTTTGGAAGTCTTCCTCCTGGAGAAATTTCCTCCCAGAGCACCCGGGTTTCCCCCCTCTCCCTTCCTTGGAGTGATGACGAGGTCTCTTGGCTCCCTCTCTGTCTCCAGGCGCTTTCTGAAGCACCAGTATCACGTTCAGCTGAAGCGACGGGCGCAGCAGATCCAGGAGGAACTGGTAAGCTGGCCACGGTGGCAGGCTGGTGTGTTTGGAAAAGAGCAGGGGGGGGGCTCCAAGGAGGGCTGGGCCTTTGGCCCCTGGCATCGGGTGGCCAGCTGCGTTTCATGCCGAGGGACAGCTGCTCTGCCGGGGATCAGAGGTCGTCTTCCTGCTTTTTGCCCCCAAAGAGGTGCCTTGAAGCCCGGCTCCTCCTCCGTCGACCCATCAGTGGCCCCTGAGCACCACGAAGCAGGCCAGGGCCACGTATCTGCCTCCGCAGAGAGCCCCTGGGGGCTGGATCCCTGGGGCTCCCCCGTGAGAAAGGGCCGCAGCCTCTGGCAGAGACCACGACCCTCAAGGCTGCCTCCTGCCTCCTTCCCCCAGGAGGAGGACAGGCGGATCCTGCTGGCCCTGGCCAAGGAGGAGGAAGGGGACAGCCAGCGCCTGCAGTTGGCCCGGCGGGAGCAGGCGGTGGCTGCCGTGGCCTGGATGAAGGAGGTCGTTGAGGACCAGCTGCGGCTGGAGAGGGAGCGGGCCGCTGAGATGGAGACCATCTTCAGGTGAGGCAGGGCGGCCCCTGCTTGGTAAACCAGGAACACACCTCTCTCCCCACACACCCTGCTATGCACCCCTTGGCACCTTGGCAGCCAGGCTGGCCCAGGAAGCCAGGCCTCAACCCCCTGAGAGTGGAAAGGGTGAAACGTTCCCGCTGTGCCCATCGCGCCTCTTCCCGCCCTGGAGAGATGCTCTCTTTTAAGGGCAGGCCCTCTGCCCAACCGCTTAGCTTGGCCCCGTTCAATCCAGGGCTCCTGGGAGAAGGCCAGCCAGCCGCCCAGAGACATCCCACCCTCACCCCCCACCCCAGGAGGGCCTTCTTGGCCCGGAGAGCTTTGAAAGCCAGCAGGCAGCCCGTGTCCCCTGGGAGTGTCGCCTCTGGTTTCCCCTTAGCCGCTGACGGGCGAAGGAAATCCCGGAGGCCGCCTGGGTCTTGCACGGAGGTGGCAACGCTTTCATCCGCTCTCCCTCCCTCGGTCCTCAGGGAAGAAGCCAAGCAAGTGTGGGAGAAGCGAGAAGAAGAGTGGGAGAGAGAACGGAAGGCCCGGGACAGGCTCATGGCCGAGGTGAGGCTCCCCTGGGGAAGGAAGGACGGACGGACGGAAGGATGGAGGCGGGGAGGCCGGGGCAAAGAGGTGGAAGGTTGGGGGGATCCCGGCTTTGCCGCTCACTCTCCTCCCTGTCAAACCCACAGGTCCTGGCTGAGAGGGCCCGCCAGATTCGCGAGAGGATGGAGCTCAACCGGCAGGCTCAGGAGGAGTCGGTGAAGTCCCGGGAGCAGCTGATCCGGGAGCTGGAAAAGGCCAAGCAGCTGACGCAGCGGGAGAAGGAGGAGGAGGCCCTGCAGAAAACGGCGCGCCGTCGGGAGCTGGAGGCCCAGGTAACGGGCCCAAGCGCTCTCTCTCGGAGGCACTGGGAGGGAGCCAAGGGGCATCAGGATGGGCCAACGGGGACCCCAAACGTTCCTTTCCACTGGGTAGGGTTCCCCACCCACCCCCACCCTGGGCTCCTTCTGGGCCTCCAGGCTCTAGGCACGGAGAAGGGCAGGGACCCTCCTGCTGGCAACGGCAGGGATGCCCGACCCACGCCATTCAGGGAGGCAGGGAGCAAAAGGCCCCCTTGCCCTGTTGAGCAGGAAAAGCTGGCTCTCCCTGAGAACTCCCGCCTGGCTCTGCGGCCCGTTTTCCTCTTCTTCTCCTGCTTGCTTCCTTGAAAGCGGAGGGGCTATAAGAAGAGACCATAAGAAGAGCCATGCTGGATCAGGCCAAAGGCCCATCTAGTCCAGCTTCCTGTATCTCACAGTGGCCCCACCAGATATGTCCGGGAGCACATGAGATTAGATATTTGTCTCTTGATACCACTCCCCTTGAAGTACCCTGGTTTTAAGCCTAGAGATTACACATCTCCATCATGGTTTGTAGCCTGTGATGGATTCTCTCCTGTCGCCTCCTCCGTCCCCCCCCCCCCACGCACGCTCACCCTCTCCTTGGCCCGTCCCTTCAGCTGACGGAGCGCCAGCAGCAGGAGCAAGAGGACCGGAGGCAGCAGGAGGAGGAAGAGGCTGAAGCCCGGAAGGAGGAGGAGCGCCTGCAGGCGCTGGAAGAGGAAGAGGCCCGGCACATGGCCCAGCGTGGCTATCGCAACCCGGTGAGGAGGCCCGGGGGGGGGGCTCCCCCTTGGGACTCTCTTTGCCAGGGAACCCGGGGCCATGGTGTGTGTGGGGGGGGCGCGTGTGGCAGATTCCTCAGGAAGCTTCTGCCTGGATGCAGCAACCCCTTCAGGGAGCAGAGTTCGCGGCGAGCGATGGGCTGTCTTTATTTTCCAACCTTGCCACCTAATGCCAGGGCTGGCTCTGACCAGGAAGGCTTGGGGGTGGCTCTCAACACCCCAGTGGGTTCTGTGCAAATACTGAAGGGGCCTCCCTCTCCTCTCCTCCCTTTTCTAGCGCTACAACTATCCCAAAACTGCCTGGACCTAAAGACGACAACGGCGCCAGCATAAAGCTCGTGAATTCCTCTTTGGACGCATTTCTCCCGTGGTGGGAACCGTTGGCCACGGGCCTCTTGGGGCGGTTTGGCCATTTTAGAGTGGGGGGGGGGGGTGAAAAGCCAAGGGTCTCTGCTAAAAAGGTGGCAGGAACAGAGCATGCCTGTCACCCTGCCCTGAAGGGAAGAGCTTGCTTGGTGGCAGAGGAGGGCGCACAGATGAGACCCCCCACACACACACACCAAGCCGAACCACCCCCACCACCCGCCCCCGGCCTCCCTCCTGCCCTTTGAGGCCGTTGCCCTTTCATTGCCCTAGAAAAAGCAACCCGGCACACAAATACACCTACACCCTCTGGGCAGCCCCCAGCCCACCCATGCAAGTGCCCAGTTGGCAAGTCTGTTCTGTTTCTGCTGTGGGCCTCGAGCAGGGCCAGGAGGAAACGCACGGCTCAGAAAGAGACAGAGGAAGAGAGAAAAAAACAGAATGGGTTCCGCCTGGGTTTTGTTTGTTTGTTTTAAACCAAAAATAGTACAATGTATTTTTTTAAAAAGGTAGTTAATTACAATGTAACATCATAATCCAACAATATTATGGCACTTGGTTTTGTTTTTAATATATAAATACCAACAGGATAAAAAACACACACACGCACAGAGACAGACATTCTTTCCCAACCTGTCCGTTGCAGCCTCGTCCCTGGCTGATGCTTCTAGAACCGGAAAAGGCCTTCAGCCCCCTCCCACCTCCATGGGGAGCCCCGAGAACAACCAGCCAGCCCAATGGCTCCAATGGGGGAAGGGACGGTGGGGGCCAACCAGTCCCAAAGGGCTGTCCTGTCTCGAGATGGCTATCACGGGAGGGGGGGTGGCGAAGAACAGCCGAGAGCACCTGGGCCACAGTGACACGGTCCCCCCCCCCATCCTGGCCCTTTTACGCACACCCACAGGGATTCACTGCCAGGGGGTACGCGGCACAGCTTTAGGGTGCGTAGTCAAGTCACAAAAGCGTTTTGTGACAGGTTGGGACACCCCCTCCCCCACTGGACTCCTACTGAAAAGGCTTGACAGGTGGCGGGGGGGGGCAAGGATGACCTCTCCTCTTTCCAGCAAGCCCACGTGGCCAGTGGTTGCCCAAGGAGATCAGGGGTGGGGGTGGGGGTGGGGGCTTTGTGGGCGGTGGGGGGGGCAAGTGGTTTCTTCGCCACAACAGAGTGCGGCCACAGTGACATCAGGGTGTGTGGTACTTAGTGGTGAAGGTGTGTGGGCCGCGATTCCCGGATCAGGGCCCAGCACCTTGATCCATTTGTTCAAGACACTTGACACTTCCTCGAATATAAGACACGGGAGGGGGGGGGCTTTCCCCTCTCTGACCCCCCCCCCAGCAAACCCCAAAATGCCCAGGAAGAGCTAGTGCTGTGAAAACTGGCTCGACACACACATCTCTCTCGTACACGCACAAACCCATGCACACACACACTCATTCTCAAGACCCTGGCAAAACTGGCACCAAATAAGGCAGTGGGTTCTAAGTAATCCTGGGAAATAATTCTTTTTAGAAAAGAAAAAGAGAGAAAGCAAAAACATGCAGTTTCCTTATAATACTGAGGTTCCTTTAAAAGAAAAACACAGAAATTCACCACCTTAAATATTGCTGTAAAAAAAAAACAAACCTTCACACACACACACACACACACGCGCACACGGATGCATTGACACGAGTTCATTTCCCCCCGAAGCTGAGCCTCCTTGGGCGGGCGTCGCCCGGAGGGGGCCTCAGTTGGTGTTCTCCTTGGTGGTGATGGTGACCAGCTGCTTGGCGGCCTTGGCAATGTCGTAGGCGCACTGGATGACCTGCTGGGTGACCAGCTGGAGGTCGGGCGGGGGGCAGGCGTCGGGCGGGAGGGCTTTGGTGCACTCCGAGTGCAGCCGGAAAGCGCTGGCGGTCAGCAGGCGTAGGGAGGCACGCACCAGCTCCGACTTGGGCTTCTGGGGAGGGCAGGGAAGGACACCCTGGAGGTCTCGGGCCACCCACACTCTCTCTGACCACCGTTCTCCAGGCACTGATCCCTTGCTTGCTCTCCAGAGTGGGACGGAGTCCCATGCTTCTGCCCACACCCCCCCTCTCCCTGAAAGTCCTTCCTCAGGCCCTCCTCCACCCAAGCGGCTAAGGGACAGGCGGACGGACGGACGGCCATTGCCCACGCTGCAAAACCCTCCTTCCTTCCTTCCTTCCTTCCTTCCCTCCCTGCCTGCCTCCCTTTGGCCAACCCACAGCCACTCACTTTGGGAAAGAGGGCAGCCATCTCTGTCACGGCCACGTGGATCCTTCCTGAGCACGGGACGTAGCTGGAGGGAGAGACGGGCAGAACGTTACCCGAGCCCGGCCAACAGACTAGCGCCTCCACCCTGGCTCATGGGGTCGGGGGAGCTGTTCCAGAGGCAAGGCGGTTAAAGCAAGGAGGGCCACCCAACCAGGCCTCTTGCCACACCACGAGGGCACACACGCGAGGCCGGGAAAGCTGTGGGGGTGCAGATGGCGGGATTAGGAAAGGGGCCAGGCAAGGGGACACTAGGGTGGGGAAGGGTCCGTGAAATAGGCAGCAAGAGGCTTCCTTGAACCCAAGACCCTCAGGCAGTGCCCGGTGCTCAGGTGCCCCAAAAGGGCCAGGAGCTGGCACCTGGACAGCGAACAACCTCCCCACCCCACACCCACCCCACCCCACCCCGGGCACAGCACAGGAAAGTCACTTCTGGATTACGACAGCCAGACGGGGCCCTGCCCGAGCGCCAGAGGGAAGCGTCTCAGCTGTTTCCCCACCTCGCTGCGGAGGCGTGCCTGTGGAGAAACAGACGCCTCCTCGCCCGTGACACCATGGCAGGAGGGATGGGCAAGGCAGGGGCTCCAAGGCTGGTGCCCGTTGCCAAGATCAGATTCCTAGATGTTGCCCTTCTGTCATGGCCTATGTCATGGGGGGAGGAGGGGGGGGGCTTCCTAGGGTTCCCATCAGTTCACCCCCCCCACCCCACCCCAGGGCCTGTCACCACATAAGGTAAGGAAGGCTTCCTCTTTCCCAATGGTTGGCACACACACACACACGAGATGGTGGGTGTGCGAACCGCCTGTGGGGTGTGTGTGTGTGTGCGTTGCATTGAGAGGGTGTGCCATGAGCTGGCACCCCAAGGGGCGAAGCGCCAGCCAGGAAGAAGGAGCGCCTGGCACAACCATGGCGGGGGCTGCCCTTGCTGGGAAAAGGAGCCGAAGGTGGCAGGGGAGTACGCATTCGACCCCCATCCATTGGCCACAGCTGGGCTCCACCAGCCTTGCCAGGGCAAAAAGGCAGGGCAAGCGGCAAGCTTCGGAGTTAGTCTTGTCAATGGCACGGCACACGCACCCTTGTCGTCCCCCCCCCTCCCACCAGCACGGCCAGGCCAGGCCACACTTCCATGCCTTCCCCCCAAGCTAAAACCGTGCGCAGGCCGCATGAGAAGGTGCCAAGGCAAGGAGCAGGCCACGGAGAAGCAGGGGGGAACACGCCAGGGGAGAAGGGAGCCTGGCCAATGATGCAAGAAAGGTGCCTGGGACCTCGGCCGGGAGGGTCAGGCCGGGAGGGTATCCTGTCCCTTCACTGTCACCACCTCCAACACCCTGGCAGAACACAACAGCTTTTGGACTCTCCATATTCTGGTTGAGAGATTCTGGGTGTTGTAGTCCAAAATGTCACTTTTCCAAGCTCTGGTGGTTTATTCCCCCCGCACTTAAGTGCAGATGAGAATCCAGACCCCAAGCGGTTTGGACGGAGCAGGAAGTGAGAAGAGGCAGGTCCCTGCCTGCCACACAAGGCAGCGGCGGGGGGGGGGGGCAGGGAGCCAATGGGGGGGAGGGCTCCCCCAGCCGATCCGTTCACAGCCAGGACGGGTGGGGGGGTGGGGGGGGTGGGGGGAGTGGACGTTGTTCATACACTTCCAAGAAATCCTTTCTGAGCTCTTAACACCTTCGTCCTGCACAGTTTGGGAGACCCTTTCACCTCTCTTTTTAGCATCACTTTTAATCCTCTTCCTTCCACCTTAGGAGTAACAGCTACTCATTTCGGGAGAGCTGTAAAGCGGGCAGCATCCAGGCTCACCTGGAACTCAGCCCCTCCACAGACCGGCAGCACTGGGGAGCAGGGTTGTGTCTGTCCCCCGTCCCCCCCCCCCCCCCCAGTGCCTTTCTTGCATGATCGGGAATCGCCCAGGGCTCACTCGGGAGGGAGGGAGGGAGGGGTGCACTTGGGAAGGCGACCGAGAGAAAGAGAATTGGGGGGGGGCACAGTGCCTGGGAGGCAGGGGCAGAGGCCGGAGTAGCAGGAGGCAGGGTCTGGCAGCCGGAGGGGCAGAGGCTGGAGGGACGCTCGCTCGGCCCACGGGACCAGGGTCCTGAAACCGCCCAGGCTGTGACGGAGCTTTCGCCCGCTGGCCCGCCTGCCCGGCCTGGTGGCCCAAAGGAGGAAGACGAGAGAGAGAGACAGAGAGACAGAGAGACAGAGAGGAAGGAAGGAAAGAAAGGAGGAAGAAGTGTTTCTCTACACAGAATCAGAAAAACTGCACATGAGGGCACAAAGCCACCTTGGGTCCTTTTTCCGAGGAGAAAGGTGGGGTAAATTACTCTAAAAACAAAAATAAAGGTGAGAGGCAGGCTGGGAGTCAGCCGGCAGAGGGAAGAGCCAGGCCGGGCGTGCAGCTGCTGGTGGCCCCATCGGGTTCTCTAGGGGTTCCCTGGTGGCCGTGCCCCCATCCCTGCTGCACCGTCAAGGGGGGGCTTTCTTTTTTATAAAGGATTTCTTCCCCCCCACTCTAAGGAAGTCAGAAAAGCATTCCCGGGGCTTTAGAAGTCCTTCAACGAGCAGGGGGGTGGGCACAGGGGGGAATCTGCCTGCATGCCCCATCCACCCAAATGCTTTTGGAGTGGTGGGCGGTGGGGCGGCGGGACGACACCCCTCTCCGGTTGTGCGAGGGCCCCTTTGTGCCGCCTTCCCTCCGAAGGCTCCCACCTGTCGTGCTTGTTCTCCTGGGCCGCCCGCAGCAGCTCCTGGATGTTCTTGGTGATTTGCTCCGTCTTCCGGATGACGTCCTCCGTGCTGGGGAGGCTGGCGCTGGGGGGGAGGCTGGCCTCGGGGTCTTTGCTCTCGGAGAGGGAGCCTTCCCCAGGCCGATAGGCGCTCCGCTGCCTCGCCTTCCTGCTGAGCCTGCCAGCGCACACACACACACACAGAGAGAGACAGCGGGGCATGTAAGTGTGCTAAACCTCTCTCTCCCCCCCCCCCGCCGCCTGTGCCCAGTCGGGAGTCCCGTGCAGGAGAGCAGCTGCGGGAACGTTCGCCAAGGGTCCTCTCCCCCTCCCCCCCTTTGACCCAGACAAGAAGAAGAAGAGACCGTCTCCTGCAAGGGGGTTCGGCGAACCCATCACCCTCAGCCCCACGGCGGAGACCCGGCCTGGGCCCCGGCAGTCACGGCCAACCGCTGGGTCCAAGGGGAACGCCCAGCCCCGAGGGCTAAAGGGGCCACCTGCGGTGGGGAAGAAGGGGGAGAAGCACGTACCCCATCTCGTCCACCTCCAGGGCCGGGACGGCGTTGTCGTAATCGCCCTCGGGGAGGCTGCTCTGTTTTTCCAGTTTGGAGGCCTGGAAAGAGGTGGGGAGGGAAGCAGGCGTTTTGTGGGGCGGAGAGGGAGACACAAGAGTGCCCAGAAGGACCCTCAGCCAGGACCTGCTCTTGGGGAGATGATGCCAGACAACGCCCCATCCGTTGGCGGCCACGATGTCTGCGAGAGATGCTGTCTGCAGAAAGCAGCTCCTCCAAAGCATCCCCTTGGTGGGGCTTCCCAGGTGAAAGGACAACCGGGGTGGGGGGGGGGGTCTTTGCCAGCCACCCCTCTTCTGAGCAGGGAAACCCAGCCAGTGGCAGCCCCTCTCTGGGGACTCACCTGCCTCCTACATTCCCTATCGGGTTGAAAGCAGCTTAAAGCCTTAAAGCCACGATTTTTTTTCTCACCCTGGGGGAGTGACTGCATTGTAGGACCCCAAAAGGACAAGTCCAATCCTCGACCCAAGTCAGAAACACCCTCCTAGAAGGGAGAGGCCGGCCAGTCGCCTCCCGGGCAACCCTTCCTAACGTCGAGCCTAAATCTCATTTCTTGTAACTTCAGTCCTTTATGCTTCAGAGCTCCAGGAAACGAGCCCAGCCCACCTTCCTGAAATCTTGGGAACAGACAGGTTTGTGTTGGGTTCTCTCGCTTTTCCATGAGTGCCCCGCCATCTTTCAGCTGGGGTTCCAGGCACACACACACACCCTCCAGAGCAGCAAACTCCAAAGCCTGGACAGCAGAACGCTTCGGAAAGGGGGCGGGGGGTGAGATTTGTAATGGACCACGCGGCAGGAAAGGCAGGGCTCCAGGCATCGACTGCTCTGGCTGGGCTGAGCAGAGAGGGAGCAGGCGTGCAAGAGAACACAAAACCGGTTGTCTCGGGCTGGCGGGAAACGCAGCAGAAGAGAAGAGGGGAAGCAGTGTCTCCCACGTGCGTTAGGTGCGCAAGGCCGGGGTCCGTTCGGGGACCCCGGGGGGCGACTGGAGAGAGAAGTGGCAGGGAGCACAGGAGAGGGCGGTGGGCACACACACCACGGAGGCATCTTGGGCTGCGTGGAATTAGAGGAGGTGAAAGCAGGGGACGAAGAAGTGGGCAGAGAGATAATGGCACCGGGGAAGGGGGTGGCGGCCTGGCAGGGGGCAGCGCAGGCTTGGGGGGGGGGGTGGAAGCTCTGCTCAGCCAGGGGAGGGGCGGTACTTAACCCTTGCTGCGCTCTCGTCTCCTGGCCAGGAAGGCCTGAAGGGGAAGGCAGGCATGGAGGAAGAGGAGGCAGAGACCAACCCACTCCTCCCAGTCTAAAAACAAGGGAGAGAAAGAGACACTCGCGGCGCACAAGGGGCAACACGGACCCTGCCTCAGCGCGGGGTGGTGGTGGTGGTGCACAGGACGAGTGCACATCCTTTGAGCCAGAGAGAACCGCCACCAGAGGAGGGGAGTGGCTGCAAGGTGGTGTGTGTGTGTGTGGGGGGAGACTTTCTCAGAGGAACCCTGGTCTCCCGGAGAGGGCCAGATTCAGCCTCCGGGCCTAAGCCTCCTCGGGGCAGAGAGAAAGAGAGGATGGGGAACAAGGTGCCTGGCGATCACCGCCAGCCAGGACCCGAAGGCTGCAGCGGCGGCTACTTACGTGGGGAGGGAAGGGCTGCAACCGGGAGGGGAGGTGGTCCTCGCCGTAGGAGACCTCGGGGAGGGGCAGGTAGGGCTTCTGGGCCGATCCGGTCTCGTACATCGACATGGGCCGGCTGCTGCGGGCGGAGGGGCGCCGAATTAAGGAGCCGGGCCCGCCGGCATCGGCATATTCCAAGCCTGGCTGGGGCGGGAAGGGGCTGGCGGTGGCCTGCCGCCGGAGGCTGCTGTTCTCGCTCTGCAGCGTCTGCAGCTGGAAGGAAACAGGGGTCAGCCTGGGATCCGCGTCGTTCCACTCCAGAGGAGCTCAAGGAGAGCAAAACCCAGGACGGAGCTCTTTCCCGGACGCTACATTAGGCTCCCCTGGCTGCGTAATCTGTGGGGAGCCAGAGTGCTCTTTCAAAAGATGAACAACCACCTCCCAGTGGATCCTTTCTGGAGTTAAATTTCCACCTAAGAGCAGATCCAAGCATCTAAGCGGGAGGTGGCAAAATAATTAATGTTTGGGCTCCAGTTCCCAGAATTTCTCAGGAAGTGGGAGGAACGTCACCAAAAAGGGAGATCCCTCAAAGCAGACTAGAAGGGAAGGCTGCCCAGCCGGTGCCGTCCATATGGGCCCCGCCTGCTAAGCAAATGAGGCACCTTCTTTGAAACAAGAGCGTGTTGGGCTGCCGAGGGGTGACGGAAAGCTCCCCGGCAGGAAAGGGAAAGGGAACGAGGCCAGGACTTTTGGGGAAAAGCCACGAGGGCGGCGGGAAGGAAGCTCCCAGGAAAAAGAGTGGCCGAGAGCGGGTTCAGAGGGGGGGGAATCTCAGATTAACATCCTGGAGTCAGCCAAGGACACCATCGGCCAAGGGGATGAGGCCCAAGGGAGCCTCCCTCCTCTCCGGCGTACCATTTCCTGTTCATTTTAAAACAGGACGTTTGAGGTGCTTTAAGGGAACCCAGGAAAGAACGCCCAGACAACATAGGTCCAGTCCGGTGTGTGTGTGTGTGTGTGTGTGTGTGTGTGTGTGTGTGTGTGGAGTAATCCCCAACACTAGCCTCAGGGGAAAACAAGATGAACCGAGGAGTCTCTGCAAAGATTCTGCCCGATCCCCCGGCACCCTGTCCGACCGACCGCCTTGGGTCCTCGTGGCTGAGCGGGGGGGGGGGGGGGGGGCAAGCACTCCCTCTCTTTCCGAGTCCAAAATATCCTCGGCAGTCCTCCTCTTGGGCGCCACCGAAAAGTGGCAGGGAATGACTTGAGGCCAGAGCGGAGAAAGGGGGCCTAGAGTGGCTGACGGGGTCCCCTCCATCCTCTAGCCAGGACCCTGCCAGGTGCAACTGGATCTCCTTTCAGTCCTGGACCAGAAAGGCTGTTTTTAATCATCCTACCTTGCGCTTGAGAAGGGAAAGGGGAGGAAGAAGGGTGCCTTCAAGGGGACACGGGGGGCCCCCCCCCCCCTCGGGACTGGCCCTCTGGACGGCGCCCTGCCAGCCACTCCCACTCCCACTCCCACCCCACCCCACGTGCCTTTCTCCCTCGCCCGTCCCGTCCTGTCCCCCACACACGCACGCAGGGTGGGGAGGAAGGCGTGTTCAGCCCCGCCCGCCCGCCCCCCTCATGCTACCTTCTTCTGCAGGATCCTCAGCTCATCGCTCAAGTGGACGTTCACCTTCAGGAGCTGCTGGATCTTGGCCTCCGAAGCCACCAGGGCCTTTTTCACCTGCAGGTACTCGTGGGGGGGGACCGGGCCGTCGGACGCGTCAGACTCCAGGCTCTGCCGGGACAAAGAGCCCGCTGAGGATCCGCCCGGCAGGCAGGCTTTCTCGGGGGGGGCCCAAGCCTTTCTCTGGCCCACTCTTCTGGGGGGGGCATTACAGCGGAAACGTTCGCCACAAGCTGCCATCATCCCTGGCCGGTTGGGGCATGCTTGGTGTGGCAATCTTCCTAAGACTCGCCCCCCCCCCCCCAGACACATGGCTCCTGCCACCCCACCCCACCCGCCTCACCTTCTGCCTCGTGGCCTTGGCCGCCGAGCTCAGGTCAAGATCCCCTTCCTCGTCGGAAGCGACGCTGTCGTAGTCGGGCTGGTCGTTCTCCTGGCTCTCTGCGCTGTGCTGGCTGGAGAGGGACCTCAGGACCAGCTCCACGTTGTCTGCCAGCACCGCCACCAACAAAAAGAGGAAGGAAGGAAGGAAGGAAGGAAGGAAGGAAGGAAGGAAGGAAGGAAGGAAGGGAGAGAGAGAGACCGTTCTGTTGAGGTTCCCTCGGGAACTACTCAGCCCAGGGACACCTGGTAAGGAAAAGGACGCTGGACTCCAGAGTCCTTGAGCCCGAATCCGATTTATTCCCTTATTTCCTTTTCAGTCCCCTTCTGCATCCCCAAGCGCCGCTGAAGTCTCTGTGTTGGCCTCCTGCGATCTATTTTACCAACGGCTCCCCCTTCATTCTCCTCTGCGTGTAAACACTAACGCAGGGGAGGGAGGAATGGTTTACCCCAGGAGGCCAGGGCTTGTTATGTGGCCGCTGCGCCACAAAGCACCCTTGCCCCCTCCTGGGAGACTCCATGAGCGGCCATGTTGGTCATACAGACTGACACCAGGGGTCTTTGTCAACTGCACAGAAAGTGCCCCCTCTCCCGGTAAAACAAGAAGTAATCTCCAAGCCACTTCTGCCTTGGTTTGGTTTTCTAGCTCCCCCTCCCCCCGGTTGCTCTTCCTGGCGGGCTGCCGTGACCCCCAGGAGTGGGAATCGGAAACCCCCCCCCCCACTCCTTGATCCAAGAAGGAGCTGCTCCTTCTGATGCAGATCCGGCAAAGACGGGAAGATCACGCAGAGAACAGGACCCACCCCCTAAACAGACAGACTCATACAGAGACACACCTTTGGAACTCGGGATGGGGTTCCCTTGCTGCCTCCGCTTGGCGTCCCCCAAGATGTCTATGACCAGAGTGGCAAACTCGTGGGCATTAAAACGGGCCAGCTTCTGCCTTCCCTGAAAGAACGAGGCAGGACAAGGAGACCCTCAAAGCCACCCAGGGGAGCCTCGGGTGGGCGTGGAGTGGGGCGGGGTGGGGGGTGGGGGGCACGGCAGAGAGGGGGGGCCTCCTCAAGAGCCAGCCGCCGGAACAAGGGTCGGGAGGAGCCACATCACTCCTCTCGCTTGCACGAGAAAGCAGAATGAAACAGATTAAACCCGGAGTTCAAGGCCTCACAGATTTCGAAGGAAACTATCTCCCTATATTGCTTGCCCCACACCAGCCCCAGCGCACCCTCCGCCCCACATCAACGACCCCCCCCCAAGGCCGAGGGCTTTAGGTACCTGATTCCGCGTGGAGGAATATTCCGGATTGACGGGGAGAAAAGGGACCACGGTCGTCTCGGTGACCAGGGTGCTGTGGTTCTGCGTGGCAAGCCACACTGTTCCAAGAAAAGAGAGGAGAACCGGGATCAGTGGTCTGTGCGGGGCTGGGGGTGGGGGTGGTGTGTACAGCTTTCCCCCTAGAAACAGGATTTGCACCACGGGCAGCTCTATTGAAGTTTGAGCTAAAGCAGAAGAACAGACCCTCCTCCCCCTCCCTCCCTCCCTCCCTTCCAATGATACTGGAGTTAAAAAGCTGAGCTTTTTCCTCAAAGGAACACATGCAGACAAGATCCTGTCCTAAAATATCAGGCTGCGTAGACTGTATATCTATTCCTTTGGACCCCAAAAGCAGCTGGCCCAGCAGGCTGAAGGGAAAACGCAGAGGTGGCCTACGCAGAGGTGGCCAGCAACAGGTCCAGCTCTCTGGCTTCGTTCCGTAACATGCAACCCAGTTTCCTTTTCCAGGGCAGGAGGGGGTGGGGGCTATCCGAGCACACAGAAGCCCAGCTAGAGGGCCGAGAGGTCTCCCTCTTAGAGCAGAGGAGAAGGGAGGTCCGGGGGGGGGCATGGCTGTCCTTTTTGAGGGGCAGGTCTGTGCTTGCCAAGGTCACTGCACAAAACACTCCCCCCTCCCCTCCCCCCGGCCCTCTGCTGCCACGTTCCTGCCACCCAGGGTGGGGGGAGGGCATCACCTGCGTCCGTCTCCCGCCGGTCCACCTCGTCGTAAACGTCCATGGCCAGCTCTTCAAACAGGTGGTTGCTCAACTAAAGAAGGGGGGAAACCCGCAAACGTACGGATCAGCCTCGGGCACACAAGTGCCTGCTGCTGCCACCACCGCCACAGCCTCCTCCCCACCCCCACCCCCAGCCAAGGGGAAAGCTGGATAATTTCGCTGGGGGTGGGGGTGGGGGTCACGGACTCTGGGTGAGCCTGTGATCTGGAAAAAATGAAGCACGAAACTGGTTGAGGAATTCTAGAGCCTTAAACTCCTAGAATGGTGGAGTTGGGGGGGGGGGGGCTCTAAGCCTGTTGAGTCCAGCCCCCACCCACCCACCCACCCACCCACCCAGGCAGGAATGCCCATCAAAGGCAATCAGACAGAGTGTGGTCCAAACCTCTATTGGATGCCCCCAGCTTCCAGGGGGTGAACTTCTGGAGCGTTCACCACCTCCTAAAGTCATTGGGTCTGCTGCTGATCTACTCTAACAGCTCAGAAGCTTTTTCCTAATAGAAGAGTCATTGCCCGAAACGTGAGTTTTTCAGCACCCGGGGAAGCAGACGGCCTTTCCTTCATGGCCTGATCAAAGCGGGTGGCTCAGGAATGCATTGGATGCTCAAAAAGAAATACCTTTACTCACCGACTGAAGCTTCTTCTTAGCTGCTTTGGCCAGTTCCGACACATCTAAACTGCTATGAAAACAAGAAGCCCTCAGGATAGCAAAGGAACAGGCAGCAGCGTCTCTCAGGATCACAATTTCGGGCGCAGGGCATCACAAACACGGAAGGGCGGAGGGGGCATACGGGAAGAACGCAGGTGGAGATTCCCACACCAGGCTGCCCCGAGGAGACTCGGGTACGGGCACACACGTTTAAACATTAAGACTCGTTCGTGCACGGAGTGATAACTCAAAGGCATACTTACAGCCGCCTGGATTCCCAAGGATCAGCAGGAGAAGATAAAATACAGCCTGTTATGCACTGTTATGGGCCCGACGTACCCAAAGGATACAGAAACACTGCCAACCATGATCTAAACACGCTCATGGCTTTATCCGTGGGGAGAGTAATTTTACTGGCGGGCAGGTTTTCCACCTGTGGCACCAAGGACGAAGGAAGCAGCCAGCAGGGAGAGACGGCAAGCCCCCGACCCCTTCAAGGTATCCTGACGGGTGGATCATTTCAAACCACCCAGGTAACTTTTGGGCTGAAAATTTGAGTCTTGGCAAACATATAGGTCCTTTCGCCGTTTCATCCGCCTTCTTACCTGTCTGCCATTTGAGGTATAATAAAATGCTGCCCCCCTTTGTGATCTGAAAATGAAATTTCAGAAAATGCACAATGGAAAGAGAAGAAAGGTTTGGGCATTGCTTCCACCCTCCGTTTCCCCAAATGTTGCCGCCAGGGTTGCAAAGTATCTCCCCCCCAAACACTCTTTTTTGGACTGGACGCCGAAAACTCCCTAGTCAGCATTTGAGAGGCATCAGATAAAAATCTTAGCCTCTTTATCTTCTAAATTAAGCTACTGTTCCTCCATAATTTTTCCTTGTTTCTCCTCTTTGTGAGCTTCCTATCCCTCCTGCCTTTCTTCCCAAAGAATTCAAAGTGGAATTTGCAACTCCCCCCCCCCCCCCCCATTTTAGGTGCCCAACGCCCCTGAGAAGACAGATGGAGCTAAGAAACAGGGACCAACCCAAGGTGATCCTGGGTGTGTGTGTGTGTGTGTGTTCATGACTCAGCAGGGACTAGAACCTTGACGTTCCAGGTTCTTGCACAGTGTTCTTATGGGTGGCGGGCACAGAATAATGTCCTGGGCCCTAAGCACCTCGGAACTTAAGAAAACATGGGAAAGAAATATAAGATAGGAACAGACCCCGGGGGGGGGCACTTACCAGGTTTCCTGCCGCAAAGGTAGAAAGCCAGCCTGTCGGTGAGCTCATACTGGATTTCCACCAGGCGCTCTGCCAGCTCGTGGTGTCCTCCTTGCCTGTTGGGGGAAAGGGGGTGGTGGTGGTGGGGGGGGGGGCAGAATTCATGGGCCCCCTTTGCCCTGGGCAGAGTGATGGGGCAGATCCTCCCTCTGGAAAGCCCTGAAAGCCCACCAAGCTTTGCGTTATCTTAACAGGCAGGGGCTCCTCCCTTCCCCACGGCGGTTGGGAAAGTGTCCTCCGCACCCGTTGAGGGTGAAACTTCAAGGCAGGGCCATGCTGGGGGGGGTTGGGGGCAGCAGAGGTGGGGGAGGCAGGGTCTCCCTGCAAGAACAGAGGGAAGGCTCTTCTACCCGGTGCCCACAATGCTCCCCTGGCTCACTTTGCATAGTCAATCGGCGTCTTCCCACTGGAGTCTTGTGTGCCGGGATCGGCCCCGTAGACGGCCAGCAGTTCGGCCTGTAAAATCTGGCCCGTCTTGGCAGCCACGTGGAGTGGGGTGTTCCCTTTCTCCTGCAAAGGGAAGAGGTGTTTTTTTTGGGGGGGGGGGGGAAAACAGAGGCGGGGGGGGGCTAGTCAGGCATTTGCTGAACAGCCACCCCATCAAAGCCCGAAGCAATGTCAGGAGGTTCTATGAAATATTATTTTTAGTTTAGAGGTTTATGTTTTACAATCGCCTTCTCTTACCGGGTGGAAGAAGTTGGCTTGGGCTCCCAGGGAAAGGAGCCGTAAGCAGGTCTCCAGGTTTCCTGTCCGGACGCTGGAGTGGAGTTGCTGGAGCCGCAGACGAGGAGGAGAGAGGGAGAGAGAGAGAGAGAGAGAGAGAAGGAAGGAAGGAAGGAAGGAAGGAAAAGATTTCTGGGACAAGAAGGGCAACCCTTTGGCTACAACTCCCCTCAGCTTGGACCAGAGGCCACAATGGCTCCGGAGAATGGTCACTGGAACCCAGCCACAATGGCAGACGGGAGGGGGGGGGAATCCCCATTCTGCAGGGCAGAACTCAGAATCACCCAGCGCCATCGGTGCCCAAGGAGATCCAGAAATCCTTCTTCACACCAAGCACCCTTCACTTGCAAAACAGCCTGCTGCAAGGCACCTTCCTCCCGCCCTTCCTTTTTGAGACAACCCCCTGATGAAGGGATTCTGGGACTTGTAGTCCCAGGCCAAAGCCTCACCTTGCTGAGGTCCTTGGCCATCACGCTGTCATCGTCCCGGCACGGCAGGCGATGGACGAAAGCCAGCATCTGGTATTTGGCTCGGATAAATTCTGCTTTGTTGGGGCTGCCGGAGAGAAGAGAGGGGGGGGATGTCCATGGCAAGGCAGTGCAGGCACAACCCTCAGAGACAGTCCCAGAGCTTAGGAAAAATGGGGTAGGTGGTTTTTTTAAAACAACACCACAACTCTGAGTCCCTCCTAAACCCACCTGCTGAAAGTGGAGTCCCTGGGAAAGAACTTTGCCAAACAAAGCAGGGCAAAACCCCAT
Source organism: Phrynocephalus guinanensis (assembly GCA_037367245.1). Taxonomy (NCBI): domain Eukaryota; kingdom Metazoa; phylum Chordata; class Lepidosauria; order Squamata; family Agamidae; genus Phrynocephalus; species Phrynocephalus guinanensis. Next base: position 18,338,437 of record CM074752.1, read on the forward strand.
TTTATTTATCAGCAATATCAGGTCAACTGGTTCCCTATCAACACCAAAGGCTCCTGTTGGCCAGAGACAGGGCAGCCACACATGAGGACATTTTGAGGAGAATGTGGGAGAGAAAAAAAAAACGCTGGGCAGTTAAGCGGTTGAGGCATTGAGAGTTCAATTCCCCACTGGGCCTTCTTCATGGGGGGACTGGCCTCCAGGATCCAGAGTCAACCTGCCCTAGGGAATAAGGTGGCCCAGGGATGGAGAAAACCAGAGCCTGGGTTTTGCAAACTGATTAGAAAGCCTTGTTCTGCAAACCACAGAACAGAACGCCATGGCTGAGGGCCCATGCTCCAAGGGCCACTGGGCGGCTTCCGGCCCCACCCTCCACGGCACGGATGTGGCTCTCAGTGGCTGCTCTCAGGCTGGAGGTAACTAGAGCATCCCTGTTCCCAGCCACCACATTCATTGATCTCTCTAGAAGCGTCATGCACTTCTAAGCGACACTCCTCTGACTTAGAATTTAAGTCAGATCACAGCAGGCTTGCTTACAGCGAGAAAGGCTTGCCCTGATCAGCCAGAGAATCCAAGTTCATTGGCCTCTGTAGGAATGAGTATCTCACAGAGGTCCCCACCGCGCAGATGATTTCGTGATTAAACCTACATGCCTAGCCCTTGATTCTGTCCTAAGAACATTATGTCTTCTGTCCTTCTCTTCTCCTCCCAATATTCTCCTTTTAAGAGAAAGGAGAGGGTTTTTTTTTTTAAAAAAACCAGTAAGCTGACCATGCATGTGACATGCTCAGCCACCCCCACCCCCCTCCACAGCCGGTCTCCCCCTCCTTGGATCACTTCTTGGATAAGAGAGGTTTCTCTGTTTGATTCACAGGCGCTGCCAAGAACGCTCTCCTCCGTTCCCAGCCATGATCCAGAGGGCAGGATCAAGTTCACGCTGCATCTGTCGTGGGACTGGTCATGGTTTGTTAAAAGCTGTGGCGGTTCGAGGGGCCCTTGACCCTCGGGGTGGGGTGGGGAATTGCAGAGCCTGCCCTCCCTCCCTCCCTCCCTCCGAGGGTTCCACTCACTGAACTTTGTCCTGAGGGCTCGCTTTGCGCCTGCCGCTCATGATAGAGGCCGGATCCAGCAATGAATGTTCCCAGATGGAGTTTGCGCCGTTGTTATACAAGGTTTCCACCATCTGGAAAAAGAGAGAGTCAAGACACCAAGGCTGCGTCTCCTCGGCTCCCTTAATAGGTTTGACAGCTGGAGAAGAGGCTCCACGTCACAGCCGTGTGTGTGTGTGGGGGGGGGGGTTGGGTTGGGGGAACAGCAGCCCTGGCTCCTGCGTCTCAAGCAACGAAGATGCTCTGGACTACAACTAACAACAAGGAAGCAAATTTCAGTGCCACCCTGGCAGATTAATCTGCCATTCTCAGTTTCTGATTTTCAATTTTTCAGAACAAACTGAAACATTCAGTCATGTCTCCTTTCCCGGAGTGTCTAGCAAGGTCTTTGTAATGCATTTATTAACCCACTGGGCATTTAAATCCTGGAAGGCAACCTGACTATCGCACCTCATTTCTCTGTTTAGGACAGAAAAGCCTGTTACAGAAACCTCAACCAAATTTGGGGGGAGGAGGGGGAAGCTAAGGCATTGCCTAATCAAAATAACCCTGATTTTACTGTACTGAGATATGCTCCGAGGCTTATGGATTTTACTGCTCTTGTATCAGAATCTGTATCGGGAAATCTGTGGGCTGGATCAACAAAGTTTTCAAATAGTTTTGAATTGTTTAAATTCAGTGTTTGTTTGGGGAATAACTCATTCAACATTTTTAATAATTGTGAACCAGACTGTATTTTAGCTACTTCAATTTGTGTTGTAAACCACACAGGCTTCCAGTGGGAAACGGGGATAAAATGCAGAGAGACTCCACTGACGGAATGGAGTCATGGCACATGGGAACAAGGTCCCAAGCTGGGGGTGGGGTGGGGATGCCCACCCACTATCAGCTGCCTTATACAACTGCCTTGTTCCAAAATCTAATTGCCTACACGGCCACCCATTGGTCTTCGCTGGCATGTTGGCATCACCCCAATGACCAAGCAAAGAAAAGAATGACATCAGATGCCTTTCCACCCTCCATGGTTCTCAGACCACCTGGGCTTGAGATGGGGAAGCACTGGGCGGGGCGGGGGGGGAGAGACTCATTCCCGTAGGCACTAATAGGGAGTCGAACGGGACAAGGGGACCCTCCGTTACCTGCAGCAGGGTTGCCGGCCATGGCGTGTGCTTCAGGTGCCTGACCTGGGAGATATGCCGGCCCAGGCTCCGGTGGACGCTGCAGCACTCATCGCAAATCAAGACCCCCCGGTTGATCGAGGCCCAGCAGGGATCTGGAAGTGAGCCAGAGTGGAGGGGCGACGATTCAGCAGAGAACGCCGGTGCCTCCAGCCCTCATCCAAGTCCCTTTCGGCCCACCCGTTTTTTTGGCAAAATAGAGGACGACTTTACAATCTGTCGGCAAATCACCAAACAAAACAGGTAACCGACTGCACACACACACACACACACACACACACACACGTGTTGGTGATCAACGTGGCCGACTCCTGCCACCGAGAATATTCTGGCGAGAGGCAGTGAGGAAGCGATTTCTGCCATGGGCCACGCTAACCAAACTGGGCTATTTTAAAACATGAGAGAGAGAACCTAAGAACATAAGAAGAGCCCCATGCTGGATCAAGCCAAAGGCCCACCTAGTCCTCCTTCCTGTATCTCACAGTGGCCCCACCAGATGCGTTCAGGAGCGCACGAGACTATATATCTGTCTCCTGATACACCACTCCCCCTGCATCTGGCCCTTTAAGGACCCGGTTTAAAGCCTGGAGATGACACATCTCCATCAACGGTTTGTCACCTGGGATGGACTTTTCCTCCAGGAATCTGTCCAATCCCCTTTTAAGGCGATGACAAAATTAAAAGCCTGTCTCTCCATTATTGAAGAAGGAAAGAAAGCCGGACCTGGATGGACCATGTGGGAGAGATTACCCTCTGCAGGCCATCGGAGGGTCACTTGCAACAGGAAGCATGAGAAATCTCACCACAGATCGGGCCACCCATCACAGGCCGGGCTCTTGGGGGGGGGGGAGGTTAACGACAAAATAGGAAGTGTTCTGCCGAAGCGCTCTCAAACAGAAGCCGGAAAGAGGCTCACGCCCTGTTCTGCAGCAAGGTTGTCCCTGTCAACTGCCTGTTTTTGCAATACGCAATCGGGTTTCGATTTGAGGAAAATGTCCTTTTTTAAAAATCCTGATTTAGCAAATGCTCTGGCGATTCTCTTTCCAAAGCAGAGTCTTCTCCTGTTTGCCCCTTGGTTAACATGTAGGTAAAAACGAGGCAGCCTCAGGGCCTGACTGGCAGGTGCGCCCACAACATACGGTGGAAAGAACCGCCGCCGGGCGTTCCTTTCACCTGCCAAGCAGTGAATGAGAAATCAAGAAACGGGGGAAACCGGGGAGCCAGGACCGTCTCACACCTTGAGGAAAATTCTTGCACCTTCGTCACATGCCGCATGTCTGTGCATAAGTGCAAATTTCTTGCACGTTTGTCCTATGCTGTTGGGGACCAACTCCCCTGGGAAAGTATTAAGATCCCCGTGGATTTCACACAGACGTCAGCCCAGCCTGGTTCCTGATCAGCACTGGTTTACAAAGAGGCCAAGCGGAACCACCCTGGGCCCTCTGCATGGCAGGCGGTGGAGAAAGATCCCGGCCACGTCTGGACTACGAGGGAGGAGAGCACCCGTACTACTGGTGGGGCCCTTGGGCTTTCGCTCCCGTGCCGGGTCAAGGCGTCCGTTCCTTGGCCAACAGGCGTCTACAGGTGGACAGGAGGTCCTTGGAGGTTCTTGGCCAACCCCCGTGGGTCCCAATGCAAACTGGACAAGACTTGCCTTGGGGGGGGGAGAAGGTGGGGGGGGCAATGGAAAGGCCTGGGTGAGATCAGTGAAGGCACAGCTGCATGCAGCCCCCCCTCCTGTGAAGACCAGACTTTGGGGCAGGGGCAGCTGGTTTCTTTCTTGCCACCTGCCAGGGAGGGAGATGGGGCAGGACGGGCAGATGGGGGGGGATTGAGAGAGAGAGAGAGAGAGACTTCTGCAACCGGTTTCCTGTTTGGGGCCTGAGATGCAAAAGCGGCCCCTTCTCCCTCCCAGTTTGCAAGTGTGCAATGGGGTGGCAGGAGAAGAGTGGGTGTGGGTGTGTGGGGGTGTGGGTGTGAGTAACAGCTCCCACAGGAGAGGAGGGGAGGGGTGGCCACCCCTGGGCCCAGAAGGAAGCCCCCATCCCCCCCCAAGGCAAGGCAGGGCAGGGCTGGCAGGGGGGGGGGATCTGAGGGAGGGGGAGACACGGCTTCAGGGGACCCAAGAGAAGGAGAGGTGTTTGCCTGTGCGTGTCTTTTCCTCTGGGGCTGCTGCTGCCCCCCCCCACCCCCCACCCACCCCCACTGCTTTCCCTTGCTTTCTTGGGAAAAGGGAGGAGATGGAAGGCCAAGGGAGCCCCCCCCCCACCACCACCATGAGAAATTGCCCCCACCCCCAGGCCCAGCCTCGGGCAGGGGGCTTCCTTTTCCCTCCTGACCCGTGCAAAGAGACGTTCCTCTTTGTATATATAAAAAAACAAAGACTACAAACCCCAGAACCCACCCGCCCCACGGTTTTTTTTTTTGGGGGGGGTGGAATTTTCAAAGGCAGGAAAAGCAAAACAAAAAACAACCACTCTCTCTCCGCCGCCGCCCCCCCCCTTCTGCAAAAGAGAAGCAAGGCAAGGGAAGGGGGGGGTCTCCTGTGCCTCCCCCTCCCTTCCCCAAGCCGCGGGTGCATGGAGAGGCACTCTGCACATGCCCAGAGGCACCTTCCCTCCACGGAGCGCTCCGAATCCTGCAAGGGGGGAAATAAAGGCCCAGGAAGGGGGGGGTTCTTTCCTCACAGCTGGGTCGCCCACACCACACACACAGACACACACACACACACACACACCGGGCCTGGGTGCCTCTCCCCACCACCACCACCCCCTTTCTTCTTCTTCCTCCTCCTCCTCCTCCTCCTCCTCCCCCCCCCCCCCCCCCCCCGCAGGGTCTTACCCGGAGCGCTGCAATCGGCGCACACCTCGCTGCTCCGCAGCCGCTTCGACATGATCCGCCTCAGGCCGAAGGGATCCGGGGGTCGACGCCGCCGCCGCCGCCGCTTAACGGGTCCCCGCTCAGCCCCGCCAGTCCCCGAGGAGTCGCCCGCGCGCATGCGCACGCCATCCTCTCCCCTCCTCCTCCTCCTCCTGCTGCCGCCGCCATTCCCCAAGACGTCGTAGGGCGGCCGCGGTGATAGGCGGAGGAGGGCGGCCACCTTAAGGCCTGGCAGGCGAAGCGGGCCTCGGCCATGATTGTTGTTGGCAAGGAGCCCTCCTCGACCGTAATGAATTTTTATTGGGTGGCTATTTTCTAACAAAAATTACCCGCATCTCCATGGATTATTTGTGGAACATACATTATTTATTATTATTATTATTATTATTATTATTATTATTATTATTATTATTATTATTATTATTATTATTATTATTATTAAATTACTGCTGTTTTTAATATCAGAGGAGACAACAAAAACTTAGACTGGGTTAGGAAAACCTTATGATATTTAAATGCCATATAGGCGGCCGGGGTTTCGACTGTTTTAAAGGCGGGGGGAAAGAATGCTTGCAACAGGCCACCTTTCAAAGCAAAAAAATCCCATTTCCGGTTGTGCCGAATCTGTTTGAAAAGGTGGAGTGGAGGGAGAGAAGAGAAGCCCTGCCCTTGCCTAACATGGAACTGCCCTTTCTCAAAATGGCGCGTCTCTCTATCGGCCGGGAAAAAAGAAGAAGACCGAAAACCCGAACGCCTTGCCCTTTTCAAAAATGGCCGGCGAAAGATTGGGACGCCCTTAGTCGTCATGCCCGTCAGCGATTGGCGGCGGGGGAAGGCAGCGGTCCCTTTCCAAGATGGCCGCCGCCCCCGGGACCCTGACCACCGCGCCCTTAGTCATCATGGCGGCCAGCCGTAGAGGAGGCCCTGCCTTTGCCCTCACCCAACATGGCGCCCGCGACTTCGCAGGCACCGAGGAAGGAAGGGGTGGCGGTTGTCCCGGGCGGTCGTCCAGTCCGCCCCGGGCGGGCCCACCATTCCTGAGCCAGCCCCGGAGGGGAAGGGCGAGGAACGCCCCAAAGGGGCCGCCCCACAGCGAGCGGGGAGGGAGAGGGAGGAGGGGGGCCGGGCTTCCCCTCCTCCCTTGGGCTTCCTTCCTGGTCCATGAAGCCTCTGGGTGGCTCCCTGGGTAGCCGGGTGGGAGGGTGGGTGGGGTGGGGGTCCAAGGAAGCAAGGAGGGGGCGAAAGGTCAAAGGTCAGGGGGAGTGAGGGAAGGGGGGCATCGCTTGGGGGCTCCAAGAGATAGGCAGGGGGGTGGGAGAAGGGGGTCAGAGGGGCCAACCTGAGGGCAAAGGGGGGGTGGGGTGGCCCCAGAAAGTGAGGGAAGGTCTGCCTAGGAAGCCCCGCCCCCTCCTTGGCGGGGGGGGGGCTGGTGGGTTGGGGGGGGGGGGGCAAGGATGAGCTCCGCCCGGGACTTCCCTTTGCACCGGGCAGCCTGGAAGAACGACTGGCAGCAGCTGCAGAAACTGCTGGAGAGCAAGGTAACCCACCGCCCAGGCATTATTATTATTTTTATTTTTGGGGGGGGAGGATGGGGATGTGTGTGTGGGGGGGGGGGGTCTGGGGTCTGGGATGCTAGCCTTTGGGGTGGGGGTGGGGGAGCACCTCTGTGGATGATGGTGTTGTTGGCCTCTCCCCTGTGAACTTAAAGGGTCTTTCCTGCCGGGTCTGCACAACCACCTTGCAAGGTAGGTCAGTCCGAGAGCGAGGCAAGGAGACGGTGCAGCTCGCCCAGGGCCGTACAGGTGCGCTTGCTGGAAAAACAGAGATTCGAACCCACCGCTGGCGGCTGGACTGGCTTCAGGGCTCAGCAGCAGAGCCTGGAGACGTTCCTTGCCCGACAAGAATTCCCGCCAGTTGGAATGGCACTTGGTATTATTATTTTTAGCAGTTATCGGTTTTTAATTAGAGTTGTCGGAAAGCCTTGTCTCACCTTCCCCACAGCAGGACAGGTGGCATCTTGCCTTGAAGGTCAGCCAGAAAACTCCCTCCACAAACTGGCCATAAAATCCTCTACAGTGCACCCCTCGCATCTTTCCCCCTACAGAGCCCCGGGCGACTCCTCTGGGGTCACCCCAGGGAGCTTGGTACAGAAACCAAGTCTCTCCAGCATACCCTTCTGCTCCCTAATCCATTTTGCCCTTGAAAGCGGTGCGGGTAAGAACAGTGTCTCCAGTTCTACCTGGTAGGCCACGGCATGGCTGCCTGTTTTTATTTCTAAGACGGCTGCTGCCTTTTGGGGTCGGTTTACAGCTCCCCTCCCCTCCGAGTCAAACCAGGTTCTTCTTTCTTTGTAGAACTTGGTTCATTTCCGCCTTTCATCAGAAGGGAAAGCAAGAGAAATGTTTTGGCTTCTTACAACCTCACTAGCTGCTCCTTGGTCCTAGTCGGTGACAAGGACTTGTAGGGAAGATGAAGTCAAACACACCTGACGGGCCAAAAATTCACCTACCTTTGTTTAGAAAGGACGCTTGTGATGCCAAACTGTGTTTGTTTTTTTAACTCCTAATTAAGTTGTTCTGGGTTCACTGAGGCTTATTTGAAAGCACATCCGGTTGCAATCTACGTGATGTTTGAGTAATATTTACATGCATAAATCTAGGGTTTGGGAACCTTAATCTGTTGGGTGATGACCTCTGAGAGGTATCATCCAGGAAAGACCCACTGGCCAGCTCTGAATCACGGTCGACAAATTAGTCCTCTGAAAGGCAGTAGATGGTCTGTGGAACAATAAAAGAGAAGGGGTGCTGCTCGGTTGATGGCCATGACAGCAGAACTTAATCTTTTCCTACCCTTTTGCTCTGTTTGTGTGGACGCACGTGTGCTTGGGTTGACCCAAGTGGCCCTACCAAGGGAGCACAGAGCGTAAGTTCGATGATTGTGTTAAAATTCTGGCCGCGATCTTTCCCCTGTGGTTGACATTTTCACTCTTTTTCCCCCTTAGCGATAGCTGCTTTTATCTTTCAGATTTCTAAAGCTAGTAGTGAAAAGACCTAGGTAAGGCGGGGGCCGGTCGTGGTTTTGCATGCTTGTGGCTCTCCTGTTTTTCCGCCTTGTGTGGTTCGCATTTCGTAGTAGACCGTCAAGAGCACTCATTGTCTTTCTCTCTTTCTGTTTCTCTCTCTCTCTCTCTCTTCCTCTCTCTGTCTCTGTGTCCCATCTGGGGATGTCATTCCAGTGGCCATCTGTCTCCATAGCATCGCCAAGCCGTTTACAAAGTTTGCTTTGTAAAGGTTGTCGCCCACTGTGTGCTGGCGTGTGCGCACGCATGCGTGTGTGCGGGTGTGTTTGAGCGTTTTGTCCTAGCCTCCCTTCCAGTAACTGTGCAGAGTGACAGCAATTCCTGGTACGGTGCGGAAGGGCCTGGGATGCACCCGAGTCTCCATTTCAAAAGGTCCGATTCATCATAATCAGGGGATGATGAGGCTGGTGGTGCCGGGTGGCCAGGCGCCTGCGGAGCCCAGGGCAGGTCTAGGATTCGGTCCCTGATAGGACAGATCTTAAGGGGATCTCAGAGGACAGCAGGCAGCCCTGAGGGGATTGTGAGCATTGTTCACCCTGGGTATCTGCAGCCTGTTGGACTACAAGTCCCAGCATCCATCGCCAGGCTGAACCATGCCCCGTGAACACTAGGGTTCCATTGTGACCCATCCAACCAACATGCAAATCTAGGGAGTGCTGTGTTCCAGCGTTAAGGCAATGTTAAGAAGAAGCAGGTATGCTTTCTCCATAGGCCTCCAGGGGTCCCTAACCCCCAACCCCTTTGACCCCACCTGGTCCCGGAGGCTCATCTCGATCCAGCCTTGTTCATATTTGGGTGCAGCTGAGACCTCTTGGAGATGATGGGAAGCTGCTGCCAGCCGGCAGTGCCCGTCTAGAGGGCGGCTTCCTTTATTCTTATTAAGGGGTTGATTTAAAGCATTAATTACAGACTTTCCTGATCCCCAGGGCTCCCAAACCGAGGTACGGTAACATAATCCAGTATTCATGAAAGAAGAAAACATCCAAGAAAGATGTAAACCAGAACGATACCCAGGAGATGCTAAGCCTTGAGTGAAAATTCGCCATTGGATGGAAGGGGTCATTTTCTCTCCAGGAATCTTTGTTTAGACCTTAGAAAAAGAAAAGGGAGAAAGTCCCTGCAAACTTTGGCATTTTCAGCAAAAAGACTGAAACCCTTCACTTTCTCTAACTTTGTTGCAGTTCCAGGCTTTTAACCCTCTTGCACTCTCTCCTACACTTTTGCCTATAGAGATAGCTGGCCATTTCATTATGATCAGGGACGTTTCTCCAATTACGCTGGCCACAGTGCAGGAACTTAACGTTGGACCTGCTGGCTTAACACTATTAAATATTTACCAAGCCACAACACTTGCTTGTAGCAGCAGACGTGGAATTTAGACTCCGCCCTGGTGCTTGCTTATAAGATGCAATTCCCATTCCCCCCCCCATGTTATAATGACACAGGGTGGGCATTTGTGGGCCTCCGGGTGCTCTCGGGTTGCCCCTCGAAAACAGGGCCCTTCTTCCTTGCGTGGGGCAAAACGGGATGGCTGTCTCATTTGAAGCTGGCCTGCTCATGTGTGCCCATGGGGGCAACAGCAGCAGCAGGAGGGCAGCCCATGTTGATCCATGCCCCCTTCCGCCAGCCAGCCAGCCCCCCACCCCACCCCCACCCCGACCAGCCTGGAAGCCCTGCCAGCTTCTGGGTTGGGTTCCTCCTGCCCTGGGCGTTGGCACAGGCTGGGAGCAGCCGGCCCAGAGGAGGTGTGTGACCCCCTTGGCTTTTTTTCCCCCGCAAGGAGGAAATTGACGAGCGGGATCCCCGGGGCCGGACGGCACTCCACCTCGCCGTGTCGTTGGGATACCTCGAGTCGGCGAGGGTGCTCCTGCACCACAAGGCGGATGTCACCCAAGAGAACGCCCAAGGATGGACAGGTAAAGGCGTTGGTTCCCCAAACCCCTGGCAGGGAGAGCCCACCACGAGACAACCGGATCCCCATCTCCCGATGCCACTCCTCTCCCTCTGGTCACTTTGGAGGCTGCTTTGTGTGACTCTGGGGAAAAGTGTTGTTTGCCACTTGCAAGCAAGTCCCCTGCAACGGATGACTCTCAAGCTGTGGGCCAGAAGCACAGCCAAAGAGCGACCCCAGAAGCCTCACGCAGGGAATAATTGGCAGAGGCGGGGGGGAGGGGGGGCGCAGGACGTCCCAAGGGAGGCGTGACCCTCTAGGTCCTAGGAGCCGTCCTCGGCTGCAGGCCCGCCCCAAGCAGGGCTGACCTTTCTCCCCGCCGCTGGCCTCTTTCTTCCAGTCCTGCACGAGGCGGTGAGCACGGGGGATCCCGAAATGGTGCACGTGGTCCTCCAGCACCGGGACTACCACCAAACGTCCACCACCCTCGGCGGAGTCCCTGAACTGCTCCAAAAGATCAACGAGGTAAAAGGAGGAGGAGGAGGAGGAGGAGGAGGAGGCAGTGGCGCAAACGACGCGCCAGCCGGCAGTTCCTGCCTGGGCATCCGTGAGCGAATGGGCATGCCTCCTCCCCTGTTGTTTGTTCCAGCTCTGCACATGTGTGTGTGTGTGTGTGTGTGTGTGTGTGTGTGTGTGTGTGTGTGTGTGTGTTGTTCCACTGCCTGTCCCTTTTGCTTCAGAGAGCACCCCCCCCCCCCGGGGCCTGTGGTATTGTGAATGTCCTGAGGCCCTGAGTTCCACAGGTGCGTTCATCACATCTCCGTTCAGTGGGACATCTTGAGGCTTTTTTTTTCCGGCCTTGCCGAATTGCATCTCAGCTGGACTCCCTTTTTCTCTCCCCCAATTAGACTCCAGATTTTTACGTGGAAATGAAGTGGGAATTCACGAGTTGGGGTAAGTGGTTTCTTTGAGGCTGCCTGTAGACCCCCCCTTCCTCTCTGTATGTGTGCCTGTGTGTGTTCCCCTACGCCAGGCTGCCTGGTCGTGGGCAGTGCTCGGAGGTCTTCTCTGAGGGGGGCGGGAGGAGGAGTCCTTAAAAAAAAACACCTGACATTCTGAGATCTGATCAAGCAGGCTTTTGTGGCCCAGAGGAGTTTCCTTGTGGGTTCCTGCCTGCCTCATTTTCTCTCTCTCTCCCCCCCTTGTGCTTTTTCACCGCTTCTCTGCCCCCCCCCAACAGTCCCACTGGTTTCCAGGGTCTGCCCCAGTGACATCTGTCGCATCTGGAAGAGCGGGGCCAAGTTGCGTGTGGACATTACCCTCCTCGGCTTTGAAAACATGAGCTGGGAGAGGGGGAAGCGCAGCCTCATCTTCTGGGGTGAAGGTGAGCCAAGGAGCCCCAGCCCCCCCCCACTGCCGCCAGCCCAGAGCTCTGGGACAGGGGGGCACTGTGCCTTCAGGGCTGAGGAAGGGCCAGGACGGTTTGGTCGTCCACCACTCGGCAGAGTCTCCGGCTGGGCAGCCAGCAAGGTTTGGGGACTTGTTCCCTCAAAAAGCCAAATGATCCAAGCTCTTGACTTCAGCTCAAGCCTTCTCCAGGCGGTTGGGTGGGACAAATTGGTCACGTCTCGAAGCTGTTCCCCGGATGCTCTGAAAAGCCTCATTAACATTTCAGCCGTGCACAGCCTGTGCGAGAGGGAGGTGGGCTCCCGTCCAGGGCTGCAGCCTTGAGTTTCCTCAAGCCCAATGAGGTCCTTTTAAACCGCAGCACTTCCTTCCACAGTCCTGCAGAATGCAGATCCCCCACCCAACCCCGAACAGGGGAGCCTCTCGCTCAGCTGAGAGTGAGGGACTCCCTTCCCCTCCTCCTCCTCCTCCTCCTCCTCCTCCTCCTCCTCCTCCTCCTCCTCCTCCTCCTCCTCCTCCTCCTCCTCCTCTGACAGAGACGGGGCGCTGGGCCAAGCTGATCGAGGTGAACCACGACGACCGGGTGGTGGCGACGGAGCACTTTGAAATCACCCAGCAGATCCAGCGCCTCACCTTGGACGCCATGACGCCCAAGACCCGGGAGGTGGAGCGCCGGCTGACCTCCCCCATCATCAGCACCTGCCTAGACACCCGCAGCACTGCCTTCGAAAGGTCAGGAGGAGGAGGGAGGGTGGGGGTGGGTGGGTGGGAGGGAGGGAGGACACGGCCCTCTTTAGGGGGCATGACTCCACCACCACCCCGCCCCGCAGTTCCGCTAATCACTGGGCAGGCTGGGTGGTGGTTTCTGGGAGCTGGACGTCCCCACAAAGCCTCTGCCCAGGCCTCCTGGCTCTAGGGACGCCCCTTGGAATACCCGAAGAGCCAAGCGTGGGTTGCCTGCGGTCTCTTGCAGGAATACCTCTGGTTTCTGGGTGTGGAAAACGGAGAGGAATGAAGTGGTGAACAGTTACGAAGCAAAGGTGAGGAGATCTAGGTGTCGGAGACCAAGCAACTGTGTATTTCAGAAGAAGCATGGGGGGGTAGCTCTGGCGATGAGGAGGGCAATGAGGAGGTTCTCAGTGTTGCTGCTCTAAGGGTGCCGTTTGGACAAAGGCATTTTATGCACCCTCCTGTTCCCACTGTTTAAAAGCAACGTGGAAGCAGGGAGCAAAGCTGTGCCCAACCTAACCATGGGTTACCACGGATGCTCCTGGCAGTGGGGCTGCATCATTGAAAGACAAGGCACCACAGAGGGGAGGAGGAGGAGGAAGAAGAAGGAGGAGGAAGGAAAAACAGGCAGCACTGGGAATTATGGCAAGAAGTGCGAGGTCAGGCCGGCCCCACCTTGTCGTGCCTTCCACATCGGTTGACTGGCCGCTCCTATTGGGGGAGGGTGTGTCCGAGGATTGGGGGGGGGGGGGTTGAAATGGCTCTGAAAGGAGGGGAGGGGACACCCCGAGGGATGAGGCAGGATGGTCCAGGTGTGTTGTGCGCTGGGCCTGAAGTGGTTGGCTTCTCCTCCTTCCTGCCTCTCCCAAGGTTTACACCGCCAACAACCTGAACGTGGTCACCAAGATCCGGACGGAGCACTTGACCGAGGAAGAGAAGAGGCGATACAAAGGTACAGGCCCAGGAGGCCCTCGGGGGGGGGGGGGCAAGACTCCTGGCCATGTGGGGCTCCCCCCCTCCGCCTCCTCCGGGGCCTGAGAAGGATGTCCCTGGGCAAAGGGCCGGCGGGCAAGGGGCCTCACCCTCAGGCCGCCATTCTGGGCGGTGGTGGTGGTGGTGGTGGTGGGCTCGTGGGCTCGTGGGCTCTTCTGGGCATGTGGCTTGGCTGGTTTCCGCCATGGGGGATCGACAGCAGATTCAGGGCAGCCAGGGCGGAAGGTTGGCGTGGGTGAGGAGGAGGAGGAGGGAGGGAGCTGCATGGGGGCCAGCTTTGAAAAGGGTGCCATCTTTGTCCCCCCCCCTGCTCTGCCCCACTTGCTTCTCCACTTGCTTCTCCACTTAAATCAAGAAACAGGGTCCGCCTTGCTCTTTCTTCCAGCCGATCGAAACCCCTTGGAATCCTTCCTGGGCACAATTGAGTACGAGCACGGGGCGGAGCAGGTGAGTGAGATCTGTTTGGAGACAAATGTGGACCAATGAGAGGCCAGCCTTCCCAGGGAGCCTCTGTGTTTGGACCCGTTCTTGTCGAAACGAAGCACAACCGTGGCCCAGCTGTTGCTTCTCAGGCCCCTGGCGCTCCCGGCCCCATCAGCCCCAGCCCTCGAGGTCTGCCGCGAGGATGGAGCGAACGAGAGGGTTTTGAGGAGAGGGGCTGAGAAACGCCGCCTGTCCCCTTCTGCTTGGACCTCGCAGGCCGCCGCACCCGGCGTCGCCTCTCAGCTGCCTGGTGGTCTTTCCTCCCGCAGGACCTCACAACCGAATACGCCACCACACAGAACCCAACCGCCATCACCCCAGAGGAATATTTCAACCCCCAGTTTGACCTGAAGGACCGGGACGTCGGGCGGCCCAAAGAAGTGACCATTCGGACTCAGAAGTAAAGCCACGGGGACCCCCCCCCTGGTGTCGTAGCCTCCGGCGACCCCCCCCCCTTGCGGCCCTACAACTTGCCAGCGTCCCTCTGGGACCAGCAAGGCTTCCTCGGAAGCAGCTGGAGGCGGGCGGGCGGGCGGGCGGGCGGTGGGGGGGGAGGAGTGGGTGTGCCTGGCCATTTCGGGCGCCAGCCTTGCCCTCTTCCTCACACGACACCCTAACTCCCCCACCCCCATCCCCGTTTCCAGGTTCAAGGCCAACCTGTGGATGTCCGAGGACTTCCCCCTCTCCCTGGTGGAACAAGTCAGCCCCATTGTTGACCTCATGGCCAGGACCAGCGCCCACTTCGCTCGCCTCAAGGACTTCATCACCTTGGACTTCCCTCCCGGCTTCCCCGTGAAAATCGGTAAAACGAAACGGGGCGGCGAGAGAATGATCTGGGGACAGGCTGGCCTCAAAGTGGAAGAAGAATCAAGCGGGAGGAATATAACAAGAGCATTTTTAGTTTTGCAACTTGGGTGCCAGAAGATGCCCGAGGGTGCCGTGGGTGGCTGCGATTTATTTCTGAAGCTGCTGTTTGCCTTTTTTTCCTTCCAGAAGAACAGCTGACCCCCCGGGGAGAACTGGGGGTGGGGTGGGGGGCTTAAAAACTGAAACAAACAGGGGTTGGGGGCCCACGAATGCCCGCGGGGCTGCCTTCTGGCCCTCTCCCACCCAGTGGGCTCTCTCAACCTGCATTGTTCCGGACCTCTCCCTCTCCCCCCCCCCACCCCCACCCCTGCACCCCGGTCTCCAATCTTTCCCTCTTCCCCATCTAGAGATCCCCTTGTTCCATGTCCTGAATGCTCGGATTACTTTTGGCAACGTCAATGGCTGCAGCACCTTGGAAGGAGCCTCGGCTCCGGCCCCCGAAGGCGCCCAGCGGCCATCCGGTGAGAGGGAGCCGCCTGGCTTTGTAGAGGAGGAGGTGGGGGGCATGGCTGGCCTCGTTGGGCGGCGGGGGGGTGGGGGGGGGGGGAGGGCTTAGGGAGACCGGGAGCTGGCCACCAATCCCCCTTGCTGTCGCGCTGGAGGGTGTTCCTGGCTCCACGCTTGGCTCCGTTTCCCTCTCATTCCGAAAGCGAGTAGCCTCCCGTTCATCCCTCAAGCACGCTGGTGGATCGGGCCCTATCCTTTGGCCTTCTTTGGCCCCAAGAGCACCCCAAGAAAACGTTTCTGGAGTGGAAAGACTCGGCTTGCGGCTTGCAGGGGGTTTCCTTGCCTTCAGCCCGCAGGCCTGTGGGAACAAGAGCCTGCAGTGACCTCGCGGGTCTCTCTCCTGCCCCTGGAGCCCCCCCCCCCATCTCCCAGGGCGTTCAGCATCCCCCCCCGCCCCCGGGTGCTGCTCTAAGGGGTCCCCTTCCATGACTGCCTTAGCCTCTGCCTTTGCCGTGGACCCGTCTGTCTTCGAAATCCCCAAATCCTACCGCGCTCAGGACGACGGCCGGAGCGGGCGCGTGCAGGACGAAGACAACGAGATCATGCAGTTTGCCATCCAGCACAGCCTGATGGAGTCCGGCCCCAGCCGGGTGAGTCTTGGACAGGCTCGTGCTTGCCCATCCTTCCCTTTTCCTGGATTGTCTAGGGGCGGATGCCCAAAGCAGGTCACTCGGTTGGGGTGGGGTGGTCTCCTCCCCTGCTGCAAGAGCTCCTTGGCCTTCTTGAATGTGCTTCTGGGGTCTTTTACAGGAGGCCCCGGGGCCCAACGGGAATGGGGCCACTTCCTCCTCTCAGGAGCTCCACATCCAGTACCAAAGGTAACGGGTGCCTCTGCAGCCCACCTTCCCCGGGGCCCCCATCCCCAGCTCTCTGTGGGCGCTGAGGGTTCATGAGGTCTCAGACGAGCCCCGCCGTGTTTAGCGGCGAGGAGGGCTGGTGGCCACCCATCTCTCGCGGCCCCTCGGTTGGAATTGCAGCCCTGGGCATCCTCTGCTGAAGGCCACCACCTGGGAAAGGCCTGAGGCTGCAGAGGAGAGCCAGGTATCCCCATCAGCGTCTGGCATTTTGGCGAGCCAGTCCGGAGGATCGGGCCATCAGATAAAAGGTCAGCCATCCAGGAGGCAGATCGCCCCCGCGGGGAGTCCTGGGCCAGAGGGCCACCGAGGCTCCTCTTCAGGGTAAACCCATCCCTCGGATCCTGGCTGGGCATCAGGAGGACGGCTGGCCACCCTCCTGGACTTTGAGTCCCACTGGCCTCTCTCTTTGGGCAGGCGGCCCCTTCGTGTGCTTTGTTGGTGCTTGGGTTTTAATTGGGTGTCTCTCGGTGGGGCTTCTATTTGTAAACTAGAGCGAGGGCTTTACCGGTGAGCTGAAACCGGAGACATCTCAATGAGCAGTAAGACAAAGTATTAATAATAGCATACCTCTCCCCCTTGAAGGGGGCCAGTAGGTTGAATGGGTTTTTCCACCTCTCTCTCTGTCTCTCTGCCCCCGCCCCGCCCCACCCCGTCCCCCAGGGCCTTGCAGGAAAGCCTTCTGGCCAACCCTGGGGCCACCAGCCAGCTGAGAGATTCCTCCAGCTTTGACCGGGACCTGCAGCGGGCCCTGGCGCTCTCTGTCCAGGAGCAGGAGGCCCTGGAGCGCCGCCGTCAGGAGGAGGAAGAGGCGGCCCTGCAGGAGGTGCTCCGGCTCTCCCTCGTGGAGAAGTAGCCGACAGGAGCCGGCCGGACCTCTTCCGGCCTGGAGGGGAAGCCACTGCACGCACGGGGCTGCCCACGGGGTTGGGCCGGGGCTGCCACAGGACCTCGGGGAACAGCCACCTGCAGGGGGATGGCCCGCAGAAGCCTTAGATGCCCCTCCTCCTCCTCCTCCTCCTCTTGGGAGCGCCACGTTCCAACGCCTGTCTTCCTTTTGTTCTCTGCACCGTTTGGACTGAACGGGAAAGGGTCACAGGCTGCACTCCTTCCTGCCTCTCCCAAAACAAAACAAGGCGGACGGGCTCTCGGGCGCTGTGCAGGCGGGTGCCACCACGGGCACACACGCAGCCCGGAGGGAAGGTTTTATTTCTGACCTTTCTCCGTCTCTACCAAAGACAACCCCACTGGTCCCTCTTCAGGTGCTCTCGAAGCACCAGGAACGTCCGGCAAAAGAGCCAGTGAGGGGAAGGGGAACCCCGGCCTTTGCCCTTCTTCCTTCCGTGCCGTCATCCTGACCTGCACACGGGGGGAGGGGGGGGGCTTTTGCCTTTCTGGAGCTGCTCTGGATCGGCCTTTCCTTGAGCAGCTCCCTCCTGGATGGGCTTTGCAAGGCCTGGAGGCAGAGGGCCTGGGCCTGTCCCGTGGGGCTTTCAGCACAGGGAGAGGAGGCGTCCTTGGCCTCCAGAAATCCCTACAAGGGAGAGGAGCCGTAAAAGCCCTTTCGTTGGACAAAAAGGGAAATTTGTGTTGCCATTTCAGCCGGGGACTGGCCTGCCGTGCAGGCCGCCCTCCCTCTCTGCCTGCCCTTCCCTCTTCTCAGCGCAGGCTCTTGGGCCGAGCAGGGACCCCGCGGCCATGAGGAGGAGGAGCACCCCCGGAATAAGAAGGCCTGGGTTTTGCCTGCATTTCGATGGCAGCTGAGCATTTACTTAAGAGGAGACTCCAGAGGAGGAGGAGGAGAGTGCCTGTTACTCCCTTCTCTTCCCCCTGCCCCACCAGAACATAAATCCCAGATGTTTGGGGGGGGGGAGAAAGAGAGAGACAAGGTGAGCCCCATCCTCCGCTCTGCTGGGACCCGTCCCCCCCCCCCCCCCGACCACCCATGACCCCTCCAGCTGTGCTGGAGAAAAAGTGGGCCGAGAAGGGGCCAGGGCAGGCAGCTTTCCTGTTGCAAGCCTCCTTGATGCAGCCTTAACTCGAGGGTGCCAGTGCCACCCACTAAGCAGCACTCCCCTTCCACCCCTTGCTCCCAGGGTCTGCCCCCCCTCCCCCCTCTTGCTGCAGGACAAGCAGGCCACGGGAGTTTCCATGCCTTAGGCGGCCGTAGATGTTGGCCTTAAGAGCCCCTGGGAACCTCCCTCCGGGTCTGGTTGCTTTCAGATCACAGCTGCCAGGAGGCTTTGGCCGGGATGGCCCGTGGCCGGGGCTGCCGTCCAAACAGAGGGGGTGCGGTCCAGCCTGGGCAGCTGCCCCCTCCAGACCCCACAAAGGGGTCTCGCCTGCTCCTCCTTCGGGAACCCCGGCTGGGGCAGCCAAGTCCTGTGGCACTCTTTGCCTCGATAACCAGCTGGGAACTGTAACAGCTCGTTTTCACTTGGAAATAAAGAGCCACGCTTGGTTTTGAAAAGCCCTGCAGTTGTGGGTTTTCTTTAGGGCTTGCAGGACCCTCAAATCCATCCGCCTCTCTGTCCATCCATCTGTCTTTCAGGGAGAGTGGCTCCCACCGCCGGTGGCCTCTGCTTCCTCCCTCTCCTCCAGCCCCAAATTGCTCCCTGCTTGTCCACCCAAAAAGTCCATGGGCGTGAACCTGAGATTTCTGCACACTCCTGCAGCACACCATGCATTTTGGGGGGGGGGGTGTTGAGGGCCCGGGGTTCAGCTGGCTGGGCCTTTTGTGGCCTGAAGCAGGCCATACGGCGCTCAGAAGGGTCACGGATTTGTTTTCAGAGAGAAAACAAATCTGTTTCCAGTGGCCGTTCCTTGACCAGTGGCCATATTAAATGAGAGCTGAAATCCAAAACATGCAACGAATTCAGTTTAGCTAACGTCTCCTGCCTCGTCTTTGCCAATTTTCTCCCTTGGAAGCAATAAGTTGAACCTTCTCTTCGGCCATGTACTTTGGGGAATCTCTGGTGTCTCAGCCTTTATTGCCACCTTCCCTGTAGAGGCGGCACTGAAGCCTACCTTAAAAGATTGTTGTCGGGATGAGTGACAGTACCAGGAGAGGAAAGAGGTCAGCCAGAAAGCCAAGCCACCCGTTGAATACAATGCAGTCCAGGAACGGAGCCACCAGCTCTTTAAGCCCCCAGACATCCTCTGGGGTTACCTTCCACGTTTGTCTAAAAGTTTATGATCCCAGAGGGGACCAGGTAGGGGGGGGGGAGCCACAAAAGTGACCCGTAACACCACGACGGCAAAATCGAGACCTGCTCAGTCCAAAAAAGTACTGGGGAAGAGCCCTCGCTCATTTTTATTCAGCCGTTGTTGTTTTTCTGGACCCCTTCCCAAGGGCACAAGGTGTTTTACAAAGAACAAATACAGTAGAGCTAGGAGGCAGGAGAGTGAAATAAGTCATTAAAATCTAAGAAACCCCATCCATTGGCAACCATCCATTCCGACCAAGGTGATGGAGAGCTTGAGCCAAGGGCCTTGGCTACTCTAAGGATATCCACTGTGTGTGGGGGGGGGGACCAGCCCTGACACACTCGTCTCAAACATCTGCACCAGAAACCGAGGAGAGGCCTTGGATCACCAAAGGCCCACGGGAGAAGGGAAACACACTGAGGTGTTTTATGGTTGACCCTTGTTGACCTTCCTCCAAAATGACTGGACTTGAGGGCAGCCACCCAGAAAGAAACAGATAATTAATTGCCCAAACCCCCACCCAGGGCACATGAAGGCTGGCTAGGACCCCAGAGAACAAGGGTGCTGCTCCAGAAGCGTTTGTAAGATGCCTTTTCCTGGGACTCCAAGACAGGCCAACATTGCTGGACAAGCACCCGTGGACTTTCTCCATGATAAAAGCAAGGGAAGAAAGAGGTTTCAGACCGATGGCTGTTTGTGCAGATGTTTGGAGATCCTCAAAAAAGTAGCCATGACTCAACTCCCAGAAGCTGTTTGGAGCGCGAAACGGTCTCTCAAAAAAGAAGTCCAGTAGCCACTCCCCCAGCGTTGAGGTCCTGCTGGCCACCCAGCGTTGGTGCTGCCAGATGTTGGGGGGGGGCTTGGGAGGGGCCACTGCGCCTGGACGCATCGGAGAGTGGCGTGGGGCCTCCCTTGAAGTTGCACCGTCCAGACTACCGCCTGCGGAGGGGCTTGTAGACACAGACGGCCATCAAAATCATGGCCACCAGGAGGAGGCTGAAGACGGATCCCATAAGCACTGCAAGGGGAAGAAAAGAAAGGCCAGACGGTGTAAGAAGGGGTGCAGCAGGAGGAGGAGGAGGAGGAGGAGAGACACCCCCTCAGGTGGGTTCTGCTCAGCAGCCCAGCTTGACAAGTAAACTCCAGAGACTACAGCCCCCAGAATCCCCTGGTCCCTGCAATCTATTTTTAAAATGCTACATTTTGAATTATTATCGTATTCAAAATATTCCAAATACCTATCATGCAGTAAGGGGCAAATGTTTGCTTTAAGTGAACGGGAAGAAGAGAGGACCCCCCCCCCACCATGAGCGGGGCAGGAAGGGTGTGTGTGCCGCGGGCCTGGGGCACCCGTGAGAACCCAGGAGAACCCGGAGGAGGAGGAGGGCGGGGGCGGGGGGGGGGGGTGGGGGGTGGGGTGCCCGGAGGAGCCAGGCGCTGCTCCTGTGCCCCCTCCCCGGGGGGCGCTCCTCCGAGGCAACAGACCTCGCCGGGACCCCGCCAGCGTCCGAGGGAGACGACGGGTGGGGAGGAAGCGAGGGGGGGAGGCCAGGGGTCCGTCGTCGTCCCCCCCCCCCCCAATCCCGCCGTGGGAGCGAAGGCAGGGACGAGTGGGTTGCGCCCCGGACAGAAGGAGGGCTGGAAGCCGCCGGGGGGGGGGCTCAGAGAGGCGTCCACCCACCCACCGCCCCCAGAGAAAGGGTGCAGGGAGCCCCAGGACGACGACCCCCCCCCACCACCACCCCTGCCGCCGCCCGCCCGCCCGCCCGCCCCCCCCAAATCCTTCCCCGCCGGCCCGTCGCTCGGCCTCACCCAGGTTCTGCGCCTTGAGCACGGCGTAGGGGCGGCTGGGCTCCATCGGCGGACCCCCCTCCGCCTCTTGATCCTCCTCCTCCGGACCCGCCGCCGCCGCCCCCCCTTCCCGCCGCGGCGGCAGCCCCATCATCATCATCATCAGCCCCAGCAGGAGCATCAGCCCCGGCGGCCGCAGCGGCGGCATTGCGGAGGTGCCCGGCCCGGTCATTGCCGGCCAGGGAAGGAAGAGGAGGAGGAGGAGGAAGAGGAGGAGGAGGAGGAGGAGGAGGAGGAAGAGGAGGAGGAGGAGGAGGCACTGTCTATTGCGGCGGTCTCTCCTCCCTCGCCTGGTGGTGGCCCTGGAATTGCGGGTGGCTCTGCACAACACTGGCTCTTCGCCTTGAATACGGAGATGAGCAGCGCCCCTAGAGTCGGACACGACTTGCACCGCATGTGCGGCGGCGGCGGCGGCGGCGGGGTGGGGGGACCTTTCCCTTTCAAGGGGAGTTTGTGGGGGTTTTGCTTGGATCAAGAGGGGCATTTTTTAGTTTTTGTCTTGTTTTTGGGATTGAAACAGTTTCCTTGCGCCTTTCATCGGGAACCAGGTATGCTTGTCCTGCGAAGGTCGCTACAGTTTCTCTTATTTTCCCAGAGGTTTTGTTGTTGTTGTTGCTGTTGTTGTTGCTAGTCAACAAATGTCAAACGTCTTTCCGCTTTGGTGGTGCTTGGGTTCGCACCCTTGGGAAAACCACCGATTTTTCTTGGTCGCATCCCCCCAAATAAAATAAAACACGAAAAGCATGTCATTCCTAGGCTCTCACAGAACAGAATAACTTTTGGGGGGTGGGCTAGATTGGGTGAAGGGGGAATTTGGTGCCCACAAGCCTGGCTGGAATTGGGGGGTTGGGGGGGGGGCGCTGAGGATGACTTTGGCTGCATCAGCAAAGAGGGAGGTCTGGTTTTTTTTTCTTCTCTCTCTCTCATTATTCTCAGTTAGGGGGCCAGAAATCCCCCCCTCCCCCATGGACTGGTGGCTGGTCCCCGGATGGTCTCGTGGCACCGACTAGCCTGAGGGAGCCTGGGACCCAGAGCAGCTTCTGCACAACCGGTAGACTGGCTGGGGTGCAGAGAGAGGAGGAGCCCCCAGTGGGATAGCCAGGGGAAGGGGGGGGGAGATGCTCCACCAGGGCTGTGTGTGTGTTGTGTTGTTATAGTCGTAACCGGACCCTTCATGACCCCATGTCCATGGAGTTTTCTTGGCAGGGATACTGGAGTGTGTCTGTGAAGATTCTCAGTCATCCAGGTTCGTTTAACTGGGAGTTGAGTCATGGCTACTGGACTTCTTTTTTGAGAGATAGAAACGTTTCGCTGTTCATCCAAACAGCTTCATCGGTCTGATGATACTGGAGTGGTTTGCCAGTTCCTACTCCAGGACCCTAGAGCACCTGGTCTTCCCTGGTGGTCTCCCATCCAAGTACTGACCAGGGCAGACCCTGCTTAGCTTCCGAAATCAGGCGAGATCGGATGTGCTTAGGGCATCGAGGCAGCTCTCCACCAGGGCTATTGGTAGCCAAACAGCACCAGACGGAGGTGAAATCCAAGTCTGATTCCGAGTGGGAAATGCCTCTCCGTCAGGGCTTGGGCCACCCCACCCTAAGCTGGCATCCGGGGTGAGTAGTGCCACAATCCTTTTTCCTGAGGGGGGTCCTGGAAGCCCCCACGGGGACGCTGGCCCCTCCTGGATCCCACATGCAGGGTCTGGCCACCTCTAGCGCAAGGGGCTTGAGCTGTTAGGTTCCTGACACAGGCAGGGTTTAGAAAGGGCACCCTAAGTGTCACACTCCATACTGGGCCAGGGCTGGGAAGCAACCCTTTCACCATGGGGGAAGGACACCCCCCAAAAAAATCAGTGGGTGGGGCAGACCTTTGGGGGTAAGGGGCCCAATACCCGCCCCCCCCCCCACCCACCCACACAGAACCCCACGCCCGACATCTTTTCAAGTTAGACAATAAAACTGTATTTTGTAAAATTTTTTTTAAAACAGACATTTGTACATTTGTTACAAAACTGTAGAAGAGCTACAACTTGATTTAAAATCACTTTTTTTTGGTCGGCAAACATTGTAAAATCTTTGTGTGTGCAATTAACTTGTGTATTTACACGGCGTTCTGTTAGTGATTTTTTTTCTCAATTATTATTATTACTTTAGACAACATGACACGCTCAACATAGGACATGGCTTAAGATAAATATATTAGTAAATAAATATTCTGAGAACATCTTTCCATAAATGAAATGTGCTGCTATACATATACAGAATATACAGAAGTTGTTTTCTACCCTTGGGGAACGTTAAAAAAGGGGGTAATGCAGGAACCAAGAGCCCTTCAACCATATCACAAAAATTTTACAGTAAATCTTATACAAAACTGTGTTTAAGTGCTATAGAAGATTCATTTTCTCTCTTTAAAAATTAAAAAAGGGTTGTTGTTGTTTTTACTTTAGAATAGTGCCTCATGACCCCATCAAAACAGTAAGAAGAGCTAATTTAATAGGAACGCAAGCCTTCTGGATGAAAAACATGGCCCCCTCCTGACCGCTATGACACTGTTTGTGGCGAAGGGGTCACACACACACACACACACACACACACACACACACAGCCGGACAAATATCTGGGGCAGTCTGGATGGTGATGAAGTCGGGGAGTGAGCGAGCACCCCTGGGTGATCGGGACCCCCAAGTTCAGAATCCCTAGGGCTCGAGGTGACAAGTGTTTGGCACCCCAAAGGCTCTGAGCTACAACGCCCATAATCCCCAGCCTTGGAGGGCCATGGGAGTGGAAGCATCGAAAGCTCCCCACCTCTGCTCCAGCCCAACAGGTCTCCGACGACGAATCCTCCGGGCAGGCAGTCCCCCAGCTGCCCAGAATGCAGATCTTCCCTTGTTCCCTGCAGTTCTCTGCCCGGGCGCCCCTACAGTCCCGGGCGGAGTTCCCACGGGTGCGTGAAGACACCTTTTGAAGACTTCCGGCGCCCCACGGAGCTTGTGATCCTCTGCCTTGCGTGCATGCCCCGAGAGCATCGCCAGGGCCACCTTCTCCTTCCTCCGGAGGGTGTGAGAAACTCGAGAGAAAGAGAGGCGGATAAGAGGAAAGGCCTGTCCAGAGCATGGACAGAGGTGTGTTTGGGGAACCACATCTGCAGGCTCCGTGGCCTGGCTGTCCTCCACGTGGACGGTCCCAAGGAGAGAAAGGAGCAAGTTGGGAGCCAGTCCCTTGGACATGGTCATTCCACCACCGTGGTGTTCGCTTCATGCCCTCTTCCCCTAACACAGGGAACAGAGCGAACTCAAGGGGGGGAGGCCCCAACCATCGTCACCCGGATCAGGCAAGGAGCCTCCTGCCCTCCAAGGAGGAGGAGCAGCCGTGGCAACCGTGGTCTGACTTTGACCTGGGCAGATTCCACAAGGAGAGCCCTTCTGCCCTTATGGCCACGGGCCCCCAAAGAGTACCTCCAACCGGCAGAGGCTTAGAGGAGACACCCCCCTTGATTCTGGAGGTGACTCTCCTGAGATGTCTCCTCACTTAAGCCAGAAGGGAACGAGTTCTTCCCTGCTTCTGAAGTCTCCGAAATGTGGCTTCTTTCAGGACCAGGAAATGCATGCAGAAGTGCATAAAGAAGACGAAGAAGGGGCCACGGAGTGAAACATGCATGCAAGACACGACACGCACGCACGCACACACACACACACACACGCACACACACACACACACACACACACACACACACAGAAGGGTGGACTCAACTTCCATCAGCCTGAGAAGGGCTGCAAACTTTTGTGATGGACATTTCTTGATTCAAGAAGGACAACAAATGCATCACAGTCAGGTCAGTACTCCAATTTTAGTATCTTTTCATTCTACTTCTGGACAGGATAAGAGCCATTTTACCTTTAAAGAATTCAAGTTTTTTCCCCTCTAAAAATAATTGGTTTGGCACAAATGGAGAGGCATAGTACCTTTTCTCGTCACAGAGTGGTTTTCAGCAACATGAAACGAGGCCGGGGGGTGTGGGGGGGGGGGGGAGAGAATTCTAGGCACATTTCCAGTTTTTGTCGTCGTTGCTATTTTTTTTGTTAAACCTCCTTTTGGGCCCAGTTTAGCCATCAAAGTCCACTGCTGACCCACTCCTGCATGCAGCCACCTGCAGGCCTCAAGCGGTGGCCCCGGGGCGTGGTATGGGCTGGTGGGAGGCCGAAGACCTTGTTTCCACAGGAAACGATAAATTCACGGAAGTGACCACAGGGCCGGACAGTTGAACCAGCTGGCCAGGTGGACAGACTGCGAGCCAGGCAGGAGCAGAGCGCTGGGGGACCGGGGGTGGGGGACATGGGGTGGGGTGGGGGTCTCTGGGAGAAGGCGCACGGCAGGGCCAGGGCTCCAGGGCTCAGCGGGAAACACCTCTTCCGCCCTCCTTCCTCTTGTGTTCCCGTGGAGCCCCTAGACTGCTTCTGCTGAGGCTGCTGGCCCCACCCTAGGAGACTGGCACGGTGCCGCCTGCCTCCCAGTTCCAGGCGGGGGAGGGAGCGTGGAGCTGCCCAAGGGGAGGATGGCACTTTACTGACACCCCCCCCCCCAAATCCCTCACCTCCACCCAACAGCTTCTGGCTTCCTACCAGGAAGGGTCACACAGTCTCCTGGCCTCCACCCCCCACCCCCGCTTGGCTCGGTCACTTCCCCCACCCCACCCCACCCTACCCCATCTCCCTCCCTCCCTCCCTCCCACCCACCCTGTCCCCCACCCACCCCCTTTGGACTCGTTTTGCTTCAAGGTGCTGTTTGATTTCTAAGGCATCGGAGGGCTGCCTCGGCGCACCAGCCCGGCTCCCGTCCCCGGGTGGCTGGGGATCTCCGGCCTGGGGCAGCCGTGGCACGTTGGCATGTCAAGAACACTTGGTGTCTCGGGGATGAGAAGGCGAGGGCAGCGGCCACCCCGGCCAGGCTCCTCATCCCCTCCGGGCAGCAGCAGCAGCAGCAGCAGCAGCAGCAGCAGCAGCAGCAGGGGAGCCTTCTCCTGGTGGCCACTTCCCCCGGCGGGCCAAAGCGAGAGAAGAACCTCCGGGTGACGGGCAGCAGGCGTGAGTCAGGGCCGGGCAGGCTCTTCCTCCGTGGCTTAATCAGGCGCCTGTCCCAGCCCGAGAGAGGAGGAGGGACCTACAAAAGACACAGCGGGAGGCATCAGGGAAAGGCAGGGCAAGGAGAAGCCCTCCAAGCACCAGCATCCCACCCCACCCCACCTCTGAGGACTGGGGAAGGTTAGAAGAAGCCCTGGCCTCAGCTCTCCTCCTCGTTCCCAGTCAGCCCCCCCCCAACCCCAGCAGTCGGTTCCCCATGGCAGAATGGGCCCCCTTCTTTCCCTGCTGCTGGCGGCCACGCCCCCCCCCTCACCAGCTTCTGGCCCTGCCAGCGAGCATGCTGAGAAACAGGCAGGTGGTGGTGGTGGAGGAACCACAGCTGGGTCCTGGGCCTGAGGGGAAGACCCTCGGGGCTCGGGCGCTCTGTGTGGCCTCCATTCCCCTCTGGGCTGCGCACTGATGAAGAAAGTGCACTTGATTGCTCCCCCATGGAGAGGCACCGAGGGCCCGGGTATTTGGTCCCCAGATGGCTTTGGGCATAGATGTTGATCCTGAGAGGTGCCGTGCCTTCCCTGAATCTGGGGGTCCCCCATCAGTGGCTCTCTGGGGTATCCTGGCAAGCAGAAGGGGCCTCAAGGCGATCTTTCTCACTACTCTGCCACTTTATGGCTCCTCTTTCCGGCCCCGGTGCCTCTTGGTGCAAACCGGGCACTGTCCCCTCTCTCTCTCGGCGTTCTTGCCGCCTTAGATCCAGCAGAGCCTCTCGCCAAGCGGGGCAAGCGCCTGCCCTGGCCGAGCTCCCCTGCAAACTCCGGGCAGGGAGGGGCCCTCCCTCCTCCCTCCTCCCTCCTCCTCTTGGCCCCCCTCTCAGCAATGCAGCCAACTCACCCGCCGTTGGGGTGCCTCCTGCAGAGGCCGGTGTCGCCCCCGCTGCTTCGGGACCGCTCACGGTGGGGCTGGCAAAGAGGCCCTGCCGCCCCTCTTCTGGATGGCGGCACCCCTTTCGCAGCTGCGGCTGCCCCCCTTGGGGCTCCCGGGGAGGCTCTGCTGGGGGCAGCCACAGCCGGTGCGCCTCCAAGGCGGTCCGTGGCCCTTTCTCCCAAGGGTTGCCACTGGCCCCGTGGCAGGGCCTGGGCAGGACTCGCTCCCCACCTTGGTCCTCGGGGATGATGGCAATGCGCTGCTGGCCCCCCAAGTCACACACCCCCAGATAACGGCCCGGCAAGGAGTCCTCAGCCACCGCCGGGCACAGGTACTGCACATTCACCCCGTAGTCCTCCGGGCAGCAGCTGGGCGGGCTGGGGCCACCCCCACCCCCGCCGGCCACGGGCTTCTCTTCGTAGAAGCAGCAGGGCAAGGCCTCGCACGTCCCCCCCTCGGTCCTAAGAGTGTACAGACCCTGGCCTCCTCTCCCTGCCTGAGCCTCCCGCCCGGGGCCGTAGGTGCCAGTCCAAAGCACAGGCGGCGGGGCGAGCAAGAGGGGGCTGCATTCCGCCGGCCGGCCCAGCAGCTCCCGGGGCACCTGCTGGGCCTCAAAGCAGCAGGCGCACGCTTGGTCCTGGGGCCCTCGGCAAGTCCGAGTGGCGGGCGTGGGGGTCACCTCTTCCCCTGGCCCCCTCGAAAAGGCCTCCAGGCCTCCTCCCGGGTCAGAGGCCGGGTCCCGGTGCTCCAGGGAGGAGCTGCTGCTGTAGTTCATCTCCAAGCTGCAATTGGAGAGCTGGTCCCCCACGGGGCCGGGGGCGGCGGGCGGCGGCAAAGGAAGGCACTCGCTGGCTCCAGCTGGCCCAGGAGGAGCAGGGTGGTGGTGGCCCTCCTGGCAAGCCACAGGGCCCCTGGGGGTCACGCTGCCCAGCTCGCTCCCCCGGCAGGGGCTCCGGCTGCGGTAGACATAGGGGTCGTAGTCGCTGCTCAGAGAGCTCCGGAAGGTGGAGCAGCTGCCGTAGACGCCCTGGTTGCTGGCCTCGGTGCAGTCCACCATGGAGTCGCTGGAGGAGCAGCGGCACTGGCCCGCCCCACCCCCGCCGCTGCTGCTGCTGCTCCCGCTGCTGCTGCTGCTGCTGTCACTCCCGGGGCCGTCGGCCAGGTAGCCGCTGCAGACCGAGCGGTGGCCATGGCCGTGGTAGCAGCTGAAGTTGGAGGCACTGCCACTCTCCAGCCGTGAGGAAGGTGCAACGTGGACCACCGGGGCAAAAAGCCGGCTGCTGCCCACGGGGGGGAAGGCACGTGGGGGGCCCTTGTCAGCCGCCAGGCCCAGAGGGAGGGGCCCGCTGGGCTCGCCTGGGTAGCTCAGGCCTTGGAAGTAGTAGTGCTGGAACATGGTCTCATACTGGGTGAAGCAGGCGGGCTTGGAGAAAGGGTGGCCCCCGGCCAACTTGGGTCGGCGGAAGGGGTGGGCGGCAGGGTAGCCCCGGTGCTCCAGGGCGCACGAGTGGGAGCCCAAGGCGTGGTCCAAGGGGATGGGCTGGTAGCCGCGGAGGAAGGCCGGTGCCTCCCCGTGCCGGTCCACTGTTAGGAGGGTGATGGGGTTCCCGTGGGGGTCCATGCTGGTCCGTGTCGGGTAGGCGGTCACCTGACCGGCTCGGTGCACCCGGCCTGGGTAATGGACTGGCAAGATCACCCGCTGCGGCGGCAGAGGTGGCGGGGGAGGCTGCGGGGGTGGCGGCTGGCGGCTGCGCAGCTGGCGGGGCATCTCCTCGCAGGCCTGGCCGGGAGACCCCTTCTTTTGCTCTGCAGGAGGAAAGACCCTCAGAGTTAGAAAGCTCCATGCCGGGACCCGAGGGACACTCGCAGGCGCTTTCCGGTTGTGCAACTCGCTCTCTCCACGCTCTGAGCTCCACAGAGCCTTCTCGGACTCACCGATGATGTTGTGGCGGCAGTGGGGGCACGTGTGGTGCTGCAGCAGCCAGGGGTCCACGCATTTCCGGTGGAAGCGATGAGCGCAGGGGATGACACGCAGCTCCTGCGGAGGCACAACGGGAGCTCAACCACGGGGCAGGAGGGCAGGGAGGAGCCCCAAAGGGTTGTCCAAACAGACCCCTGCCAGGTTCAGACTCTCCCCCCCCCCCAGTGCGCTGCTGCTGAGAGACGGCCATTCCTTCCTTGGCTCCCCATCTGGACACTCCCGGCGGGTCCGCGGAGGCCCCAGCGCCACCAGTCCGCCTTCTTCTCCCCCCCCAACATCCTTGAAGGAGGCGGCGCTCCCTGCCCCCCCCCTCCGAGAGAAAGACGAGCCCGTCCCCCTCTCACCTCCCCATCCAGGTACTTCTCCAGGCAGATGGCGCAGTCCGAGGGGACGCTGCTGCTGCTGAGGGTGTCAAGGGCGCCGCAGCTGCCCTTGCAGCCCCCTGGCAGCTTCGACTTGAACTTCCGCGTCTCCATCTTCTCCAGCGCTTGCGCCGCCAGCCTGTTCATGGAGTTCTGCGGCAGGAACACAAGCGGAAGGAAGGGGTTGCCCGGAGGGAGTGGGAAGGGCACGCTGGCCCCATTGGCGGCCCCGGGAC
Source organism: Phrynocephalus guinanensis (assembly GCA_037367245.1). Classification (NCBI taxonomy): domain Eukaryota; kingdom Metazoa; phylum Chordata; class Lepidosauria; order Squamata; family Agamidae; genus Phrynocephalus; species Phrynocephalus guinanensis. The sequence goes on from CM074752.1 coordinate 18,368,049, forward strand.
CCTTGTGGCTTCTCCACCAGAGGCCGGCCACTGGAAGGAAGCAGGTGGCCACCAGGGATCCAAGGAGGCTTCCTTACTGGCGGCCAGAACCCACCGTCCCGTCCACCCGGGGGCCTGCAGGCTCACTGCCCATGCACCCCCCCCCCAAAGCCAGGAAGGGGAAGAGTTCCAAAGCTCAGCCAAGACACAGGACTGTCAAGTTCTGCATTCTTCTTCTTTCTTTCTTTTTAAAGAAGGTTAAACGGATGAAGGCACTTAAGAGAAAACCCCTAAAAAAATCTGTTAGTTAACGGAAACCCAATTAAAGGATTCCGTTATTTCTGTGACAAAATGAGAGTTCCAGGCTTCCTGGTTGCAAAGCAAAGGCACGCAGGCTCCGAAACCTTTTTTGCATTTCCCCGGAGGGCTGCAGCGCCAAACCTTGGACCAGAGGCCTGTGGGCCAACGCCCCTCTCACCTGGCTGCGCCGCTGCTTGATCTTGATCTTGACGAGAAGAATGAGGCACACCAGCGAGACCACCACAAAGAAGGCCAAGAATATCCCCATGTCAAAATATTCGGTGGGTTGCTTCAGAGGGAAGAAAGGGGAGGGAGGGTTCAGCAAGGAACCAGGACGTCCCGCAGCGCCGCGAGGACTAAAACACAAGGACTCTGAAGGGTGCTCGCCACCCACAGTTCAGCTGCGCACCAAAGACGAGGAAAGGCCACCCTCCCCCAGGTGAGATGGTGGCAACCAGGGAAGTGCGGGAGGGGTGAGGGTCACCAGGAAGCAGCTCGCTTCCACTGGTCAATAGGAGACCTTCTCTTCCTAGTCAAGCCAGGGGTGGGGGTGGGTGTGGCGGCACCTGGGATGGGGGTGGGGGTGGTCTTACCGGGGGAGGCCGATGCTGGATCCTGGCCCGGGCGACCTTCTGCTTGTTGACAATGGTCATCAGCTTGACGGCGTCGGCCCCCTTGACGTACACCACGGGCCGTTTGAGAGGGTCCCCTACGCCTCGGTTCAACTAAGAGAGAGAGAGAAAGAGAGAGATGGAGAGAGAGGTTGGCTGGGCCAATCCAGAAGGCCTGTACCCCCCCACCCCCCCACCCCAACGGAAAGGGGCTTACCTGGTCAATGGCATCGGGGTTTTCGGACACATCAAAGATGACAGCCGTGGCCCCTCTCTGAACGGCCCGCTTGGCCTGTAAAATACAAAGCACGGTGGGGGCGGAGGGAGAGCTGTTTATGGGTTCTCTTTCTCACCCACCTTCTGGCCTCTTGATCTGGTGGGGGGGGCAAGGTTCAGGAGCCCCCACCCTCATTGCCTGCACCCATTTATGCCAAGGTTCCTTCCATCTGGCTTCTGAAAGGTGGGGGCAAGAGAGACAAGACGCTGACCAGTCAGTGAGGGGGGTGGTGGGGAGGGGGAGCGGGTTATGCAGAAATATTTAGACAGAAGAGGAAACAAAGGCACAAGGGGGGTTCTTCTTCAATTCCCCTCTTTCCCAAAGTCCCCCTCCCATGACTTTCTTTGGGGGAGGCAGCAGTCCCAAAAGCCCCCCCCCCCGGGGTGGGGGCTCACTCCCCGAGCACTGAATTAGGCCCCTTGGGAGTGATGCCCTGCCTGGCCACCAGAGGGCATCCAGGTGCTGAAAGGGCCCCCATCTGGTAGGCCCTTTGTCCAATGAGTGGGATGGGGCAACCCCCCTCTAAACACACACACACACACACACACACACACACACACACACACACACACACACACACACACACACACACACACACACACACACACACACACACACACACACAGAGCCTCCTCAGCTCCCCAGAATCCATCCAGACATGCATCAAGCCAACAAGAAGCCAACACATTTCCATAAGGCTATTTTTTCTTTGCTTGTATGTTTGCATGATCTGCTGCTGCCTTCCCCCCCCCCCCACCAGTCAGGGGACCCCAGGTAGCTCGCAAAGTTAAAAGGAGCGGTATTAAAATATAATTAAGTCAGAGGTTGAGAAACCATTCCACTCCATGCTTATCAAAAATACCACTGAACCATTAAAAGGAAATAAACATGGGAAATTATCGGACTCTACAAAGGGCTTCGGGGATTCAGTCCTTACTGTTAAAGTTTTAGTTCGTGTACCAACCACGCTCTCTGCGTCTCTTTCCTGCATCTGCAGGAGGGGAAGGGTAGACTAGATGACCCCCTCGGGGCCCTTTGGGAGCACTACGATTTGATGGTTTTCAGTGAAGGGCCAGTATTTGGGCAGGGGTGTTCTCCCCCCCCCAAGAGACATCTAAACGGTGTGGGGGGGACTTTCTCCTTAGGGTGGGAGGGGGTCGCTTGCGGCACTGTCTCTCCTATCCATTCTGCAGTGGGGTGGCACCCAGCCTTGCTGATCCTTCCGACATGAGGTCGGGCACTCACCACCCCCACACCCGCTGGCCAGCCTGCCCGCCCGCCCGGCTCCTTCCCTGGGGAACAGGCAGCAGGGAAGGCGGCTCCCGTCCGGCCGTCCGGCATTCTGCCCGGCTCCAGCTCCAGAGTTTCTCTGCCACTTGGCCTGACCTTCCAGGTTTCCCTGGCTGGAGATCAAAGCAAAGAAGCCACAACACCCCACAGAAAGCGGGCTCCCCCCTCCCTCCCCCTCCCTCCCCTCTGCTCCATTTCCTCCTCCTCCTCCTCCTCCTCCTCCTCCTCCTCCTCCTCCTGCCTGGCTTTGCTCTCAGACAAGCTTTGACCCCCCCCTTTGCTGCTGCTGCTGCTGCTGCTGCATCCTAGCCAGTGGGAGATCTGGCCTGGCCCCACCCTCCCTTGCGTGCTTGCCTCCCTCCCTCCTCTTCCTCCCCCTGGAGGGATGATCACCTGGGGGTGGGGAGGTGGAGGAGGAGGAGGAGGGGGGGGGAGACTGCACAGGTGGTTGCCCGTCTGCCCCACCACCAAGAAGGGAAGTGGGGAGGGGAGGGGAGGCAGGCAGGCACCCTCTCTGCCTCCTTGCCAGCAGGATAATTAAAGTCATTAAGCCTTGGGGAGAAGTTCCCTCTCCCTCTGCTGCTGACTCATAGGGCCTCCCCCCCACCCCATACACACACACACACACACACACACACACACACACACACACACACACACACACACCTCCTTCCTGCACCACCAGAAAAGGAAGCCCTGTGCAGCAGGCAGGCTCGTGGGTGGGTGTATGTTGGGGGTGGGGGGCTGGGCAGGAAGGAAGGAGCAGAAAAGTGAGGGAGGAGGGAAGGAGATGCAGGGGTCCAGGAACATGCCCAGGGCACTTGTGGATGGCCCAGGAGGAAGGCAGGAAGGGGGCGCCCAGATGCATGCCAAGGGACCCGCTAGTAACAGCGGGGGGGGGGATGGGGACTTCCAGGGACACAGAGAGCACATCTCTTTCCACCACCACCACCCCCAGCCCAGAAGATCCAGAACAGGAGAGGCCCAGAGGGGGTTCTTGAAGGAGCCAGGTGCCCCCCCCCACCTTCTAATAAAACCTAAAACTAGGTCTCAGGACACCGACCGGGGCGGGGACTTCTGGGTTCCTGAGTTGCAGATTTAAAATGGGTGGCTGTAAAATAAAAATAAAAAATGAAAATAAAATAAAATAAACCATTGGGAAATGTGGAGGACCAGCCCGAGTATCCTAAGAAGAAACAGAGCCTCTCTAGCAAAGAAAGCAGGAATAATAAAAGACTCAAAGAGAGCTTTTCAGAGAAGAGAGCTCTCTTTGCGGGGGGGGGGGGTCCCCTTTGGCAACCCCTGGAATGGTCCCACCCATCCTCCAGGCACTTCTTTGTTCTGTTACTGTTATGTGTGGGTTGGTGTGTGATGCTGCTGCTGCTGCTGCTGCTGCTGTTGTTGTGCAGAGGAAAACTGGGGGCTGCTCTCCTCTGCACAAGCACAGGCAGCTGTCCCACCGCAGAGGCCTCGGGGTAAGGATTAGAGGGAAAGCAAAAACAAGAAGACTTTCGATCTCTAATTAGGGGTCTTCGTTTGCCAGAGAGCCACTCCAAGGTGGGCCGGCCAAGACCCAAGGCCTCGGGCGGAGGAGAACGGCGGCTTCGGCTCCCGGCAGGGCCTGGGTCTCCTGGGGGGGGGGCAGAGGCATGGACCGGGGTCCTCCTGCAAGCCAGCCTGCCATTCCCAGCTCCCCCAGAGAAAGGAAAGCGGCCGGTGGGTGCTGTTGGCACCAGCCTCCCTTTGCAATCAGACAGAGGAAAAGGAGGAGGAGGAGGAGGAGGAGGAGGAAGAAGAAGAAAGGGAGATGCCACCCTGTCCAGCCCAGTGGGGTTGCTGTCCTGCGGGAGGTGCCGGGTTGCCCTCTTCGCTCACTGGCTCACTCACTCAGGGCCTTCCCCCACCCAGGTGCCAAAAGGCTCCTCCTGGCTCTCAGAACCCTGGGGGGGGTGGTGGTGCTAGGGGTGTCCCACTGGGAAGCCTTGGTCCCTCCAGAGCAAGTATGGTCACCATGGCTTTGGGGAGGTGTTCCCACACATCCACTCCCCCCCCCAATTCACACCTTAATTCACACCTGCTTCTAAGGAGCAGCTCATGGTCCTGCAGGGGGTACCCCCTCCCAAACACACCCACCCACCCAAGCCTTGACTGAACGTCTGGGGAAGGGGCAGAGGAGAGGGAGGCAAGCAACCAGCCACCTGCCCAGGTCTGATTTTTTTCTATTTCTACGTAGCTATCATCCTACCCAGAATGCGCCCCACTGACAGTGGAGGCTAGCCAGCTTCAGGGCTGAGAGTCACCCCCCAGTGAATACCAGAGATCCCCAAAGGGGCCTCTGGAAGACCCACACACACACCCACACACACAAAACTTGGTAGGGATTCACAGATTGTCCCAGCTAAAGCTGGCCGTACTACTTGGTTGGATGAATGGATTTTAATATTTATTGGCCACACTTGCCATTTCCCCACCTGCTAGCAAGAAGGCCCAACTTGAGGAATATGTTTCGCTCTGCTGCCGGTTAAGGGGCAAAACAGTCCTTCTCGTTTCTTGCCTCAATGCGACCCCCCTGTAGTGTTTCTGGTGGCTCCAGAGGTCCTAGAAAACCCAGCACTGATGGGACGAAGCCAGAGAACCAGGGCCCTTGGCCCCCAGCCCCCAACAACCCCTCCCGTGTGCGCCCCCACACCACAGTCGCGTGCGACGGAGGGAAGGGGGCTGCAGGGACGGAAGACGGGAATGAAAGCCAAACACAGAAACAATGAAGGAGGCAAAAGAAGTGCCACAACCCAGGCATGGGAATGACGCACCTCACAAAACCTGGGGGGGGGGGGGATATTTGCCTAGAGGGAAGGGGGGGCAAGGCGCCGTGGCTGCCACCACCACTACCACCACCAGCCGCCTTCGCTGCCGCCGCTGCTGCTGCCGCCACCTCCTCCTCCTCCTTTCTGGCAGGGACGCCTGCTGCCAAATTCCACAGGGAGGCCACGGAGCCACGCGGGCAGCCAGCGAGGTCTCTGGAGAAACCCCCTCCCATGGAAGGGCCAAAAGACTCATCAAGGAAACAAAAGGCCACAGCCTGGGCTGCCTCTCTTCCCAACATTAAAGGCATAAGAGTGTGTGTGCGTGCGTGCAAGCACCCGTGTATGTGGGGCGGAGGGGGGGGGAGGAGGAGGAGGAGGTTTTCTTTGAAGCAGCCGGCACTGAGCGCTTCCCAGTGACCATGGAAACAGGCTCAGTGGGTTTCCAGCCTGAGAACTGAAGCAGCCATAGCAGCGGCAGCCATAGCAGTGGCAGCAAGGAGGGCGGAAAACAACCCCGCCATCATCCCACAGGAAGGGGCTTCACGGCAGGGAGTGCCTGCTGGCCTTTTCCAGACAGGTTCCAAGGGGCACCCCACCCCTCAAGGCAGGTGTCTCTTCCCTGTGGCCTCGAGGGGACACAGAAGTGGGACAGGGGCTGCTGGTCAGTCACAATGGGCCCTAGTTCCTTCTCTCCCGTTGACCTTCCTTTCCTGCAAGCCTGCCCTCCGCTACGAGGCACCCGGATTATCCTGCTGTGACCTTCTGGCCTGCCAAGCAGCCCCTGCCCCTACGCTGGTGCTCCCTCGGCCAACTCCCTCACCCTCAACGATGGAAGGCCACCAATGCTTACAGGGGCCGTGGTCTCAGGCCCGACTTCCCCCAGGCACCCAGCCTGCCTCGCTCTGGACGAGAGGAGCCTCACCAAAGCCACGGCCGGCCTCTTTCTCGTGGCTCTGCCGAGAACAGCAAGTGCAGCACCGCTGGTGTGCCGGGGCACGACCCTGTGGGAGGGAGGCCACCACCCCTGGGCCCTTGGGCATCGAGGCCGATCCTGACTCCAAGGCAGAGGGTGCGGCCATCAGGGCTCCAGGGGGGAGGAAGGCATCTGGGAAGGCAGCGGCTGGCTGACCCCCCCCACGGCGTGCTCTCCCCCCTCCCCCACGGGGGGGGGACTTCCTCCTTACCTTGCCCAGCACTGTCAAGCAGGGTTTGGGCTCCAGTTCGGGCTGCTCCAGCTTCACCACACCGACCCAGCCGTACTCATAGAGGTCTTCCTCGTCATTGCTGTTGCACAGACCCAAAGGATGCATCTGGATGGGGGGCGGGGGGTGGGGTGGCAAGGAGACGCTTCCATGAAGGAGGTCCTCAGCAAACAAAACAAGCATGCAAATCCGTGCAGAGCCAGAGACACCACCAACTGAGAATCCCAGCGCTAGTAGCTCCTTGCACCACAAACAGCTATTGCTGGCCCCTTCCTTCCTTCCTTCCTTCCTCCCTCCCTTCCTTCCTTCTATCCATCCATCCATCCATCCATCCATCCATCATCTCCTTCTTTCCTTTGCGCACCACCCCTGCTCCCCAGGACCCATTGGATGGGACCATTACCCCCCCATCTCACACACACACACACACACACACACACGCACACACACACACACACACACACACTTCCCAACTGGCCCCATCACCAAGGGGGCAAACAGCAACCGACGCAGGAACCCACAGGCTGGGCTCGGACGGGGTGGTGGATGGTGGGAGAGACACTGAGAGCCATGTCTCTGGTGCCAGCAAAGCATGAAACTTATGGGATGTTCTATGAACAGTCACAGGTTGGCTCGCCCCCACAGGCACTCCGCCTGGTCGACACCACAGGACTGTAGTTAGACCTCAGGCTGGGCAATGCCAACTTGGTGGGGGGTGAAGAAAATGAAAAGTCTGAAATCCTCCTCATTAAGTACAGAACTGGCAGAAGTGGGAGCTCAAAGAGCTACACTGGCGGCCGCAGGACTTAAAAGGATCAGCCGAGGAAGAGTCCTGTGGGGCTCAAAAGCTCGCCCGCTGAGGATCCTCTAGAGATCCAGACAAAAGGCCCCCTCCACCTGGTTTCTGCATTAATGGGGAATGAATCTGGGACGTAAAAGGTGTGATGAGATGATGGCAGGCAAGGGCCAGCGTTGCTCTCTTGCGCAGGGTCCCTGGGCCATGTCCACCGGTGGGCTGTGGTTGCCTGAGAGGTCTCTCCCCCTGAAAACCCTTCCAACACAGACTGGGGTGGGGGTGGGGAGGGAGGGACCCCTCTCCCAATGTCTGCAAGAGCAGCCGAACCCACGGAGGCTGGCGCTTTTATCCAAGGTCACAATGTCTGGGCTGGTCTCGCAAGGGTTTTAAAATAACTTCAGAAGGACCGCGCAGGACCCAAAGCAGGTGACAGTTACAGGGCAGCCAAAGGCTGGATCCAGGGAAGGAGAAGAACGAGAATGGAAACAGCCAGGCCAGGACCAGCAGGACTCTCTCTGTGGTCCGCTTCAGAGCCTTTCTAAATCCCAACATCATTCCACGGGAGGAAAACACGGGCGTGGAGAACCAGAAGCAGTCCTTGGTTGCCCTGCAAAAATCCCAAACACACACACACACACACACACACACACGCACACTCCTTTCCTGACCAGGAGAGGCAGGCTGAAGGGACCCCTCCTTCAGTGTGGTTTGTTTTTTTTAATTATCATCATTTTTAAAGGCTCCTTGCTCCAGGGTGTGCATGCACACAACACTCCGCTCCGAGGCTGAGACCCACTGAATGGAGAAAGAACCCAATTCTGGCCAGTCTTTCTCAATCCCTCTTACCTGACCACAATAAAAGAAATCTGAAACACAGACACCCTGCAAATAACAGTCCAACAATGATAACAAGAGTTTTGCCCAGGGCTGCCCAAGGAAGCCACCCGCACTCAAGCGCAGTAGCAGCAACACAGAGACTACAGACATCAAAAGCCACCCGACAGGGATCTGTCCCAGCCTGCAGGTCTCTTCCTTTGGCAGCTGGGGCTGGACTAGATGCCCTCTGGGTTCCCTTCCAACACAACTGATCTATGGTTCCTTGGCTTCAGAGAGAGTCTGGTTCAGAGGGGCTCTTGGGAACAGCTTTTGGTCTTCACAACTCCCAAACTATTCTGCACCATTTGCAAAACCAGGCCCCCAAATGCCCACCTCTAACGCCAGGGCAGTTATGAACCACCTGGCTATTTGGGGGGGAACCCATTCCTCTGTTTTCCTTTTTTTGCAGACAAGGTTCCTTGACTTGCTGTGTGTCCCACCACAGCCCCTGCAAAATAATGATTGACCATATAAAATAATTATTTGAAGGGACTGACGGCCATAGGGAAGGCACGTGTTGCATTTTAGCACTGTACAGGTAACGGCCTTGCTTTAACGGCGTGCGTTGTGCTGTTGTGTTTCAAGGATGCGGAGCAGCAGCTTGTGGTTTTAGGTAGAGCGTGTTTAAGAAACTTGTTCAGCAATAAAATAAAATAAAATAATAGAGCCAAGGCTGGGCAGTGGGGTGTTTTTTTCACCTGCAAATGTTTTTACAGGCCTTTTCCTGATCAATTGTTATGGTTGCCTGTGACTCCTAAAATAAATTGTCAGTCTTGAAACAAATAAGGTTACTGTTTCACTATTCTTTTGGCAGCTTCTTAGCGTCTCTCTTTTAACTGTAAACTACCTTGAAACAAAAAGTGAGGTAGGATTTCCTGAGATAAGGATACTTTCAAATAATGGTACAATGTATCTGCGTCTCATTGTTCAAAGGGTGAGAAGTGCAAATTCAGAGGCCTGTCCATGGATGTGGTGGGTGGAGAGGGCAAGGCCGCAGCCTGGCAGCCCTTTACAGGACCCGTGGGTGTGGTGATAAAATTTAAAGTGCTTGCCCAGACTTGTCCCCTGCAAAGAGGGTCTAAAAAGGCTTGTTCTCATAAAAAGATGGCAGATGAACACAGCTGAGGAAGTGAGGGAGCCCAAGGGGAAGGCGGAAGGTCCTCGTTGTTCCTGGACAACCGAGGGATTTCTTCTTGCTAGCCCTGGCCCTTCTAGGGACCAGGCTGCATCCTCTGCCCTCCAGCGGACAGAGAGCATCATCAACGCCTCAGCTGGGCAGAGGTCAACCTTGCAGGCGCCACGGCCAGCCAGGAGAGAGAGAGAGAGAGAGAGAGAGAGAGAGAGAGAGAAGATCTTCACATGGGGAGACCTGGCTTGCGAGTCTAGCGCCTACATGACTGCGGCCTTTTCTCTTGTTCAACGGTGGCTGACCGAAAGCAGCCACCACAACCCATCACGCTGCTTCCGCTCGATACGCCAGCCCCAAAGGGTCTCAGCTCCCTCCAAAGCTGCCTGGAGAAGGACCACGGGGGTGGTGGTGGTGGTGGTGGTGGTGGTGGTGCAGACACCAGATGCTATCTCCTCTGGGTTGGGTCACCTGGGCCTAAACCAAAAGGCAGAGCAGAACAAGAAGGGGGCTCCGGTTTTGCTTTTCCCTGGAGTTTCTGGGGGAGGTTTTCCCTGCTGGCCTGGCAGCTGCTGATTCAGAGGCATTCCGTGGAGATGCTTGGCCAAAACAAAAGCTGAAAGTGAAGCTTACTGGGCGCTGGGGCAACGTCCCTGGCTGATGGTGCCAGGAGAGCTCAATCCTCTCCAATAAATAAATAAATAAATAAATAAATAAATAAATAAATAAATAAATAAATAAATAAAACCAAGACTCCTGCTTGCTTCTGCTGCCCTAAACCCTGTCCACACTTTCCCTTTCCTGGGGTGCCTTGTGTCTGCATGGCTGCAGCTCAGCTCCGGCTGCCTCCAGGCTCACCCCTGCTCCGATCTCTGCAAAGCGCCACCGGCCGCCCCTGGTGGCCAGGGGGGCATCAGGCTAAAGAGAAGCAGGAGCCAGCTGGGGAGGCAGCGGCAGTGGTGGCGGCGGAGGCAGTTGCCTGACTCCTTCCTGGTCCAGTCCAGGTTTTCCCGGCAGCTGCCGCTCTGCTTCACTTCAAAGGAGAAAGTATTTTTGTCCAGCCCAGCACAGAGGAGTGTAAACTGGGCAGCTGCTCCTTTGCAAAGCCCAGCGAATTAACCCCTCTGGGGCTGCTCTGGTGGTGGTGGCGGCGGCGGCAGCACCAGCACCACCAGCAGCTCCTGTTCCAGCCCCAGGGGAGGACGAGAGGGGCGAGGACCCCCACAAAAAGGGGCCAAGAGCCTCCCCCCCCCCTCCGCTGTGTGTTCTCCAGGCACCCAGCTGGACGCCACCAGGATCAGCCACCGTTGTCACGACACTCTCAGACAGGGCCCTGCCGGGAACTTCCCATGGCACCCTGTTGGGTAGCTAAGGCAGCAGAGGGGGGGGGATGGGGGGGAGATCCGGCCAACACCCAGACTAGTCTTCAGACACCAGCAAATCTTGATCATGAATATGGATCGATATTCCTGAAGTGGGAAGGGCCGGGCCAGGTTCGTTGTGTGACTCTGGCCACCCATTCTTGGGCCAGAGGACAGACAAGCTCTCTCTCACACACACACACCCTTCTCCAAGACCAAAATGGCAGCAGGAGGAGGCTCTGAGGGAGCTCCCCGTACTGGTCTGTTTATTACTTGCTTTGTTGAGCTGTTCATTTAACGCTTCTCCTTCTCACCCCGCCTCCAGGTTTTTAACGAACATGCTCCCTGCCTTCATACCTTTTGCAAAGAAGCAAACACAGCCTCAAGAAATCTCCCATAAAAACGGGAAGATGTCCTTTTAATTTGAAAGGCATGCTTGGATTCCCATGGACACCACAGAAGGCTCAAACCGAACGGGGTTTCATGAGTAATCCTCTGCAACGGCTCCACACCCGGCGGCAGGGCAGCATGGAAGACCCGCTTCCCCAGGAAGGGACATGGGGGGCTTGGGACGGGGGCACCTCTTTTGGGGCTCCGTGTGGGTTTGCCAGTCCTACCCAGCTCTGAAAGCAGAAGGACCAGGCCGGGCCCAAGTTGGGAGGAGGGTGGGAGGGGATGTTTCACCAGAGCCCTCCTCGCGTGGTTTCCCATTCAGATCATGGAGAAAAACCACAACATTTTACACAGAGACCATCTCTGCCCATCTCAGAGGCCCCAAAGAAAGAGAGAAAGAGAAAAGGGGGGAAAGTATTTTGCAAGGAATTTTCTGGGGCCTCAAGATTCCTAGAGAACCAATCTCATCAAGGGAGATGCCCTTAAAACCCAGGGCCACAATGGATTTATCAAACATTCCCAACCAGCCTGAAAGGGCCACTATTCAGGAGGGCATTCATGGCTCTGAGCCAGAAGGTGGGAACCCAGAATCCCTCAGGGGATTCTGGGATCTGGGAGTCAAGTGTGTGTGTGTGGGGGGGGGGAGAGATAGGAAGATGCATCTTCTCCAAGCCCTTTCCTGAACCAGTGACTACCTGAAATGGTGCAGGAAGAGACCAAGAGGTGAGGGCAGCGTACAAGGGAGCAGAGAGGCCCTCTGGGGAGCTGGCCTGCCTCTCCTCCTCTTCCTCCTCCTCCTCTGGGTCTAAAGCCAGGGGGCCTGTCTCTTTAGGAGACCTCTGACACTGGGCCAAGGCTCCGCACCCGATGGGCAGCCCAGGCTCTCTCGCTGCTGCTGCTGCTGCTCCTCCTCCTCCTCCTCCCGGTGGCTCATTTCTTCCGGGAGTCAATTTTCAAGGCCCGCATTCCAAACTGTATCCTCCAAGCGGTAAGAAAACGCGACAAGAAAGGATGCCTCCGCTTCCCAGGCCCCAGCCGCCCAAAAGCCGGGAGCCAAAAATCTGTTTACTCCAAGCACGCCCACTCTTTAAGTCACCAGAAGCAGCGGCAGCAGCAGCAGCAGCTGAGGAGGAGGAGGCGGCAGGCAGGCAGGCAGGCAGGCAGGCACCAATGTTTTCTCAGCAGCATCACATGAGCCCTCCTTGATTCAGGTTCAGGCACTCTGGGAGCAGTTTGGGGAGGAACAGGAAAGCTCTGCCCCCCCCAAAGGGGACCCAGCTACCCTTGGGGAAAAGAGAGGGATGGACACGGACATGGACACATACACACAGAGGATGCAAAGGTCATATTCAAAGTTCTTGCCCTGGACCCCCTCCAAGCTTGGAAGACCACCAGGGTGGCCCACGAGCCGAGGGCTTCCACTGGACCGTGTACCATGCAAAGCTGGGGACAAATCCGGGGTGGTGCACAAATATCTGGGCTTCAGAAAGGGCACTAACAGACCCCCCTCAGGTCTCTGCAAAATTTTGGGGCTGGAGTCCATGCCCATGCTTTTTGCAGCAGAGCCCTGTTCCGGACTATGGCTGGCCTCTGACCAACCCGACCCCTTCCGGGACCCCCATGCACAGGCCCAAGGAGGGTCCTTCCTCGGCCTCCTCTGTGCACGCCACCGAGGGAGGGAGGGAGGGAGGGTGTCCTTGAGTTGTCCTCAGAGAAGTCCTGTTGTCCCTGACTTCCATCCACAGCTGCGGCTTTAATGCTCTGCAATAACATTCCACTCACACAACCCAGAGGTGGCGTCCTCGGGCTCCCCACCCCCACCCTCCTGACCACCCACCCCATCCATCCTCAGTGCCCCCCCCCCCGCTGCTCTCCCTCAGCCGCTAAGCAGCATTCAGGAATGGGGCCACCAGCCCCTCTGGATGCCTCCACAGAAGCTGCCCCCCCCCAAAAAAAGCACGTGGATGGGTGGTTGCAGATGCAGTGTTTGGTCTAGAGGCCAGAAAGCCGGAGGGGAGAAGCGCAATGGTTCAGTCCTGACTGCAAGATGCCCTGGGGTGAGAAACCTTCAGCCCTCCAGAAGTTTTGGACCACAACTCCCAGAGTCCTTTATCACAAGAAGCTCGGGATTCTGGGAGATGTGGTCCAAAACATCTGGCAGGCCAAAAATGGCCCACCCCTGCCGTAGCTGAATAGGATGCAAGGAGCTCTTGAAACCCATCAAACAAAGAGGCAAGCTAAAAAAAAAAGAATATATTTTTTCACAGGGCAGGGAGGAGGAGAGAGGCAGGGTTTTCTTTTCCTCCTGTTCCAATGGAAAACCCAGCGCCTCCTTCTCTTCCTGGGCCAGGCTCTCCCCCTCCTCCTCCTCCGTCCTGGGGCAGGGCTCAGGTCCTACCCAGCTTTCCTCCTTCTAGGAGCCGGCCCCTTCCAAAAACAGCCCGCAGAGGAAACAGCCAAGCCTTTCTAGATCAGAGTTTAAAACAAAACAAAAAAAAAAGATTGTGTGTGTGGGGGGGGGCAGGATGGAGAGGCTGGTCTGGTTGACACTGGAAGGACATACCCGGGGCTCCCATCAGGGTCACGCGACCCATCCTCGCCAAGCATCCCCTGTGCGAGTGAAAAAGAGGATCCAGCCCAAGACCCTGCGGCTGTCCAGGGACGGGCTTGGGGTGGGGCTGGGGGGACAGAAGCCCCAGTTCCTTGCTCCGTTGCGACAAGCAGCAAGAGGTGTCAAAAATGGAAAGTCTAACATGAGGCCCGGAGCGGAGGGGGTGATGGCTTTCCACCAGCCTCACCCACAAACTCGAGGGCCACCTGATCCATGGGGTGGGGGTGGGAACACAGGAGAGGGGGAAGGACGTGGGTTTTGAGCAACACCCTGGCCTCACCACTCGAGCAGAGAAATCAGGGCAACTCAGAGGAGACTTAGTGGCCCACAGAGTCCCCCCCCCATGCTGAGGCTGGGGAGGGGGGGGGTCTGGACCGGCTCTCCCTAGTCAGCCAGGGTGGGCAGGGCAGGGCACAGCTTCTAGAAGGCCTCTTGCCTCTTTGTTTTGTCCCATTCTCTCCTCTCCTCTCCCCCCCCCACCGCCACCCCACCGCTCAGATTCCATTTTCCACAGTGCCCAAAATAAACAGTGCGCCCACAAAGACTCCAAGATGAAAGCAGCCACTCTGGTTGCAGCATGAAGAAGCTCAAGCCGGAGTGATCTGAAGCTGCCTATAAATATGCGAGATCAAAGCAGGTCCTGTTAAATTAAAAATGCTGTCACACAGAGAGGAACTTGCCTCTAGCGCTGCCGGCTGCAACATGCGGGCGAGGCTGGGATCAGCAAAGGGAGAGAGAGAGAGAGAGAGAGAGAGAGAGAGAGAGAGAGAGAGAGAGAGAGAGAGAGAGACCCAAGAAGTTGCATACAGTACTCAGCCCCGAAAGAAAGAAAGAAAGAAAGAAAGAAAGAAAGAAAGAAAGAAAGAAAGAAAGAAAGAAAGAAAGAAAATGAAGGAGAGGGAGGTTGGATCTTTGTCCCCAGCAGATCAGCCTTAAGAAGGATTAAGAGGGCCTTCCATGCAAGTGATTAGAAAGTTAGGCTCCCCACGGGCTGGCCGGCAGCTCAGCTGAGGCCCCGCCCTGGCCTCCTTGGGTGCCCCCAGCCGGGGCAAGGCCCTGACTTGGGGTGCAAAGCGCAGGGCAGGCTGGCCTCTGAAGAGGGAGGAGCCCCCCAGCTGGAGCACAGGCCAGTGGGGAAAGGGCACTCGCCCAAAGGCCCAGGAAGGCATGGAGACTCGTGTCCGGCTTGCTCCTTCCTCCGCCCCTCCAGGGCCAGCCCAGGGCAACGCCTGGGCTCCAGCCGTGGGACGGGGCGGGCGTCACCACTGGCGTCTCGACAGAAGGGCCACCCCAACCTCCCAAGAGCTGCAGGTCCAAGAGGCAGCAGGACTTTCCCCTTTGTTGTCAACACAGGTCCTCCAGGGCAAAACCCAAAGCAGGGGGGCGAGCAGGGGGGCGACCACGGGCGAGCCTCCGATGCAAGCCCTTCCCAGCAGAAGTGGGGTGGGTGGGGAGGGGGGGTGGCGGCTCCTCTTAGGAATGCTCTAGCAGGGCTAGGTGACCCCATGCCTCCCCACCCCCCTCCCCGGCCAGGAGTTCCATGACTGCCGTGTCTGGCTCAAAGCCTCCGTGGAAGCTCAGTACGTGTGTGTGTGTGTGTGTGTGTGTGTGTGTGTGTGTGTGTGTGTGTGTGTGTGTGTGTGTGTGTGTGTGTGTTGGACGTGAAGTCCCAAGGAAGGAAAGGAGGGAGGTGCAGGTGGTGAGAGAGCAGTGGTGGTGAACCTTCGGCCCTCCAGATGTTTTAGACCACAACTCCCACAGTCCTTTGTCATTGGCAATCTAGGCTCGGAATTCTGGGAGTTGCGGTCCACAAAACATCTGGAGTGCCAAAGGTTTGCCACCACTATGATAGAGCAACCTTTTCTCCGTGGCTGTGTGAGCCATGGATCCCACCACAGGGAGCCAGGCAGCCCAAGCCGTCAGAGAGGGTGGCCAGTGGCTAGGCGGATATGGCCATGACTCTACAGCCAGGGAAGCCATGCTGGGCACCTGCTGAGACCCAGGATCCCCGTCACCTGCCCATCCTTGTCCAAGGATGCCTGCCTGGTCCCACTTCCACCACCTTGGCTCCCTCCTCCTCTTCCTCCTCCTCCTCCTCCTGCAGGAAGTGGCAGAAGCCACCGGATAGCTGGGGGGGGAGGGGCATGAGGTCTCTGTCTGGGGAGCCAAATGTTGGCCGTTCAATTCTCCCCACAGGGCCTCCTTGAAGGTGGGGGGGGGCTGGACTCCCACAGGGTCCCTTCCAGCTCTTCTGCAGTCCCAAGCTGGGACCAGCAATCGCGGCGGGGGGGGGGGGGGATTCGGAATTCTCCTCTGGAGAACTCATTCGCCAAAAGAAACCCCGGAATTTCCCAGAGCAGAGCCGTGGCTTTGGAAAGTGGGGTCCGTCCACCTAGTGTGGACACACTCTTGCAGTCACCTGTCTTTTCACTGGTCCACGGTGATGCTTGTTGGTGTGGTTTCCCTGGCTTCAACAACAGCCAAGACAGAGCATCTACAGCCCCCCTTCACGGAGGCCCTGCCCGACCCAAGATCTACCCCACAAATGGCGCAGAGGCAAGACAGTATTATGGCAGCCATGGAAGAGAATACAATTCTCTGACTAAGAATACACTTTGTACCAAAGGAAAGTCCCGCTTCCCCAGCAATGCCACCCTCCCTCCCTCCCTCCCTTCCTTTCTCTTTCTTTCTTTCTTTCTTTCTTTTCTCTCTCTCTCTCTCTCTCTCTCTCTCTCTCTCTCTCTCTCTCTCTCTCTCTCTCTCTCTCTTTCTTTCTTTCTTTCTTTCTTTCTTTCTTTCTTTCTCTCTCTCTCTCTTTCTTTCTTTCTTTCTTTCTTTCTTCCTTCCTTCCTTTCTTTTCTCTCTCTCTCTCTCTCTTTCTTTCTTTCTTTCTTTCTTTCTCTCTCTCTCTCTTTCTTTCTTTCTTTCTGCCAAGACCACCTCAACCTCTCCAGCGTTTGGACTTTCCTCCTCCTGCCTGGCAAAAGAAGGGTCAACAACGGCCTCCAAATAAAAGGTATCCTACTGGGAGCGGCAAAAACCCCAAGGCCTGAACCCAAGGAAACAGGGAAGCCCCACTGGACCCCCTTGGAGGCAGGCAACCCCAGTGTGGACACACCCACCGCTCCTTCGGCAGGTGTGCTTGAGGGGAGAGGAGCTCCTGGATTAGACGAGCCCCCTGGTTTCTGCCAACGGTCCTGTTAATTCAGCCCTGCAGTCTCTTTCCGAAACGGGCACCCCACTGACCAGCAGTGGCCACCGTGTTGCTGATACTCCAGGGTCACGACCCTCCCAAACCGCTCTCCTGCTCCGAGTCCCTAGTGCTCAACCCATGTTCTGACCAGAGTTAGAAGACCCCCCCCCCCGGCATTCAGCAGTGAGGACGAAGAGGCGTGGGGTGGGGGTGGGGGTGTCTTGCTCAACATTATGGAAAGCCCAGCCTCCAGGGGGGATGGCACCCTCCCGAGTGAGGCAGCTCCCCAGCCCAAAAAGAAGGCCACACACAGGGGCCACGCTGGGCCTGAGGGACTACCAGCCACTCCCACCTCCCACCTGGCATGGTTTCAGCTTTGCTAAAACTGCCACCTCTCAGCCCACCCCCTCCCCAAAGCCCCTTCAGTCACACAAGGGCCAAAAGAGCTCCCCCTCCCCCTCCAGGACCGAGAATAAGGGAGGTTTGGGGGTTCAAGGAAAAACCCAGCCCCTTCCAGGCCCCAGGTCTGCAGCCAGGGGAGCGAACGGGGCGCAGGAACACTTTGGGAAGAGAAACTAGCCCTTCGGGAGGCCAACACCTGGCCAACACAGAACTGGCCACCTGTCCTCTGGTTTATCCATGGGGCAACCCTATTCGTCGGGGCAAGCAAAACGGCCTGTGGGATGCAACACCCCCCCCACCCCCACACCTGGTTGTATGCAGAGGAGCTCTGAATGAAGGCAACCAGCCTTCAGGAGTGTGCAGGCACCTGTCTCCTTTTAAGCACAAGGGCCACCATCCTCCCAGACTTGTGGGCTCACCACGGAAGCCAATAACACCGGGCGCCTTTCCTTTCAAGGCCCACCTGGGACAAAGTCTTGGGTTCGAGTCACACCTCCTTCCTGGCCCTTTGCCAGAGTCATGCCAACAAGGAACAATCTGATCACTCCCCCCCCCAACACACAAGCATCTCTACAGGGGCCTCTAGGACCCATGCCCCCCATGTGTTCTCGGTCCACCCCTCCCACCTCTGCCATCGAGGGATGATGGATGTCACAGCCCAGCCACATCCGCAAGGCCGCGGGTTGCCTGGGATCTCATTCCCCACGTGCGGGGAAGCAACGGAGGCAGAAAGAAGGTCCCAGGCACCCAGGAAGGCCCGTCTCGCCCCTCGCCTTTCTCTCCCCGCTGCCGAGCCCTCTGCCCCCCACCCCCCCACCCCCCCAGGAGAAGAGGAGGGCAAGCGGGCCGGGAAGAAGGAGCGGACCGGTCCGCGCGCCCGTCCCCCGCCGGGCCTCGGCGCTCTGCAGATGCTCAGAGGCGCTCTGCTTCGCCCTCCGGCGCTGCTGCTCGCTGCCGAAGAGGCCTCCGGAGCAACGGCCTGGCCTGGCCTGGCGCCCGCCTCCTGCTCCTCCTGCGCGCCGGAGCCCCTCGGGCCGAGCCGGGCCCCGGAGCCATCTTGCCGCCCCTTCCTCCTCCTCCTCCTCCTCCTCTTCCTCCGGGGTGCCCCGTCGCGATCTCCCCACCCCCACCCCGCACCCCTCTACCCCGCACCCCCCGCACACACCCCCCCCGCCCGCCCGCCCGCCGACCCTCCTGGCGCGGCGCAGCGGCTCACCTGGACGATCTCGCCCTCGGCGCTGAGCGTGGCTCCGGCGCGGGAGAAGCGGCCTTGCAGCCCCGTGGTGTACGTGGTGTAGTCGCCGCCGGGGCTGGACTCGAACAGCACCACTTCCACGAAGGCCGTCTCCTTGGCCGGCCCGGAGGCCGTCGAGGCCCCCGCCGACCCCCCCGCCGCCGACCCCGCCGCCGCCGCCGCCGCCGCCCGCGCCCCCGCCAGCCCCAGCACCGCTAGCCACACGGGCACCACCAGCCCCAGCCCCAGCCCCAGCCGCGGCGAGGGCGAGGGCGAGGGCGAGCGGCAGGCAAGGGAGCGCGCCCGCCGCCCCGTCCGGGCCCCCGCCGCCGCCGCCTCACGCCCCAGCGGGCGCCGCCGCCGCCTCATCGCCCCGCCTGGCCCAGCAGCGGCGGCGGCGGCGGCGGAGGGGGCGAGGAGGAGGAGGAGGAGGAGGGGGCGGCGGCGGGCGGAAGGGGCGCCCCGACGAGGCCACGCATCGCTCCTCCCGGGCCAAAGCCACCGCCGCCGCCGCCACCGCTTCTGGCGCTCCTCCGGGGGCCGCGGCTGCTCGTCCTCCGGCGCCCCGGCGGGCGGGCGGGCGGTGCAGAGGTGCGGGAAGGCGGTGGGGTGGGGTGTGTGTGTGGGGGGGGGGGGGGGGGACGGCTACAGCGCCTCTCGGCGCGGGCTCGGCGGCTGCCCTGGCGCGCTCTGCCCCGGCGGCTGGCGGCGGCTCCGGCTCGGGCTCGGGCTCCTTCCCTCCTCCTCCTCCTCCTCCTCTCCCCCCCCCCCCCCTGCCGCGCCGCTTCCCTTTCATCTCCTCCACGTGATGGAGACCGCGGGGTTATCTCCGCCTCCGGCCCGGCCCGCCTCGCTGCTCTTGGGAAGGAGGGAAAGGCAAGGCGAGGCGAGGAGGCCCGGCCAGGGCGGCCTGCGCGCGATCCCACCGGAGCCAGCCCGCCGAGGCCGCCCAAAGAAGGCGCACGGCAGGAGGGGAAGCGGCGCCGGGCTTCCACCGCGTCGGGAGAAGGGCTCCCTGCTAGGCCCGGCGCTCGAGCGCGCATGCAAAAGCGCCGCGTTAGGATCGGGCGTGAGCAGGGTGGGGAAGAAGCGGCGATCGGGACGGGACGCCCCCGGAGCCCGCCCGGGGCATCTCTCCAGAGGAGGCGAGGGAAGAACCGCGCTTCCGCGCACGTGCGGCGCACGAAGCCGGCCAGGCGGGCGAGAGGGCTCCCTTTCCCCCTTGCAGGGGACATCCAGGCCCATCGGGCCGGACAGCCTCGCCGCCACAGCCTCCTGAAGCAGAGACGGGGGAGTCACCCTTCCGGGGCTTCCAGGAACAGGGAGGCGGCGGGAAGGCCTGTTCTGGCTAAGGGACTCTGCCCTTGGGGCGCTTGCTCGCCTCCCCTCTTCCCAAGCTTGTTGGGGAGGGCGGGACAGGAGGGCCTTCTCAGTGGCTGCCCCCAGGCTGTGGAACTCCCTCCCACAGGAGACCAGCCGGGCTCCCTCCCTGCTCTCACCTAGCCAGGCAGCCAGCCCACCTAGTTTTGGCCCTCACCCTCTGCATTACTGGAAGTGTTCCTGCTGAAGGAAGCTGATCTTGACAGATTTCCTTTTTTATCCTGTGTTCCACAGGCTGCACACTGAAAATTGCAGGTGCCTCCTTGAAATCCCTTTCTTTCTTTCTTTCTTTCTTTCTTTCTTTCTTTCTTTCTTTCTTTCTTTCTTTCTTTCTTTCTTTCTTTCTTTCTTTCTTTCTTGTTGGTGTTGTCAGCAGAAAGATGGGATGTATTTTTTGAACAAAAAATAATAATTGTGAATCTTGGCAGGCCCGGCAGTATGCCTGCTGTGGAAGTTGAAACATTTGTTTTTTTTTAAAAAAGAAACCCTAATCCACTCTCCTGACACTTTGTAGCATTTAGACATTCATCCCCATTGCTCCTCCTCACCCTCTGCTATGAGCAATGCAAGTGTTTTCACTTATTGCAGTTCCTTGAGAGGCAAACCACAGGGCAGGAGGAGGTTAATGTGTTACTTTCAAAATGCTGTGAAATGCAAAAAGCTATGCAACAGCAAAGCAGAGTGTGTTGTAGGCCTTTGCCTTGTGTGGAAGATGCTTTGTTGGGACCTGGTCAGCCTCCCCCAAGAAAATTCCTGGCTTTAGAAAATCCGCCCCCAGACGGACCCAGAAGGCCGGCCTGTGAAGAAGGCACAGGAGAGGGAGGGGCGGCCCTCCTCCAGCTAGGCCTGTGCTCTTTACCCCTGGCCGGACTCTTGCTTGCCATCTGCCTGACCGAGGCCCTCCATCACCGGCCTTGAAGGAGTTTCCATTGCTCTGGATTTTGTTTTCCATGCTTGGCTCTCCAAGGGGTGGTTTCTGAGCCAGGATCACAGATCCCCTAATCCACGCAGCTCCACCTAGGCAGCAAAGTCACCAAGCAAAGGCCCTGCAGGGCGCCCGTCCTCGAGAGGCTCCTTTGGTGGGACACGAGGCAGGGCCTTCTCTGTAGCAGCCCCTCTTTTGTGGCATTCTCTCCCAAGGGAAACCAGACAGCCCAGCCAGGGGCAAGGAAAGGTGGGGATGTTTTTTTACAACATCTGGAAGATCTCACCATCCCAGTTCCTGGTTTAGGCAATCCAGTAGACTCAAGCTTTTTCAATCGCAAGGGCTCTGCTGACATTAAGGTAAATTTATTTCCCTTTGAAATCTGCCCCTCTGCCTTTGCAGACTGGTGATTTAACCCCACCCTGGTGTGGGGGATTCTGGGAGTCATAGTTTTCTCTACTACCCCCCCCCCCCAGTAACTTGCCAAATCTGGCCCTCCAGCCTTCCTCTTGGCAGAGCCTTGGCTGTTCCCTTGCCTGGTGGTGCCCAGGATACGGCCGGCAGCTCCCTCTGCTGTTGGCCACAAGGACAGCCGGGGCCTGGAGAAGGGAGTGCTTGTGATCCACACAGGATAAAACCGGTAGCCTTAAACGGTTTAGCTTTGGAAGGTTACTCTTTTGGACTATGGATCTCAACACTCTCCCTGTGGGTGATGGCATCTGTAGTTCGAAAACAACAACAACAACAACAACAACAATAAAGTGAAATCCCAAAGGATCCCCAAAGCTCTGGGCAGATTAGGTCATGCCCTTGTGAGAACATACTGTATTTCTTTCAGATCTTCTCTGTGCAATTGCACTCTGCACACAATCCTTTTCGTCTCTTGGCCTTTGGAGAAAATAGCTCTACTGAGGAAATTCTGTGTATAAGATAAGGCCGGAAAAACAGTTTTTTTATTTTTTTCAGCCATTTTACCTGAGGCTGCCAAAAAGCTTGCCGTGGCATGTAGAACGAAAACAAAAGTCTCCTGGAGCCTTCCAGGGGTTCTCCCATGTTCGACTCCCACTCCGGAGGCTGCAAAGACTCCAATTCCCAGAATCCTGCATTTTTAAAAAGACTCCCCCCCCAGGACCCCTGAGAAGCACAATACCTGCTCTAGGACAAAGGAAGTTCTACCCCCCCCCTCTCCTTTTGGGTGTGTTAACTATATCCTTTTTCAGGTTTAAGTTGGTGCTTCTGAAGGGTCAGCCGGCCGAGCCCTTGCCCCAGGATGCCTGCTTGCATTCATGTCCTGCAGGGAACTCCTTCCACTTGGTAGCAGGCTCACCCAGCATGCTTCACAAAAAACAAACAAGGTGTTGTGTGTGTGTGTGTATGTTGGGGGAGGAGTGAAACCTTTAAAGAGGGCAATCATTAGCGGAGCCTCAAACATGCAAAGCAAGGATTCCAAGCCCGAGAGCAAAGGAGAGCTGGACCTCCAGAGCAGGAAATGAAAGGGGCAGGGAGGGGGGGCAGGAGCAGCTTGGCACCTTGTTGTGAGGGGCATCACCGCATCAACAGCATGGGAACAGCAGGCAGGGGGCACAGCCAGGGGTCCACCTGTGGGTCGGGCAGCTGGAGCTTTGCCCCCTCCAACACCAAGCACCCCACAGTTCTGCACTGCAAAGGAGGAGGTTGGGCTGATCTTACAGGATATGACCCACTACCACCCCCACTGCCGTGCCACCATGGCCAGGTCTCGTCCATTCATGCTGAGAGGGGAGGAGGTAGCCCAGCTCTGCATGCAGCCTGGCACTGTGTCCCCCTCCCCACCCCCCACGCTGCTGGAGGTCCCAGAAGGGAGGTAAACGGCCCCACCACCCAGTGCCTTGTTTGTGGACACTGAGGCATGCCCCCCGTGAGGATGACAGGCAGGGCTTGTGCCTTCAGGGCAGCCGAGGGTGCCCGACTTCTGAGCAACCCACTGGCAAGGCTGTGCTGGGAGAACAAAAGGCAAGCTGAGTTTTCTGGGAGAGCAGCCACCTGCCAGGCAGCCTTCCTGCCCACAGAGGCCCCCCCCCGCCACCTGCCTGGGGGTGGCACCAGGGGAGGGGCTTATTCTGCACAATACTGGGGTGCCTCTTCACTCCCCCCCCCGTGGCAATCCCAGTGGCACCCGCACCTCTCCATTCCCAGCTGCTTGGTGGAAGAAAGGAGATGGAAGGGTGTGTGTGTGTCAGTCGCCTGGCCTCCTGGCCTCTGTTTGCCCATGTCTGTCACTTACAGGAAGAGGATCCTGCTCAGAAACAGGATATGCAAATAAGCGGGCTGCCTTTCAGGGACAGAAGCCTGCCACCTCCGGCCCGCTGGCTAGTTCGGCTAGTGGCTGTTTCCCCAAGAGAACCCGTTCCTCCGGCTGCCCTGGGAGCCCAGCCAGGCGGCTGGGGAGGGCAACCCCCAGGCCCTTCGTTTCCCAAACCTCACGGGGAGTGAGATGCTAGAGGCTGGAGCCTCCCCCCCCAAAAAAAGGCTGTGGTGCTGGAGAGGTGGCCTTTCACAGCACGAGGCCGTGTATGATCAGCATGCCACGTTGGGGACAGGTGGCCGTTTCGAAAGGGCTGCAGGAGGGGAAATCGACAAGGTTCCGGCAGGCGAAGGGCAAGAGGCCGGGGGGGGATGGCGGGGATGGTGGGTGCAGGTCTGCCCACGGCAATGGACCAACAGAAGCAATTGTTGTTGCGTTGTGGGGACAGAAAGGGCCACCACCATCACCACCGCTGCCTGCCACCATGAGAACTGGAGAGTCCTCCTGGCCCTGGTGACTGTACTTCTCCAGGTGCATTGCTTGAGGGCCTTCCGAAGTTATATTGGCAGACCGGTTCCGATGAGGAAGGGCTTTTTTTTTTTTAAATGGAACCTGCCCACTCCCTCCCCTAAATTCCCTGGGTGCAGCTTTTGATTCTCTCTCTCTTTTCTGGGACCCTTGGCCCGAAGCCTGTCTATCCATTCCTGAGGTTAGCCTTTCTCCAAAGGGAGCTTCCTGGGTAGTTGGGTTTCCAGTAACGGAGGGCGAGTTGGGCTGCTCCTCACTGGAACCCTCATCTCTGCTGCGGACCTTCCCTAAAACAGGCCAAGACCTTTCTCTTCCGGCAAGCTTTCCCGGAACGAGGGACTTCCTACTAGGTAACTTTTTTGTAACGTGATCGCATTGACTGATTTTCATAGGAACGCCAGTGTTTGCCATGTTACTTTCCACCCCTCATGTCATAATGGGTTTTTCTTTCCTTTTTGCGTGCTCTTTGTAGCTTTAATCATGTCACCTTTTAATGTTGCCTCCTCTATAAATTCCCTCTTCTTAACTTAAATTAGGTCTTAAATATTCTGGGCTATATATTGCCCCTAACCCTAACCCTAACCCCCATGGGTCCTTTTCCAAGAAGAAAGGTGGGGTAAAAATATTCAAAGTAAATAAAATAAATAAATAAAGAAGCGCCTGGCGGGCAGAGACCGCCTTGCTTTGCAACAGAGACCGACGTCACGCCGCCCCTCCTCTGCGCATGCGCCGGCAGGAGCGGGGGGGGGGAGCGGGGAGGCCAACGTGGCGCTCCTGGGAGGGGGGGGGAAGGAAGAGCCGAGAGCGGAAAATCTTGCGTCACGCGGCCACGCCCCCTCGCGGCCCTTCCTGACGCAACCGCGCCGTCACGGGCCGCCTCTTCCCCCGCCCCTCGCTCCCTCTCGCGCCAATGGGCGAGCGGAACTGCCGCGACGTCACGGCACGCTGTCCAATCGGGGCGGGCCACGGCGCTCGATAGTGGCGGGGGCGCGGCGGCCGGCGGGGCCAGAAGCGCCGCGGGAGGGAGCGAGGAAGGTCCGTCTGCGCCGCTCGCCTGCCCGCCCGCCTGCCTGCCTGCCTGCCTGCCTGCGAGCCATGGTCCCTTTGCCGGGCCCCGCCGGGTCCCCGCGGCTCCTGCTCCTGCCGGTCCCCGCCGCCGCCGCCTCTTCCTCCTCCTCTTCTTCCTCCTCCTCCCCGCCCCGCAAGCGGCAGCGCCTGGCCCACCTCAGCCCCGAGGAGAAAGCCCTGCGCCGGTGAGCGGGGCTGGGGTGGGGTGGAAGGATCCCGACCGATGGGAGTTGTAGTCCGGGAAAGGGCTCCCGATGGGAGGAGCTGTGGGCCGGGAAGGGGCCTGGGGCTGGGGGGGGGGCCCTGGGAGGTGTCGTCCGAAAACGTCTTTAGGTAGGGAGGGGTAGCCAGAGGGAGGGGGTTTGTTTGGTAGCCTCGGCGGAGGGTGGGATTTGTAGTCCAGAAGGGCGTTCCGTTCCGCACAGCCCCCGGGGATTTGGAGGAAAAGCGAGCCTGGAAGTCAAGGGGCCCCAAAGTGGCAATGTTTTCCCTCGAAAATGAGCCCTGGCTGCCTTGGGGATAGGAAAGAAGGGGTTCCCCCCCAGGCTGGGGTGGATTATGGGAATGGTAGTGCAAGAGACGGGGGGGAATAGGCCCAGGCTGGAGGGGGCGGGTCTGAGTGTGGGCATCGCCTGGAAGGGGGATTCTGGGAAAAGTTATGCAAGAGGAGGCAGGGCTGTGCGGGGGTGGGGGTGGCACCGGCTGATGACCCGCTGTTTTCTCTCTCTCTGACCTAACTCTCTGTGTGTGTGTGTGTGTGTGTGTGTTTTCTCTCCCCCCCTCCCCCCACAGGAAACTGAAGAACCGTGTGGCCGCCCAGAGCGCCCGGGACCGCAAGAAGGCGCGCATGGGTGAGCTGGAGAGGCAGGCGGTGGAGCTGGAGGCCGAGGTGAGCCAGGAAGAGAAGGGTGGCCCGGGCGGTGGCCTCTCCGGGCCCAGAGGGGTGGCCGCTGGGAAGGGCAGGGGCTTGGGCTGCCTTGACAGGCAAGCAACAAAAAAAGGTGCCCCTCTTCTGATTCTCCCCCTTTTTGCCATTCCTCCCGCCCCCTTCCCTTTTCACCCCACGCAGAACCAGAAGCTGCTGGCCGAGAACCAGCTGTTGCGGGAGCGCACGCACAGCCTGGCCTTGGAGAACCAGGAGCTGCGCCTTCGTCTCGGCCTTCCTGCCCTGGAAAGCGAGGAGGGGCCCACGAGAGCCGCCGCCACCGCTGCCCCGCTGGGGGTCAAAGTGAGTGAGGGAAGGACGGAGCCCTCCTGCCCCGGGACGGCCCGGCCGAGAGCCTCCTCTGCTCACCCCGGCTCCTCTTTTTCCCTGCCCAGGTGGAGATCACCGACCCTCACAAGGAGGAGAAAGAGGAAGAGGAGGAGAGGGGGAGCCTCCCCCCGAGGTCAGCGACCGGGTCTGCTGAGTCCGCAGCACTTAGACTACGTGTTCCTCTGCAGCAGGAACAGGCCCAGCTGTCGCCTGCCTTGGGGGTGTGGGTGGACCCCTCTACCTGGATGTGGACACACCTGATTCTTCAGACGCTGAGGTGAGCCCCCCCTCCCGGCCCTGTCCTCTCAGCGGGTGGGGTAAAGCAGCAGAGGAAGAGGAAGCTGCTGCAGAGCAGGTGTGTGTGTGTGTGTGTAGAGGGGAAACAGGGCAGTTGGGTTTCACATCTGCGTTCAGAGGCCAAGGAAGCCACCAGCTGCCAATCTAGTGGGGAGAAAGGGGGTGGTGGCTGTTTAGCTCCTTCCCTCCCTGACTTCTCCTCCATCCAGAGGGCAGCCTTGGTGTTGCAGGGGAGCTGCCACGTTTGGTCTTTGCAGAAAAGTTTTGTTTTTGGGGCAGGTGGCAGAATTCTGCAGGACTGGGAACTCTTTGCAGACGTTACCTCCCTGGAGGCAGCATGGTGTTGGTGGGTGGGCAGAGGCTGCTTACCGTCACCCAAGTGTCTCTCCTCTCACACTGTCCTCTCCCGCAGTCTGATCTCCTTCTGGGGCTTCTGGACAGCCTGGACCCAGAGATGTTCCTTGGGACCCCCGGCCTGGACCCAGCCGGCCAGGAGAAACTGCCGCCGCCAGAGGAGGAGGCCTCTCGGGGAGGAGGGGGTTCCCTACCAGCCTCCCCCGGTTCCCCTTTGGGGGCCTCGCCATCCCAGCTGGAGGCCATTAATGAACTGATCCGTTTCGACCACGAGTACACCAAGCCCTTCTTCCTGGAGATTGTCTCCCAGGTGACCGGCCCGGCCGACCTGCTGGTGAGGATGGAGGAGGCTGCTGCCGCTGCCCCTACGTCCCTGGACGACGTCCCCCTCGAGCCCCCCATCTCCGTGAAGGAGGAGGAGGAAGAGCCCTCCGAGGGTCTCTTTCCGGAGCTGGGGATCTCGCACCTGCTCGCCTCCGACCGGTGGCCCCCAGGCCTGCTGGAGGGCCCCAGTGACTCCAGCTACGCAGGCTCCTCTTCCCCCTTCAGTGACCTGGCCTCTCCGCTGGAGCCCGGCTGCGGCTGGGAGGAGGCCTTTGCCAAGGAACTTTTCCCTCAGCTGATCAGCGTCTGAGAGAGCGAGCGTGTGTGCGCATGCCAGGCCCCTCCCTCTGCACACCCACCCACCTGCCTGCCAGCCAGCCCGCCAGCCAAAAGGGCATTTGTCTCGAAGGAACACTTCTCCCAAAAGTGTTTGAGCACCACACAAAGTATTGGTCCCTGAGATGCATTTTCACTGCCCAACTTTTGCCAAACAGAGGGCGGCTCTGGTGGGGGTGGAGGGGCTCAGAGAGAGATCCGTTCCATTTGGTGCAAAGGAGGGAAACACGTTCAGCACATGCGCAGTGACTCAAGGATCCCTTCCGTGCACCTCTTCTTCCTTGGTGTAAATAAGACAAGGTGGGAGACATACCTTTTGTAAAGAAGTGTGTGTGTGTGTGTATATATACACACACACACACACAGAGTATGTGCTTTTCAAGATGGCTTATTTTCCTGTTGCTTATTTAAGAATCGTGTGCAATTAAAATGCATTGCAAAGGACGCTTTGCCTCTCTTCCTCCTCCTCTGTTGGGTGGATGGGGTTTTGCCACCAGCTGTCCAAAATTGATGCAGGAGACCAAAGGGGAGGGGAAACCCCCCCCCCCATGGGCTCCTTGGTTATCAACGTTGACAAGGTTTCCTTGCGTAGGGAGAAGTTGGCCAGGAAACAGAACCCCATATTTACCCCTTTGAATATTTGCAGGACTCTGAGCTGGGTGCCTCCAGCGGTCTCTTGCAGATGCCCCCACTTCATGCCCAATGAAATCGGGCTATCTTAAGGTCCCTGCCGGTTGAGGAAGCTGATCCGTTAATGTTGGGACCCCCTTGGAGCTCCTTCAACACAATCGCCGTAAGGTGGAAGTTAGTTGAAGGCAGGCAGCGCTGATCCCAGAGCGTTGTAGGAGCAGGAATAGGAGTCAGCCTGGAGCTCTTTTTCCCTACCCCCTTGGCATCATCATCATCATCTCTCAGGTACCCTGGCCAGACCAAGCAGTTGCACGGGGGGGGGGGGGGGGGAGACCAGTCAGGACAAGGGCAAGCTTAGGAACCAGCCTGCATTGGGCACAGAATCCTGCCCCCCCCCCCTCAAAAAAAAAGCTTCCCGGTTGCAGAAGGATCTTTCCTTGCCTTGTAGAACGTCCTTCTATTGCCCAACTTGACAAACCGTGCAGGAGCCGGATTGCGACTTTGGCAAGATAAAACGGGGCCTTTGCACCACCCCCACTGCCGCCCTGCAACCCTGGGGCAGGCCTGTGAGGTTCCTTTACGCCTTGACTAGGGAGCAGGAAGAGTCTGCATGCCTCCTCCACCCCACCCCCAGCAATCCCTTTCTGCAGCTCCTCCGATCTCTTCTATACACTTGAAAAGATATGTGATTTCTCAAGCCCAGTTTCTACAGCAGAATTTCTAAGTCATAAGGACAAAGGCACCCGTGGCGTCCCTGCTGGTCCCTTTGCCCCTGAAAGCAGCCCACCTGCCAATGTTTGCCCCCCCGGGCAGGCGAGGAAGGGATACCAGGCTGACGGGAAAGGGGCCTCAGAGGAACCCCCTGGTGCCCAGGGACTTTGCACATTCCCCTGTCATCTCGCCAATGCCCAGCACGTAAAGCACCAGCGCAAGTCCTTACAAACATTAAAAAAAATTTATTGGCATAAACTGTGACTTGGTCCAAGAGAAAGACAGACCACAATCTCCTGTTGCTTATTTCAAACCAAATGTCCGGCATGAAAAGGAAAAACCAATCTCAAAACGTCCCCTTGATAAGTCTCTACGGGTGCTTATGGACGTGAGGATGGTGGGAGAAGCCCCTTTGTTGGCAAACCAAGGACCCCAGTGGGCAAGCGGCCCCCTTCCCAAACCCCCTTCCCGGGCAGCGGTACAGCCAGCGAGAGGCTTTTGCAGAAAGGGTGTGCGTGTATCCAGGGGGGGGCAACTTTTCAGGATCAAAAAGTGGCAGATGATCCTTTGTAACTCCTGAGCATGGAGATACTCAGCAAGGAGGTTCGGCCTTCGGATCACTCCTTTGAGAAGCAGCCGCCCTGCCGTGGAGTGGATCTTGCTTCCGTGGGCAGGGAGTGGGTGGGCGAGGGAGGCAGCCAGGAGGAGGGGGGAACCCCTTAGCCTGCTGTAGGGTGTGTGGGGCAACCGTGCTGGTCCTTTCCTCCACACAAGTCTGGGTGAGGAGAAGGCCTAGCGCTGGCTTCCCCGACCGGAAGAGCCTTGCCCTCCTTGCTCCCATGCCTGGCCCACCAGAGGTTCCTGATCCAAGAGAAAGAAACAAGAGGCGCTTGTCCTCAGGCCTCCTGCAAGGGTGCCTGCCCTGGCTCTCCCAAGGGGCCCCAGATCCAGCACGGGTGGGGTGGGGGGCAGAACAAGGCTTATGGCTCAGCAGGCAGGGCATGGCGAGACCAGGCCAGGCGACACAACTGGAGGCCACGGGCAACCTGTGCAGAAAAGCCATGGCCCAAACGCAGCTGCACATTCACACACACCCAACCCCATTGGTGCCTGCTGGCTAGGGCCCCTCCATTGGGCCCTTTTATGCAGGCCCCAGGCTCAGGTCCCTTGGCTCAGGATGCGTGCGAAAGGAGGGGGGGCACATCCTCCCATCTCAACAGGCCTGGAAGATGCCACGACAGGAGGCTCCAGCTTCACCCTCTTCCTCTCAAAGCTCCATTTCCTCCTCCCCGGTGGTGGCGGCGGCGGCGGCCACGGGGGGCTCCGCTGTGTGGTAGAGGAGGGCAGCAGGCATCTCGGCCAGGATCGGGGGCTGCTCGGCAAACTCCTCTACCGGGGGGAGGAAGGGTCCCGGGGGCGGCTCCGGCCTGGCCAGGCCTCCCTTGGCCAGGGCACGCACCTTGTAGCTCTTGGAGGCCACGGGGGGCTCCGGGAGGAATTCCGGCAGGGGCCTCCAAAGGACCAGCTCCATGGAGGGGCGGCTCCTGGGTGGGGCAGAGAAGGGGGTGGCCGTCAAAGCCCAAGCGGGGGGGGGGAGGGGGCTTTCACCCTGCCTCCCTCCACGGGGCCAGGGGCGGTCCTGCCCCCCCCCCCCCGTGGCCGCATCCTGCCTCTCCCTCAGCCCCCGCCCCCCCTCCTCCGGCCTGGCTGCCGTCCTCCAGGCTTACATGGACTCGATAATCTTCTTGGTGAAGGCTCCCTCGTAGTCCTGCTTCAGGCCCGTTTTCAGGGTGTCCGACAAGACCAAGGTGGGCAGGCTGCCCCCGCTGCCTCCCGGAAGCCCCTCCGTCTCCCCCCGCTCGTCCTCCTCATCTTCGTCAATTATCCTGGCCAAGGGAAGGGGGGGCGGAAATGGGCTCTCAACCACCGTTGCTCTCCCTCCCCAGCCGTCACGGCTTTGGCAAGCCAGGAAGGTCCCTCCAGGCAGCGCCTTAAGCTAGCCAGGGGGCTTCGTGGCCTGCCTGGTTAGCAGCAATACTGGGGGGGGGGGAAGAGACCCCGTGCTGAGAAATGGGTGGGATAAGCAGGCAGCAGCGGGCCTTTGGGGCGTGCCATCCACCCAGACCCAGACTTGACTTTCTCTGAGGAAACGCTGACCATCTGGAGATGGAGTACTGAGTCTGGAGTGGCCACTGGCCAGGTTCAACCCCCCACCCCCAGCCACAGAACACCCCCCCCCGGGGCCACATATTTCAACAGCAAGAGCTGAGCCACTTGTGCCGCTGGTGGTGTGCGTGTGTGCGTGTGTGTGCAAGGGAAGGGCCCCCCACCTGTCCTCAATCTCTTGCAGCCTCCTCCGGGCGGCTTCGCACTGCGGCTCCAGCGTCACCTGCTCCATCTCTTCGCAGGGCGCCTCCTCTGGGCCAGGCTGGCAGCCGGGGGCCGAGGCGGTGGGCTGCCCGCCGCAGAGGGCCCAATCCACCATGCTGGGCGCCGAGGGGCCGAGGCCCGTCTCTTCCACCAGCCTCTTCTTAGCTACTGGGCAGCTGTGGGATGAAGAAGAGTGGGAGGTCTCACATGGAGGGAGGAAGAGGTGGTGGTGCAAGGGTGTGTGTGTGTGTGTGTGTGTGTGTGTGAGAGAGAGAGAGAGAGAGAGAGAACTCCTGGCAAGTGGCTTGGGGGGGCATCTTCACCCCAACCCAACCAGGGGAGCCCCCAAGGAGCCAGGCCCAGGGGCTCCGAGGACTTGGCCCGACAGAGGAGGCACCCCACCCCACCCCCGCAGGGGCAGGTCCACTTACCCCTCCGGCTCTTCTTCCATCTTGTGCCTCTTCCTACAGGAATAAGGGATCCTGGGGGTGGGGGAGAAAGAGAGAGAGAGACACCCCCCCCTTTAGCATCGCCCACCGCTGGCCAAGGCCGGCACCCAGCAGGGCGCCGCTGGGGTAGCCCCCCACCCCACCCCCGCAAGGGCTTGGGGGGGAGGGCGGTGTGTGTGTGTGTGGGGGGGCTTGTAGTCGCCCAGCCCAGGGGTTCCTCGGGAATCCCCGGGGCGAGTTGGCACAGCCTGGTTCCGCCTCGCCCGGGGGCGCGCACGGCTGGCCCCTTGCCTTCCCCGTGTCTCCTCCACCACCACCACCACCACCGCCCCCCCCGCGCCCCTCCCGCGGGCACCCACCGGGTCCGTCCGCCCCCGCAGCCCCTCGGCAGGAGCAGCCCCAGGGACGATGCACATCCTCCTCCTCCTCCTCCTCCTCCTCCTCCGGCTGCTGCTGGTGGGGCGAAGGCGGGGGTCGGCGGCGGGTGGAGGGGGGAATCCTGGGGGTCAGGGCGCCGCCGGGCCAGGGCCCCTCCTCCGTCGTGGGGGCGTCCGCCGGGGGGGATCGGGGCCGGCAGGGGCCCCACGGCCCCCGGGAAGGACCCTTCCAAGGCGGCCATGCCCGGCGGGGAAGGTCCCGCGGCGCCCCGTCGAACCTCCGCGACGCCGCCACCGCCGCCACCCGCGCCCGGGCAGGGGGGTGGGGTGGGTGGGCGCTGCAGGGCGAAGGACCCGCCGCGGCTCCGGCTAACCCCCCCCCCCAAGCCCTTCCTCCTCCTCCTCCTCCTCCTCCTCTTCCTCCCGGCCGGGCCAGACACGTGTCAGCGGGCCAGGGACGCCGTGGGGACGCCTCTCCGACTCCCGTTGCAGGAAAAGAAGCTGCCCCGGAGTGCAGCACGGCCTGCCTCGGCTCGGCTCGGCTCGGACCGCCCTCTCCGCCCCCCCCGCCCCCCGACCCTGGAGCATGCTGGGAATCGTAGTCTTGGAGCCGGCCGGACCTCCCCCCCCCGCAGGTCCACCCCCGGGCGCATGCTGGGAAATGTAGTCTTTTCTCGCCGCCGCCGCCGCCGCCAGGGGGCAGGCTCGCTCTTTCCCCGCCGAGGTCTCGAGGACCGCTTGGGAAAGTAACTTCTCTTCTTCTCTTGCGGGACTGGGCGCCCTATGGACGCTTTTCTGGGCCAAGGGCGGGATTCTGGTATTTGTAGTCCAGCCAAGTAACATGCCCCAGCTTCGATGATACCCCAGGTATGTGCATCCGCTCTCGCCTGATTTCGGAAGCTAAGCAGGGTCAGCCCTGGTTAGTACTTGGATGGGGGACCACCAAGGAATACCTGGTGCTGCAGCTGTCTGGAGTAGGAGCTGGCAAACCACTCCGGTATTCCTGCCAAGAAAACTCCATGGACATGGGGTCACGGAGAGTCGGTCACGACTGGAAGGACACAACACACACATCTGGTTGCAGGAAAGCCATTTGCGTGCCTGCAAGTGCCCAGTCGGAAGGGGTGACCCATGGCCTGCTGCAAGGAAGGAGCGATGCCAAGCTCAGGTGGGCTTGGGCAGCTGGCCCAGGGTGTGTGTGTGTGTGTGTGCCCGCCCACAAAGCGGCGCTGGAGCAACTGGTTGTAGTGGGCTGCTTCTTCTCAAATCCTGTGCTTGGAAGCTCAGCACAGGCCATGGTCAGGGCATCTCCCAGTCGGCCAGGCCTGTGTCTTCCCGCCAGGCTCACCCGGCCACCTTTTCCCTCTCCGTTTGGGGAGCCCCTTGAGTGGGGGCAGCGCCAGGCCAAAAGAGGACTGGGGCCACCTAAGGGCAAAAAAGAAAAGAAAAAGGAGTCTGCCTGGCCCTGCCCCCCACTCCCAGCACCCCAAGGCTGCTTCCCGGGATCCTCCACTGGCCTCAGCCTCTGGACATATGTCCCCCCCCCCCACACACACACATGCACCTTCAGCCGAAAGGCCTAGGCAAGAATTAGGAGGGCGGTTCCCCAAAGAAAGGGAGACAAAGTCCCCAATTGTTCCTGGATCTTGGTCTTTCTCCTCCTTCCCGGGGCTTAAGTTCCCTCTGAGAGGCCAGCACGGTTGCAAAGGGTGTGTGTGTGTGTGGGGGGGGAGCCAGCCTCCCTCCCCCCCTTCCTTCCCTCCCTCGCTCTGGGGCCTCTGGGATTAGAGATCCAGCTGGAGAGATGGGGGTCAGGTGGATGGCTGGCAACCCTCCCTTCTTGGTCACCTGGGTGGTGGGGGGTGTGCGCGGGGGGGAGGGCAGGGGGCAGGGAGAGGCCCTGCTGGGCTTAAAAAGGGCTGCCAGGAGCTCTCCCGGGTGGATGGAGAGGCTCTCGTCCTCAAAGGCTCCTGCCTGCCTCTACCTCTGCTGCTGCTGCCTCCAGCCTTCCTCTTCCTCCTCCTCCTCCTCATAAGAACATAAGAAGAACTCCTGGTGTTTTGGCCCTGCTTTGGGTGCTCTGGGCCTTCTCATGGCATGCGGGGAGCTCTCTGGGCCGGCTGAGGGAGCCGACAAGGAAAGGAGGAGAGCCGGTCACAAGGTAGCTACTATGGCCCTCTGTTTGGCTCTCGGGACGATGCCTCACATTTCATCCCTACTAATGTGCGTGGTTCCTCTGCCAACCGAGACGAATGGGCCGCTGAGAAGGAGCCCTTTGTGAGGGTGGCCCCCGCCAGGCCTCCTTCCTCAGCCCATAAAACCCCGCGGGATGCCCTGGCCGGAGCAGGAGGGCCGGCTGGCGGCCGGGTGAGCGGCGCCAGGCAGTGGGTCTCTGCCCTCTTGGCCTGGCCACCTTTCGGCCCCAGAGGGGAAGCCGCCCGGCTGGGCAGGATGGAGCGCCAGCCGCTGCTGACGGAGCCTGCCCGACCTCGCAAGGTCAGCCCCCTCAGCCCGGGATCTCTGGGGGGAAGAAGAAGACCCCAAAAACCCCAAGAAGGGGGGGGGGAGCCTGGGAGCCCATCCCTTGGCAGACTCGGGAGGGGGGGGGGCTTCCGGCCTCACAGGAACATTGAGGGGCAGCAGAACCCACCTGCGCAGGGAAAGCTCCCCCCCCCCCGCCAACCTCGGCCGCCCACCCGCCAACCTCTGCCCTGGTCACGGGATTTTCTTCTCCGGTTGAGGTGCCTTGCACTGGCATCTCATGGAGGTTGGCTTCTCAGGGGTGAGGGCAATGCCTGCCCCAAACAGCTGGGAGGGTCTGGTTCCCTGGCAAGGGGGTATTCTGCCCCCCCCTGGCATTTCCAAGGGGGCACTGCTCTTACGTGTACGTGGGCCTGTGGGCCTTCCCTACTTAGCACTGCATCAGGAGCAC
The DNA here is from genome assembly GCA_037367245.1 of Phrynocephalus guinanensis. NCBI lineage: Eukaryota > Metazoa > Chordata > Lepidosauria > Squamata > Agamidae > Phrynocephalus > Phrynocephalus guinanensis. The sequence goes on from CM074752.1 coordinate 18,402,724, forward strand.
TTCTTCCTCTCCCCTGGGTGATAGAAACAACTAGTCTTGGTCTGGATCAAGAAAAAAATAAGGGCGGCGGCGGCGGTATTTGGACCCTGACATTTTCCACTCTTCTCCATTCTTGCTGTCTGCTGGTCACCGGCCCCTTCAGCTCCCCTTGGAGATGATGGCCTCCCCCCCCCTCTCTCTCATTCAGTGGTCAGTGGGTGGTGTTGGGCTGTGAGCAGACAATGGGAGGGGGGAATTTGTCCAGGGTAGACCAAAGGGGATAAAGGCAGAGTTTGATGCCTGCTGCCTTTCATTGTGTGTGTGTGTGTGTGTGTGTGTGTGTGTGTGTGTGTGTGTGTGTGTGTGTGTGTGTGTGTGTGTGTGTGTGTGTGTGTGTGTGTAGAATCCTTGGGGGGAATATTTCTGCTGTTTTGAGGTGAAAGCATGCATAAACATCTGCTCGATTTCTATAATTTAATCTCTCTTGTTCTGAACTGAACCCCTGCTCTCTGAGCCTTTTATGTTTTGTTTTAAACAACCCTACACAAACCCACATTTTTTTCTTATTTTAACAAGAGGCCATTAAATACCCCACTGTTTCTTTGGACTGACAGTGTGCCTTCCACTGGGAGGAAAAGGGGATTTAGGAAAATCAGGGTGGGATTGGAGCATGGGGTGGTCAACGGATCCTGCAGCGGCTTAAGGGCTGCATTCTCCAATAATCTCCCTGCACCAAACACCACAAAAACACCACAAACAATTTCAGCAACAGAGATGGGATGGGGGTCAGCCAGCGTGGGGTTGCCAGCCTTGCCCCGGGCATTGCGTGGGAGCAAATGGGGTGGGGGGAGACGTGGGGGGGGGAAGGCATTTCCAGATGGTTGGCTCCCCCCCCCCACCTGCAGGATTGGGGCCAGGAGGAGGAGGCCATGTGGCCTGCCCATCCGCAGCCCTGAAGGCACCATGGAGAGGTTGCTTCTCTGGCAGCTAGATAGCTGGGACGGTGCAAAATGAAACACCCGATAGTGCTGGAAGATGAGAGTCCCAGCGTGGCGGTGGGAGGGGGAAAGCAAGGGGCATTTTGGAGAGTGCTCCTTCATAGGGTTGCCATGAGTTGAGCAACAGCAGCAAATGTCCTCCCCAGAAAGAGAAGGCCAGGTTGGCGGAGTTGCCACTGCCGCCGTTTCCTTCCACAAATGCTTGGCATTCTTCACATTGAGAAGCCCCCTCCTCACATGCCAACGGGCAGGGGATTATGGAGAGTGGGGCTGAGGGTCTCTTTTCCTCAGCTCCCAGCTTGCACGCGGGCGCACACACACACCAGGAACAAAAGGCTGGCTCTTAAGCAAGGCCCCCCCGCCCCCCCCGGGATGAGCGCTGGTCGTGGTGTGTGTGTGTGTGTGTGTGTGTGTGTGTGTGTGTGTGCGTTTTCAGCTGACTTCCTGCGCTGGCACACAGGCAGAGGCCACGGATGCCATTGGGAGTTCGCAGAAGCAGATGCAAGCTGAGGATCACAGGGCAGGGCGAGCGCCTGAGGCGGGCCCAATCCTGTCCTTGCTCAGGGAATCCCCCCTGGACTAATAAAAAGGGAGGCAGCAGCCCCTCCGTCAAAGGCCACCCCCACCATCCCCCCTCCTGTTCAGCCTCTGGGCTCCTTTGGGGGGAGGGGGGAGGGGGGACAGCTGGCCATTCCTACCCTCACTGAACCCCCTAGGGCAGGGAGGTGGGGGGGGCTAAGGAGGAGGGACCCCTTTCTTCACAAAAGGGAAGCTTTTGGGTGGGAACAGCTAAGGAGGAGCCTCAGGCGTCTCCTCCATGCGGGTCTGGAAGCAGTGGCACCACCTCTCTGCCAGCCCCCCTTCCCCTTCCCCCGCTGTCCTGACCGGTGGGATTTCTGCCCGCTTGCTTCCAGCTCCCAACATGGACTCTCTTCTTCGCGGTCTGTGCAGCTGGCATCGGAGGGACCTTCCAGTACGGGTACAACGTTTCTATCATCAACGCACCCACGGAGGTAGGAGGTGGCCGGCCATGCCTTCCCGGCGGGGTGGGGGGGGGAGAGAATGCTGAGCTCTTCAGGGGTGCTGCAGGTGGGAGGGAGGGCTTTGAAACGGGGCCGGCCCTGCTTTTTGGCAGAGCACTTTTTGGGGCACTGAAGAGCGGACAGTGCTTGGCTCATTGTCTCCTTGCTGGGAAAGAGGAGGAGAGGAGGACCTCTGGGGAGTTTCTCTTTCATGGGCCAGAAAAACTGGGTCATTTAATTTAAAAATACTTTAACCCTGTCTTTCTCCTTTCACCCAGCGCGTTGTTAGTCTGTGGAACTCCCTGCCACAGGATGTGGTGATGGCATCTGGCCTGGATGCCTTCAAAATGGGATTGGACAAATTCCTGGAGGAAAAGTCCATTACAGGTTACAATCCATGATGGAGATGTGTCATCTCCAGGCTTAAAACTGGGGTCCTTCAAGGGCCAGATGCAGGGGAGTGCGTATCAGGAGATGGATCTCTAGTCTCATGCGCTCCTGGATGCATCTGGTGGGGCCACTGTGAGATACAGGAAGCTGGACTAGATGGGCCTTTGGCCTGATCCAGCCTGGCTCTTCTTATGAAAATGATGCCTTTAAGGAGGAAGACAGGTTGAAAATATTTCAAGTACTGTAAATCAGTAATCAATGAATAAATTCATTTGGACCACATAGCCCATGATTTAGAAATGAGGATGGGCAGCCACTGGACAGTCTGCCTTATGAGCCCAAAGGTCTCGTGGGTTTTCTGAATGCCGTTCTGGCGCTCCCAGGGAGTTTTTAGCAGCTGGTTGCGTCAAGCGCTCCCCCTGCTCTGGGGCACATGATGCGCCTGATCAAACAAACCCTTCATGAAAAGAGTGGTCCATCTCCCAAGAACCACCTTGACCCAGGCCAGCCAGCCAGCCAGCGCCAGAGGGTGTTGGCATGGGGGTGGTGGTAGGGGCAGTGACAGCCTCCCCCCACCCGAACCCCTGCCCCACAGAGGGAGACGCCCCTGGCTTCCCTTGGCTGCCAAAACCCTCCTCATCTTATTGGGGACAAACACCGGATCCTTTTAAGGCTCATGTGGCCCCAGCGGTTAGTCTGTTTTTATAACCCAAATGATCTGGCTCTGGCTGGCGTTGACAGAATAGACCCCTCTCCACCCCTCCTCCTCCTCCTCTCCAGAATTCCAGGATCTCTCAAGTGCAGAGCAAAGCCCCCCCCCTTCATCATCATCCCCGGGGGCACTGCTGGGCAAAGGAGGCTTGGGCAAGAAGCGGGAAGGGTGCGGTTGGGGGCCCCCGGGTGGGAAGGAGGCAGCTGACCCAGCCTGCCGGCAGCTGACTCCCTCTCTGAGTCAAGGGTGCCCTGTCCATTTACTGTAACATTTCGTGCTTATTAAGATGATTAAAAATATAAATCAAGATGGAAAGATCAAAGCAAGATGAGGGGAAGGGGGGAGGGCGAGGGAGTGCAGCAGCCCTGGGGTGTGCCCACATCTTGGTTCTGTTCATATTTGACTCGTGGCGTGTTTTTGCTTGCTGCAAACCGCATAGTAGCCGTGCAGCAGGCACAGTTAATAAACAGACAAACAAACAAACAGGGCTGGGGTGGGGATGATCCTTTGGGTGAGGAACCCTGGCAGCTCCCTAGGAGCGTGAAAGGGCCGAATGTGAGGGCAGGCCAGGGGCCATCCAGCTCGGCCTCCGGTTCATGCAGGGATCCATGTCCGGATCCTAACCACTTTCCTCCCGGGATGCCCCATTCGGACCTTGCGGGTCTGCCCCCCCTCCCCCACGCCCTTGACACCTCCTCTCCCTTCTTTCTTCTTGGCCTCCTGTGGGGAAAAAAGCACATCCACAAGTTCCTCAATGACACCTGGCAAAGCCGCTACCAGGCTGCGCTGACTCCGAGCTTCCTGACCCTCCTGTGGTCCACCATCGCCTCCATTTTCTCCCTGGGGGGCCTCTTCGGAGCACACCTCGGAGGCAGCATGGCCGTCTGGCTGGGCAGGTGAGTGGGTGCCCCCTCCTCCTCCTTCTCCTCCACCACCACCACCAGGAATGCCTCTCTACGCCCTAGAGTCACGGGTTTCTAGCACTGCCCCCCCCCCCGTAACGGGGTTGCGTTTCTGGTCTAACTAGGTTTATCTCTCAAAACAGCGTAGAAAACAGTTACAAAGCAGCTTTTTGGTACAAGAGACTATGCTTTCTTGTTACTTTTAACAGACTCTTTAGATACATGTTCACAGGAATGTTTCAAGTTCTGAACCATCAGTTTTGTCCTTCCTTCCTTCCTTCCTTCCTTCCTTCCTTCTTTCCTTCCTTCCTTCCTTCCTTCCTTCCTTCCTTCCTTCCACCTACCTACCTACCCACCCACTGATCCATCCATCATCACTCTCCTTCCTTCCTTCCTTCCTTCCTTCCTTCCTTCCTTCCTTCCTTCCTTCCTTCCTACCCACCCACTGATCCATCCATCATCACTCTCCTTCCTTCCTTCCTTCCTTCCTTCCTTCCTTCCTTCCTTCCTTCCTTCCTTCCTTCCTTCCACCTACCTACCTACCCACCCACTGATCCATCCATCATCACTCTCCTTCCTTCCTTCCTTCCTTCCTTCCTTCCTTCCTTCCTTCCTTCCTTCCTTCCTTCCTTCCTTCCTTCCTTCCACCTACCTACCTACCTACCCACCCACTGATCCATCCATCATCACTCTCCTTCCTTCCTTCCTTCCTTCCTTCCTTCCGCAGGAAAGGGGCTCTCCTGATGAACAACTTCATTGCCCTCCTGGCCGCCATCCTGATGGGTGTCAGCTTCCCGACAGGCCTCTATGAGTTGCTGATCCTGGGGAGGTTTTTGATTGGCATCAACACAGGTGAGAGGGAAGGATGGCAGAGGCAGGGAGAGGCACCCACGTGGCCTCCTCATTCATGCACATCTGGTGGCTTTTCTTCTCCCGAATTGGGTTTGCCAGAGGGCTCAAGGGCACCTGAGCCTGTGAAGGAGCTCAGGGAAGTTCCTTGCCAGCGTGGGAAACCAAATGGACAAGCTCTAAGAGGGGGAGGTGACATTTGTGACCTGATGCCCGTCCTCCTCTTTCCTGGACAAGCACATCCTGGGGATGGATCTGACCGGAAAGGTTTCCTCCCTCCCTCCCTGCCTTTTTAAAGCAAGCAAGGAAGCATTTAGAGAAGTGGTGGCCAGACTTCGGCCCTCCAGATGTTTTGGACCACAACTCCCACAATCCTTTGTCATTGAGAATACATGCTTGGAATTCTGGGAGTTGTGGTCCAAAACATCAGGAGGGCCGAAGATCGGCCACCACTCATTTAGATGGTAGCTTAGGTGTCTGGCTGGGGAGCAGAGGCCGGGAGTTCAGTCCCCCCCCCCAACCCCTTGTTCCCCTCCCCCCCTGCATGCCCGGGCCTCCTTGAGAGGAGCTGGACTGGGTGATCCCTTGAGGCTCCCTTCTCGCTCTGCTGTCTGAGGATGATTAATTAGTGGCCGTTTGTGATGGCCGGCCTGGCCTCCCTCCGAGCAGAGCAGGGCCGTCCGGATGTCCAGCTGGCTTCAGGACGGCTCCTACGGCTTTGCCCCTTCCCTTGCCAGGCATCGGCCTCTGCGTGCAGCCCCTCTACATTGGGGAGTCCGCCCCCAAACACCTGCGGGGCGCCATGGCCATGGGGAGCTCCATCTTCCTGACGGGGGGCATTTTGACGGGGCAGGTGGTCGGCTTGCGGTGAGTCATGGAAGGGGGCCCGTGGCTTCGGCTGCGGGGTGGGGTGGGGGAAGGCCGGAGCAGGTGGGCTGGGGATGCCTGCCCGGCCACCTCCGATCGGGGGCTCGGAGAGAGCAGCCGGGGGTCTCCTCTTCCCTCCCAGGGAGCTGCTTGGCGGAGCCTCCCACTGGCCGCTCCTGCTGTCGACCTGCTGCGTCCCGGCCTTCCTGCAGCTCCTGGCTCTGCCCTGGTTCCCCGAAAGCCCCCGGTTCCTCTTCCTGGACCAAGGCAACGAGAGGAAGTGCCTCAGAGGTAAACTGAGCTGCCCCTCTCTTCCGCTCAAGGCCTCGCCCCACCACCACCCCTGCACCCCAAAGGAGCCCGGCAGGTTGGGCAAGGCAGGGCGACCTCATGCCCCCACCAATTCCGTACCCAAGGAGAGAAAGAGAGGTGGCAGGGCCACCCTGCAGAAAGGGTCTAGCCACGAAGGGCTGGCGGCTAGCAGCCCACTGCGGTTGGGCTCCTGAGAAGGAGAGCTCGGCCATCCACTCTGCCGAGTGGGGGGCTGCAACAGGGGCCCCATTCCCTGCCTTCTGAGTCCATGGGAAACAGCCGCAGGATGCACCAGCGGGGGAGCACCAAGGGATGTGTGCTGATTCCCCCCCCCTTGAGGTGGCGCCCTATCTCCCCACCCCACCCCCGGTGGGCCAGTGACCCAGCCGGCCTCTGCTTCCTTCCTAGCCCTGCAGCGCTTCCACGGCCGCCAGCACTACCAGCCAGAGATGGAGGACATCCAGAGGGAGGGCTTTGCCCTGGGAAGCCGGAAGGCTAAGAGGCCCTGGGAGCTCTTCCTGGACCGCAGCGTCCGCTGGCAGTTGCTGACCATCATCTGCATGACCATGGGCCAGCAGCTGAGCGGGATCAATGCGGTGAGAGCCAGGGAGCCCCTTGCCCCCCCCACCCCCCACCCCATTGGTGGGACCCTCCTCCTCCTCCTCCTCTGGCAGCCGCTGCTTCCAGCCCCTCCCATGGCTGTCCATCGGCACAGCCCCACCCCACCCCAAGGAGCCCAGTGACGCCCAGGTCTCGGGCGGCCTGCCTCTTTCCCTGATGCGTTGGTGCTGTGTGTTCCCCCCCCCCCCAGGGAGTTAAAGGCATCAGGTGCTGCTTTCTGCCTCCCCCTCTTAAATTCACAACAACCCCGTGAGGCAGGCCTGGCCACCGTGGGCTCAGCAGAATCCTCCTACGGATCCCCCTGCATCTGGGAGAAGCTGGTCCAGAATCGGTCCGGCACGGCCAAGGGTCACATTGTGTGTGTGTGTGTGTGTGTGTGTGTGTGTGTGTGTGTGTGTGTGTGTGTGTGTGTGTGTGTGTGTGTGTGTGTGTGTGTGTAGGTCAAGGGGGATGCCACCCCCTTGGGAAGTTTGGTGCGTTTCCTGTTCTGGAGTAACAGCCAAGATACAATGAGACCACAGGGTCGGGGGGGGGGAAGCATCAGAAGGGGGCTCATCAGCCCCTTCCTCTCTCCCCCCCCCGGTCTCTTCCCAACCACCGCACTTTTGTCGCTCTCTCCCAGATTTACTTCTACGCCAGCTACGTCTTCCGGGAAGCAGGGATCCCCGAGGGAAAGATCCCTTACGTCACCCTGGGCACGGGGGCTTGCGAGTGCTTCACCGCCCTCACCTGCGTAAGTGCCCCAGAGTTCCCATCCCGCCGGCTGGGACCTCTTTTCCATGGCCGAGCAAGCAAGGGAGGGTGGGCACTTGCGCTGGTCTCTTGCTTGGCAGGGCCTGCTGATCGAGTCCATGGGCCGGAGGGCCCTGATCCTGGGCGGCTACTCCCTGATGACCCTCTGGTGTGTGGTGCTGACCTTCTCCCTGACCTACCAGGTAGGCCTTCCTCACTCGAGGCATGACAGCTGGCACCCTGGAGGCGAGCGGGCAGGAAAAACAGACGGTGCCTTCCTGAGCTGCCCCCCCCACCCCCACCCCCAGGGACCCCCCCTGGCCAGTTCCCAGGGGGGAGATAGGGTCCAATCGCCATTTCCCCGTGCCCTCTCCCCCCAGGTGTACTGGTGGGCGCCCTACCTGAGCATGGCCTGTGTCTTCGCCTTCATTCTGAGCTTTGGCCTCGGACCAGGTAACTCCCCGCTGGGACACTGGGCCTGGCCGGGGGGGGGGGGGGGGGGAGAGCAACACGGCTGGCTTTTCTTGATGCACCAAGAGCTGGGGGTAGACCTCTGCTTCTCAGAGCCTGTCTGCTCCATTAGGGAGTTCTACTGGTTTGAAAGCACGAGGCTCCCGTCTTGGGGTGTGTGTGTGTGTCTGAATTTTGGTTGGGGTGCCTGGAGTTTTCTGCTCGTACGGTCAAGCAGAGGTGTTTCATCCCCTGGGCCAAATCCTGGGATTCTGACGGACAGATTTGCGGATGCGGCCTAGGTGTCGTATGGAGGCTGCCTTCCCTCCACTCCGGCCTCGGTTTCCCCCTGCGTCATGCCATCTCTTTATGGGCACCCAGGTGGAGTGACCAACATCCTCACCATTGAGCTGTTCACGCAGTCCGTACGGCCGGCCGCCTACACCATTGCCGGGTCGGTCAGCTGGATGAGTTTCTTCACCATTGGAATGCTGTTCCCTTTCATTGTGGTAGGTAGGCTGTCCCCTCCCCCCAATCTACCCCCCCCACACACACACACACGCCCCAAGAGATGTGGCCCAGGCCACCATTGCTGTGGCTCTGATGGGTTCTTATGTCTGATGATTTACTTAAATGAATGCGTAATACAGGTATCTGGCTCACCTTCAAATTATGTCTCCTTGGATCTGCTGGTGCATTGTCACACACACACAAAACAGCCCACCACCCAATGCCATGACACAAAACGGACAGGAGGGGTTAAGAAAACCTGGGCTGATGTGGTCCTTTCTTAATTCATTCTGTTGTTGGAAGTCTTATGATGTTTCCCCTGGGTTTGCAAATCCCACTTCCATTAAGGAAACAAAAAAGATGACTTTTTTAAGATTGTAGCTCTATAGGTAAGACCAAAACCTGGTCCTCAAGGTGCCTCTTCCAGCTTGCTTTATTAGTACGTTGCCCAAGACGTGTGCCACACAGGGCAAAGGGAGCTGGAGCCACGCGGTGGGTTGGCCTCCCGGGGACCCTCCCTTTGCAGCCAGACCTAGAAAAGATGGTCCTCCCCCCCCCAATCTCCACTCAGCTGGAGGTGGGAGCCCCCTGCGCTGGGCGGCCCCTTTAATCAGAAGCAGCAGCCCGCGAGAAATTTTCTGCCAATTTCTTTTCTGCTCTAATAATTTTAGAAACCATACTTGTTTTAGAGGGTTGGATGGGGGAGGGGAAAGCTGACAAGTATATCAATGAGAACAAGCTGTTTTGGGTTTCTTTTCAGCTGCAGTGTCCAAAAATGTATTAAAGATACCTTTAATGACCTCCTGCTAAATTCACCAACACACCCTGCCCAAATGATAACGCTTAAGAACAACATTTTTTGGGTGATGATGAGGGACTCTCAGGTTCAACAAACCAAGAGCAACTGGTTCGAGGTCTTCCTGCAGCTGAAGGAATTCCAAGGAACATAAGCGGAAGTTGGCCCCATGGGAGCTTAATTATAACTAGGAGTTTGGGATTAGTTCCCTTCCTCTGCAATGCACGCGATAGGAGCCCAATCGAAGCTTTTCACGGGAGCCTAATGGGATCCGATCGAGTCTTTCCCGACTTCTTAACTCCGGACTGTCCCTCAGTGGGACACAGAACCTTCGTCCTTTTGCGGTGTCGCTTCTCAGCGTGTGGGGTGGGGGCCCGCTGCCTCCCTCCAAGTGTGGGGCTTGCCTTCCCCCCCCCCGCCCTCCCCATGGGTCTGGAGGCAGGGGAGACGTGGCTCACCCTGGTTCCCCCTCTTGCTCCCTCCTCTCCAGCGGGGCCTGAAGCAGTACTGCTTCCTTGTCTTCCTGGTGGAGTGCAGCCTGGTGGCCCTTTTCATCTTCTTCGTCGTTCCGGAGACAAAGAACAAAACCTTCTTGGAGATCGAGCGGGAATTCCACCGGCGGAATTTCGGCCGGATCAAGGAGCAGGGCGGGGAGCTGGGCGAGAGGCGGCAGCTGAGCCACGAGTTCTAGGGCCAGGCGGCAGCGGGGCCAACAGGGCGTGCGTGGGCAAGGAGGGGGAGGAGGCATGGATGGCATTAAACCCCCACCCATTAAGAGCCCAAGGAGCGTGTCCTTCTTCTTCTTCTTCATGGGGCAGGGGAGGTCCGGGGGGGGGGGAGGCTGGGTTTTTAAAAACATCATTTCCAGCACCTAAGTGCCTTTTGTACCTTGAAGAAGAATGGAGACCAGCTCAATAAATCCTCCTCTTGCCTTTGCATAAGGGGAAAACAGGCGTCATTTGTTGAGTGACATCCAAGCGATGCTTCGGCCGAAAGGGGGGGACATGTGCGGATTTGGGGCCAAGTGTGGGGCTCCAACAGGGAGGCAAAAAGCAATAAAGCAAACTGTTCTGCTTACATGCTGCCCCATAGCACTTACAAAGCACTCTCTGGGCAGTTTATAGTTTATTGATGCAGGCAAACACATTGCCCCCATAAACAAGCTGGGTTCTCATTTTACTGGCCTCGGAAGGATGGAAGACGGATTGAACCTGGAGCCGGCTACCTGGGATTGAACCCCAGGTCGTGAGCACAGTTCTGGCTGCAGTACAGGAGTTGAACCCCTGCGCCATAAGGCTCCTCTGAAGAATGGGTATAAAGAGGAGGCCTGATGTGCTAAGGGGCATGGACCCCCCACCCCCCACCCAAAAAAACAGGCTTCCTTTCTGACTTGGAAGTGGCAGCAGAACTTGGCAAAAACTTATTTATTTTTAAAAGCGCAGTTCCCCACCAGCACCACTGCTGGCACGTACACAAAGCCCCCTGCTAACGTAGAATTCCATCCCGTCTGAGTGGCCGCAATGCATATCTCTCTCATGCCACAACACAGGCAGGGTTGAAGGAGATGTTTCTCATGCAATAGAGGTCCTCCAGCGAAGCAAGGCCTCCTGCCCTTCTCAGGCAGCACCTCTGTGGTATCTGAGGATCGGCCGACAGTCTCTCCTGTTCTGCCTCAGCCCATCTCTCCCGGCCAAGCCAAGCGGAGAAGAGAGGGCGCAGAAAACGATGGTTGCCACACCGGGCTGCCTGCTCCAATGGGGAAACCCTCCCCTTGTGAGGTCACCAAGGGACCTTCTTCCCTTTCACCTTTTCTTCCAGGTTTGCAAAGTATTTCATTTTGGCTAAAAGGGCTTTCGCTCCTTGAAGGTCACCTGCAGAGCAAAGAACAGAGGCAGTTTATTATATCTAGAACCTGTTCAGGTCCTTTCAGGGGGGTAGCCCCATGCCAGGCAAGGCAAGACATGGAGATTTAAAAGCAAGCAGGGAGGAAAGAGTGAGCTGCTGCTCTCTCGGGGGTCTGTAAAACGAACTGGAGACTCCGGTAGGAGAGAGAAAAGGGTCAAGTAGGCAGAAGGGGACAACAGTCTGAGATGGAGACGGCCTTCTCAAGAGGCGTGACAAACTTAACGGCAGGCCCTTCAGCTTCCACCAGGCCCAGGGATCATGCAGGCTCTCAGCTGCCCCGAGGCTGCTTTGCAGGGCCTTCAAGGTTGGGGGGGGGATTTCCTCCCCCCCCCCGGCCTTCCAAAGTTGCTTGCCCCTGTTCCACACCATGTCTGAGTGAGCCGGCCACTCTGACGAATACAGAGCGAGGTGAGAAAGAGGGAGGCGCTCACCAGCATCAAAGGCTTTGCTTACGCTCTGGACCAGCTCCTCCTGTTTGGCTGGAAGGGAAAGAGGCCAGGCGTTAGTTTCAGGAGGAGACCAAGGCGAGGCAGGCGTTAAACGTGCGCGTGGCTCCACAGCCCCTGAGGTGGCGCCCAGGGAGGTCGCTGGGAGGCTGGTGGGCAGCTGCAGTGAGAGGGACTCGGCTGGCTTAGGAAGGAGGGCTGCTCACAGGAGAGCCTAACGGCCGATTGCCCACCTCCCTTTGCTGGCCCTGGTCCCACGTAGCAGGCCGTAGCCCCCCCCCTCCATGAGCCCCGCCACGGAGGAAGACCAGGACTGCCACTCTGCCCTCCGTCTCACCTGCAATGAAGTTCTCCACCTCTTCTATTTTGCCCTCGCTGTTTGCCTCCGAGAGCTTCTCACTGACCTCCATAATCTCCGAGAGAAAGTCCGGATCGGCCTGAGGGTCCGTCCCTTGTTCCAGCTCCACCCCGTGCAGTTCCAGCTAGAGAGGTCAGAATGGGGGTGGCGGGGAAGGATTTAGCTTTTGGCCTCTTCCTCCTCCACCTGACGCCCTTGCTGCTGTTAAGGGGTGGGGTGGGGGCCGGGGAGTCAGCCCGGGCAGTCGGGCAGGGCAAGCATCCACCCGGTGCCTGTGCGAGGCTGAAAAGACCAGTTCCCGTGCTGGCATTTGGAGCGGAGCGGAGACTAACACTGCCACGACGACAGGACACCCTCGCTTAAATCTTTGTGGCAACCCAGCTGGGAATCCTGCCTGCTACGGAAGTCAGCCAGCCTTGCTGGAAGAGTTAAGGCTGTCTCACAAAACGGACTTGAAAAAAGGGAGCCAGGACAAGCCAAGCAGAAGCTCTTGGCCCTCTGGAAAACACTCCACTCATGGAAGAAAGAAGACGGAAGCCTGGCTGTGGGTCGCCCTGCAGGATGTCTCTCCCAGCCCTGGTGGCTATGCAATAACACAACACAGTGTGTGTACGTGAGTGCACACTTCTCTGAGCCAGGACCAGCCCCACAAGGGGAGGTGCCCAGAGAGGCCACGGAAGACCCTTCCCTTGGCCCCGGCCCCACCCCCGTGGCCTTACCAGGTACAGCCCTCGGCTCAGGGGGCTGAGGAGCGTCTGGTAGGCTTTGTTCACCAGGGAGGAGTGCTGCTCCGAGAAGTCTCGCTCCACCTGTGGTGGAAAGAGCAGTTGGGGAGGCCAGGCATGCAACCCCGCAAAGGTTGCCTCTGCTTTCAGCTGCACCTGGGAGGCTGGGACAACTGGGCGCATAAGCCGCCCCAAGAGGTGGCAAGGGATCGCCCTCGGCCCTTGTGCCCTCCTTTCCTCCATGGCGGGGTTGGCCTGTGAGCGTGTTGCGTGCTGGAGGAGTCCCATCCCCTGCACCAGACAGAGAGAGGAGCCTACCGGGGGGGGGGGGTCGGTCGCAAAGCCAAGGCAAGGGGGAAACCTCGACGCTTTCCCCTTTCAGCTCTTTGGAAGGAGCCAGCCTCAATGCCCGGCTTGCAAAAAGGCCCTCCGTCTTCCTGGGCAAGGGAAGGTGGCTTCCTCCGAAGGGACGGGCTGTGCCATCGGCAGAAGCACTCCCTGCCCTGGGGATCCGTCATGTGAGGAACAGCACACACACCCACAACCCACACACACACACACACCCACCGCAATGCACCGGGGAAAGTGCCCTCCAGTTCCCTCTTGCGACCGTTCTGGAGAGGACACCTTGGGAAAAGACTTGGCCAAAATGACAACAACCCCCACCCCCCACCCCCCCACCCCCCACCCCCTGTCTCTCACCTGGGGCCTCCGGCTGAAGAAGTCCGGGTGCAACTGGCGCTGCAGGTCCCGAAACTGCTGCTGGAGGCGGGCCACGTCCAGGCGGAAGGAGCGCTCGCTGGAGGAGGGAGGAGGAGGAGGAATTGGTGTGTGTGTGTGTGTGTGGGAGGGGGGGGGGCGGATGGAAAGTGGGGGGGGGGAGTAGAGCAAGAAGACCTTCAAGGATGGGGAGGAGGACGGTGGCTCCCAGGGATGCGGCGTCGATGCCCCTCTCCCCGGCTTTTCCTTCCCTGCCGTCTCCCGTCCGCCGGGATCCTCCCAACAACAGCCCGGCCAGGTGGGACAGCGGAGGAAGGAGGGGCCGGACGAAGGGCGCCCTTCTTTGGGGCGACAGCTCCCCACCCCCCCCAACCCCAATGGGGGTGAGGGGTCTCGGGGACAACACGGGGGTGGGTGGGTGAACCAGGAGTATTAGTTCCGAAAAGAAAGTTGGGGCTGTTGGGGGTGGGGGGGAACCGCCCAAGTAACAAAGTTTCCCCCTTCCTTCCTTCCTTCCTTCTTGCGCCCGCCCCGCCCCGGCCCCTGGGCAGACGCGTGTCTGGGTCGTCCCGTGTGAAGGCGCTCCCCCTTCTCACCATCCCAGGAGGCGGAAGAGGTCCTCGGGGGTCTCCGGGGGTTGGAGGGCGCGGCAGGACGGGCAGAAGCGGGGCGACCCTCCCGACGACGACCCCCCCGGGAGGGCCTGCCCGCAACTCCAGCAGCCGCCCACGCCGGAGGAGGAGGAGGCGGAGGCGGAGGATCCCGTCGCCCGGGGGGTCCCCGCGGAGGAAAGGACGGCCGGCCGGGAGAGCCAGGAGAGCCGCGGCGCCCGCAGGCAACCCCGCAGCCAAGGCTCCAGCCGCATCTCGGGCGCGGACTACAACTCCCGGCAGGCTCTTGGGGGTGGGACTGGGACGGGGAATGGGGCGCCCGGCGCGCATGCGTGCCCTGCCGAGCCCCGATTGGCTCCCGAGGCCGCGCGCCGGAGGGGCGGAGCTTGAGGAAAAGGCGGGAGAGCGGCGCCCGCGCAAGAGGAGGAGGAGGAGGAGAGCTCTCCCCCTCCCCTCCCCTCCGCCGGTGGCGGTCTACCTCGCGGGGCTGTCGTGCGCCCACCATGTCCCGAGCCCGGCCCGAGGCGGCGGCGGCAGCAGCGGCGGAAGAAGAAAAAGAGGAGGAGGCGAAGGCGACGGAGGGGGGTTCCTCGGGCAGCGGCGGGACCCAGGGCGGCCCCAGCCAGGCTTCCTCCTCCTCCTCCTCCTTGTCCTCCTCCTCGTCGGGTACCCTCAGCTCCCTGGACACGCTGCCCACCCAGGAGCTCCTGCCGGCCATCGCCGAGGAAGAGGAGGAAGAGGAAGGAGGAGGAGGAGGAGGAAGGCCGCCCTCCCCTTGGGGGCGCCTCTTCGCCCTGGCCAAAGGATTCGCCAACCTGGGTGCGCGCCTCGGGCGGCAAAGAAGGAGGGAGGGGTCGGCGGGCTGTCCCAGGGGTGGGGGTGGTCGTCGGGGGTGGGGGTAGGGGAGAGAGACAGAACGACAGCCCTGCCAGGGAGGGCAGGCGGACAGGCAGGGTTTCCGTGACCTTCCGGGCATCTTCTGCCTGCCTTCGCATCCAGGCTCTTCCATGGCGCTCTTGGAGTCTCCACGATGGGGCCACCCACCCACCCCGCTCCCCAGAGCTCCCAGAAGCCTCCACCTCCCGCTGTACTGGCGAGGGGGTGGGGATTCTGGGAGCAGCAGTCCAAGAAGTCCCAAGTTGGGGATCCTCACGCTTAAGGGGCCACTCCCTGCCACCCTTTCCTCTTGGGCATCTTATGCCAGGGGGATGTCCTTGGCTACCATTTTAATGAGTTTCCACTCTCTTCTCATTGACTCCTTCCCCCTCCCCACCACCGCTGCCTCCAGACTGTGTGAAGAGCGAGTACTGGTTTGGCAGGGACCCCAAATGCGACTACACCTTTCCCAGGGACACGGTGGGTGACACGGACCTCTACAAGCAGTACAGCAAGCAGCACTTCCGGATTTTCAAAGTGAGTTCTGGGGAGGCCTCGCCTTCCGCTCCAAGAGAAGGGTCTCCGGGGCGGATGTATCCCCCTTCTGGCTTCATGGAGATTTAGGAGTTGCAGAAGGAGGGGTTCCCTCTCTCACTTGGCCTACAGGTTTTGGCCTAAACGCCTGACTGGAGGAAGACAGAGATCTAGTCTTATGCGCTCCCAGAGGGCACCTGGCAATGTGAGATACAGGAAACGACTAGATGGGCCCGTGGCCTGATCCGTCATGGCTCTTCTTATGTTCTTAAGGGCTTGAGGATCATTAGTCACCACTTACTTCAGATCTGTGGCTTGCGGTTCTTTCAGGGGTTCAGGCAGATGTCAGAGTAGGGTTTTGGTGGGACCTCCAGCTGCTCTCCCTCCCATCCAGGGACTCTCCCAGCCTGAATCAGGGGAGACCTGATGTGTTCAGGGTCGGATAGGCAGAGGTGCAGCAAGGAACCCTTCTGTTGCAATGCTTAGGGAACAGTGCCAGCGCCTTCCCTCGCGCCTTCTGACGGAAAGGCACTCCCTCCTTCTCTTTCTTGGTAAGGAATCGGGGCCCGGAAGCTGCTCTGTGACCTACATCGAAGACCAAAGTGCCAATGGGACCTTTGTCAACGGAACGCTTGTCGGGAAGGGCAAGAAGCTGCCGCTGCCCAACGTGGCAGAAATTGCTCTCTCCTTGGCCCGTAATAAAGGTGAGGGGCCACCGTAGGCCCTGCGTGCTTTCCTGAGGCATCCCTGGGGCCGATGGGTACGCTGCTACTCCTCAGGAGCACTTAGAGCGACCTTTTCCGATCCCATTGGGTTCTCATCATCTCCCGATCCACAAGCGCCTGTTATGTCAGATTCCCTCGCCAGAATGGGTGGTTTGGATTTGGAAAACGGGGGTGGGGGCTGCTGCCTCTATAACGTCCCCTTTCCTTCCGCTCCCCCCCCTCACCCCACCCCCGTCCAGCCTTTCTGTTTTCAGATCTCTCGGGGGATCATCGGCAGTTAGAATACCCAAAGGAGCTGAGGGAGAAGTACATCATCTCCAAGACTTTGGGAACGTAGGTGATGGGAAAAGAGCAAGGCTTTTAGGTTGGGCTTCCTCTTCCTAGCCCTGGCTTGGATGTCCTGTCCTGCTTAAGGTGGGGCGAGGCTTTCGCTCCTTGGGGAAGGCAAAGGAAAATGGAAATGCATGCAATAGTTCTTAATTAGCATTTCCAATTGGTATTCGTGTGGAAGCCAAGAGTTTAAAAGCACTAAAGAAAGAGGTGGGGAAAGGTGTGTTTGAAGCATTGTGCTGTAGGAGCCAAGGCCTACCACTGCATTTGTTTTAAAGGTGCCACACCTGTGTGTGCTGTTGTGGGGTCTTTTCAGTGCCTGAGACAGAGATTTTGTTTGGGTTGGTGCTCCCACCCCCACCCCCCACCCCAAATTGAAACCTGCAAGGTGATTGCATTTGGTTTTTCTCCCAGTGGTGCCTGTGGAGAAGTGAAGTTGGCCTTCGAAAGGGAGACCTGTAACAAAGTGGCCATAAAAATAATCAACAAGCGGAAGTGCATGGCTGATGTTTTGCCAGAGAATGTAAGTATCAGGATTTGCTTGGGTTTCAAGATTTTTTTTTGATACATTTTAAGAGTGAAGGCGTAAATGTTTTAAATAAATCGATACGTCAGTTGAAGAAAGGGGAAACAGTAGCGCCCCTTAAGGCGTTGTGGGAATGATGCAAGCAATTCAATAGACGGCTTGGTTTCTGCTCCTTGGCCCCCCCATACCTGTGGATCTCTGGGTGTAACCCCAGAAGGGAACTGGGTGAGGAACATATCCGCTCATTCCGGGTAGGGCTAGAGGGGGCAGCAGCTCTCTTGGAAGACGTCTTGAGATCTGTAAGCCCTGAGCTTCCTTCTGTTTCAAACAGAGCCTCAGACTTACTGGACGGGGAAGTGACTTTTGATGTTCCACTTTCTAAAAGCAGGACAAGCCTTTCAACGTGGAAACAGAAGTGGAGATTTTGAAGAAGATCGACCATGTAAGCCAGCGTTGAGGGCAGGGGGTTCTCCTGATCCAGGGGCCATTTTGAGGTCTTTTTTTGCCTTTCCTCTTGTCTTCATGTGTGATTGTGTTAATGCCTCAATGACACTTCTCGGAAGCCCTCTCTCTCTTTCTAACATTGCGTATTGCCTCTCAAGATGAATATTTCTCAAAGGAAGGCATTTCAGGGATAAGGGGGGCTACCATGAAAAAGGCCCCGGCTCATTGGCCCAATGGTCTGATGGAGCTTCCCGGGAGCTGCGCATGTACAGGCAAGTCTTGACTGGGTTCCTTTGGGGCTCGGTTGGCCCTTCCCATCTGCTGCGCTCAACTCTTTTAAGGACCTAAAGGGCCTTGGTGGCATCGCTTCCGGCAGAGCATCTCGTGAGGACCTTGGCCAGCTCAGGGGGGATTGGCTGAAGCACAGGAGGAAGCTCTGTGCCAGCTTTACATGGATGACACTTTAGTAGTCTAAGGCTCTGGGTGGTGTCCAGCCTCACGTCAAGCTGGTGGTGGTGGTGGTGGTGGTGGTGGTGTGTGTGTGTGTGTGTGTGTGTGTACAAAGTACGGCCTTTAATCTGTTTGATTTAAAAGACAGAAAATTGATATTTGGGTTTCAGGGCTGAGTTGCTGTTGGTAAACCTTGGCCTGTTTTATTTATTTGTTTCGGCTTGTGTTTTGTGCTTCTGTTTGGGTGGTGAGAAAATGTAAATGACTCTCTCTCTCTCTCTCTCTCTCTCTCTCTCTCTCTCTCTCTTTGCAGGTGAGTCTTTGCTGAAAAGTGTGTAATCACTTTTTTTGCTTTTTCTCCTGTTCTGCAGCCCTGCTTGATCAA
Source organism: Phrynocephalus guinanensis (assembly GCA_037367245.1). Lineage (NCBI taxonomy): Eukaryota > Metazoa > Chordata > Lepidosauria > Squamata > Agamidae > Phrynocephalus > Phrynocephalus guinanensis. Next base: position 18,420,899 of record CM074752.1, read on the forward strand.
GATAAAAGACTTATTTGAAGGGGAAGATTTTTACATTGTGTTGGAACTGTAAGTCCCACGCTCACGCTTGTGTTTTCGTGTCGTTCTTCTGGTTTTACACACAGGGATGTGCATGCACACGAGCCTGCCAGTCTAAGCAGGAAAGTGAAAAAGTGAGCAAAGAGCTGCTCTACTCCGTGAAGGTTTATTCAGAGGAAGTGACAGAGAGGGACTGCAGAGTAATCTTATGCTCTGTTGGGGAGTTGCAACTCCATCATCTCCGTGGTGATGGCACACAGCTCTGGATCGCTAATAACTTTTTCCAGTAGCTTATTAGAGGTTTAGGTGGCCTGATGTGGCCCCCAAACTCTGGCTTGCTGGGTGTGTTTGTTTCCTTCAAAAAGGGCCAGTTCCAACTGCCGAATGCCTTTAATCTCATCCTAGGTCCCCAGCATCGTTTACTGCCACAAAAGAACAATATTTCAAAACTGAACTTTAAGTTATGGTTTGATCTATTCTTTTTTGCTTTTGTTTGGGCTTTTGGGGGCAGTAAAGTGGCCCCTGGAGCTGCCAGAGCAGCTTTTGATGTTAAACCATGGTAGGATGCCAGGGAACCAAGTGGCCCTGGGGCCAATCAGGAATCCCCCTGTCCTGTCTCCCCTGCTGTCCTGGATCTTCGCATCCAACCAGCCAAGCAGTTTCCCTGCTATATAGATATCTCTCTTCCAGTCCTCAATGTGCATTTCCTTCCGTCTTCAGTGTTTCTCAGGGAGTGACTCTGCTCTGTCTTTCAGGATGGAAGGCGGAGAGCTGTTTTACCGAGTTCTACCTCCAGCTAAACTGAGTGAAGCAACCTGCAAGCTTTATTTCTATCAGATGCTGTTGGCTGTGCAGGTAATTTGGAGTTTGCTCCAAACCCAAGGCCTGTGGAAGTATATTGCAAAGCCTTTTGTGTTTGTCAGAGCAGCTGCTGTTTAGGTGCACAGGCTTTTCAATAAGTCTTTGCATTTTGCAGTTTGGTAGAACTCCAGGATCCATCCAAGGGAGTCTGGAGCAAATGGTTCATCAGAAGAACTGCAGGCTGGCGGTGTATCACCCAGATAGTCACCAGGAGACCCTGGTCCAGGGTTTCATCCTGGTCCCGCCTGCGGCTGCTCTGTCTGTGCTTCGAATGGCTGGATTTGGGGAAGATGTCGTCCTCATCCCGTGGGTTGAGATGAAGGCAGGAGGGTTGAGACTTGGTCCTCTGGGGTTCTGGGATACCTTGGCCAAGGAGAGGCAGCACCTTCAAAAACATGCCGTTATGGGAGGAAAGGCTGCCTAAAATGGTGACCAGTAAATCATGATAAATAATGGTCTGATGTTTTCTTTCCCTTTGGTACCGTGCGAAGTATCTTCATGATCACGGCATTATTCACCGGGATTTGAAACCAGAGAATGTGCTTTTGTCGTCTCACGAGGAGAAATGCCTTATAAAGGTGAGTTGAAGGGTCTGCAGTTCTGTGTTACACACCTGCCCACGTGCTTTCAGTGCACTGGCTATGAAATGTTTCCGTGCATCCACTTGGCGGACGTTTTGACCTTTTCCTTTCCCGTTCTTGGTGTCAGATTACAGACTTCGGACAATCCAAAATTCTTGGAGAAACGTCGTTCATGAAAACGCTGTGTGGGACCCCGGACTATCTTGCTCCTGAGGTGCAGAATTTTGCTGGGGCAGGTGGCTACGGACGATCGGTGGACTACTGGAATTTAGGGGTGATTCTCTTTATCTGGTAAGAAAACCAAAACAGGCCTCCTGTAGGTTTGGCGTTTGCTAGCAGAGGTGCCTGGATGTCCCTGGTGCCTGTTCCCCTGAAGGCGAACGCCTGCCTCTTCTAAAGGAAGACATAAAAATCACATACATAACTGTGCCGTTAGAAGGGGCCCCAGGGGTCACCCGAGTGCACACCTGAAGAGCCGCTCTTTGAAAATCTCCTCTGAAGGAGGGCTTACCCTCTTCTGAGAAAGCCATCCCTTCTGCTGTAGAGCAGCACTTGCTCTCAGGAAGATAAGTGAACACCCCCCTCCCCCTTGTGCAGTGGGAATCTTTGGTTCCATTCCTGCTTTCTGCTGCAGCAGGAATCTAAGGCTTTCACTTCTTGGACATGGCAGCAATTTGGATCCGTAAAGACGGTGGTTGTCACATCTCTTTCTCCTGGCCAAATTACGCCGGGCTGTCCCCAGCGGTGCCTTTCCAGGGCTTAGCTTTCGTTAAAATCCCTGTTCTTTTTTTTGGGGGGGGGGAGGTTCCCTCTGCAGTCCTCTGCACAGGGACTTTGGAACTAAATCCACCCTGGTGGGACAGCTCAGCAAGGATGCATAACATGAAGCGGTTTGTTTCATGTAGACCGGGAAAGGGCCTTGTGGGTTGGTGCGGCTTGGCCAGAGGGATAGGCTTAAGTGGGCTGATGGGCTCAGTAGTCCACTGAGTGCCTGGGACTTGCCTGCCCACCTGTCCGTGAGATGCTTCACTCCCTTGGCTTCCTCTTGTGGTTGCTTAGAACAGCAGCTGGCACTGGACTTGCTGCGTTGCTGAACCTGCCTGTTTTTCTCTCTCTCTCGTTGGTCTGAGTTAGCCTTTCTGGGTATCCTCCGTTCAGCGAGAAACACCGTCATTTGTCTCGGAGGGAGCAGATCGCCACAGGGAAATTCCACTACTGTGAACAAAGGTGGAAGCACGTGTCCAAGGAAGGTATGCCTCTGCTGGGTTTCCTTGTGTTTTTGAGCGAGCGGGAAACGCAGCAATTCCTACGGCTGCTTGGTCACCTGTGAAAGAGCAGGAACACCTGTAATAAGTGGCCTGGTGTGGTACAGGTTCTCTTGTCATAGCTCGTGCCCCTGAAGCCGCTGCGAAGAAGCACCAGCTGAGGAGGCAGAATGTGGGTGCCTGACAGGCCCACAAGAGTGCCTTCCTTTGTCGTTTCAGCTTTTGACCTGGTGAAGAAGTTGCTGGTGGTTGATCCAGACAAGCGGCTCACAATAAAAGAGGCCCTGGAACATCCCTGGCTGCAGGTAGGCACTTTGTGTGTGTGTGTGTGGTGGGGGGGGTGTCCCTTCCTGGGTGAGAGTCAGCCCTCCTGCCTCCAGAACAGCCACTTGGAAGTTATGGCTGGCTGACATACGAACATGCTGGGGGAGCCTGATAACTCACACGTGCCATCTGTCATGATTCCGGTGGACTAACGGAGATGCCTAGTTAGAGCCTGCAAGGGGAGATTGGGCTAGCAGTGGGGTGCGTTGGCATTAGACTGGGGGCAGGGGTGGGGTTAGGGGTAGAAGGAAGTCCTGGTATGGTTGCCGGGCTAGGAAGTGGCTGGCTGCCCTCCTGGCCCTTGTTTCCAAAGGATGTTAAGGAAGGAGGCTCCCTCACCTCTGGCAAGGAAGCTGCTCTTGGCATTTGCCTCCCCACCGGCCTGTCCTGTCCTCCTCCTCCTTGGAAATACCTTTGCCCATCAGCAGAGAAGGTGGCCGGAGGGAGTCCAAAAGGGAGACCAGCCAAATGGCAGCCCCACCTCCCCTCTGGTGTCACGTGTTTTATGCGCCTGCTGAACCTCAACACATGTCCTTGAACAGCATCTCAGAATTTGCTCTGCGGAGCCTGTTGCTTCCCTCTCACATCATCTCCGGGCTGGACGGGACACCCCCCCCAAGGGGGACTTTGGCCAAATTAGACACTTGGTGTCAACTGAGCCCAGTACAGCTAACTTTGACTGGCTCTCTGGGACTTTGGGCTCTGCCTTCCAGTCTGGGGGGGGGGGCTGTATCAGCCAGTCATCATCCCACCCCACCCCACCCCAGTGACGTGGCCGAGAACCCTTCTGCTGCCTCATTGAGTAAGCCTTTGAATTAAGTGTCACTTTCTCCTGCCCGCACTGCCTCCCTTTAAATGCATGTGCATCTATATATGTTTTTCACAGGATGAGAATATGAAGCTCACTTATCAGCAGTTAGTCTCTCAGGCCGCAGAAGCAGCAGAGCCCACGGCAGGCGTTCCACCTCTGGTATCTATAGCGCATTTTCACTTTTTTGTGGTTGTTTTATAGCTCCAGAAGCAGTTGCCTTGACTCACAAAAAAGAGGGTGTTTTAGGTTTTTTTTAAAGTCTTGGCTGCCCTTCTGTGCAACCGGGCATGGGGCGGAGGAGGTACCTGGAGAAGCAAAGGCTTCCCTGCTGGCACAAAGAGACAAGAATCAATCATCATCATCATCACCTCTCCTGTTTTTACTTCTTCTTCCAGCCGGCCCCGAGCAGAAAACGCCGCCGGCCAATGGAGGAGCAGCAGCCGGTCTCTTCCAAAGTGGCCAAAGGGAAGCCATGAAGGAGCCTGGAGGCTCAGATGGATGTATTTTTTATAAAACAGAAAGATTTTAGAAATCTTGCTTTAAAATGATCTTTTTTTTCTATGGAAAAATGTATAAAGCGAATCATTCCTAAATTAAATCCTTTTTTTCTAAAAACAGGGTGACTCTTGCATTGTTGGGGCTGGTCGCCCTGCGCCAGGTGTTCCCGTGCTCCTTGGGAGGGGTGTGTGTGGCTGTTCTCTTTGCTTTGGTGGCTGGTTGGGGCGCAGGCGGAGGCTTCCTCAGGGATTCGGAGGGTCTCCTGGGGGGGGAGAGACGAAAGGAGGAGAGGGGGGGTCCTCTGCTGCTGGAAGGGTTGGGGGGGGGCTTATATCCAGTCAGGATGGATGGGGGGGCACTTGAGTAGGGGCAGGGTCCTTCTCTCCTGGAGCTTTTCCTTTTGGAATTGGGATGGCGGCGGGGGGGGGGGGGAAAGAGAAGTGGAATGGGAAGTGCCCCCAAGCGCAGGTTTCCCACTCAATGTGGTTTAAAAAAACCCCCGGAACCAAACCAGCTGGCATTGGGTAGACCCCCCCCTCGTCTCTAGGGGTCCTGGCACAGGGTAGCAAGCCCCCCCCTCTCTTGTGCCCACTGTGCCCCTGAGGCGTCCTGGGCACCCTGGTCCTTCCCTCAAGGAGAGGGAAAAGAGAGGGAGGTTTGTTTTGTTGATTCCGCTTCTGGCCTGTTTCCTTCCCCAGCATTTAAATAAATAAAAAAAGAGGAGGCGGTGGAGCAGAAGGCCTCCTTATTCCAGATTGGGGGGAGGAGGTGGTCTGGATCTGGGTGCTTCTAATTCTTTTTTTTTGGGGGGGGGGAGGGGACTCCCCCCTGGGCCTCTGCCCGGTGGTGGGCTTGCCCTCGGCATTTGGGTCGCCCCCCCACCCCCACCCACTATACACACACACACCCGTTTCTTGTGTTTGTGTGTGTGTATGCCCCCCCCTGTCCTCCTTCAAAGCTGAAGGGGTGCAGCTCCCAAGAAAGGCTCTTGAGAGATTGTGTGTGTGTGTGTGTGTGTGTGTGTGTGTGTGTGTGTGTGTGTGTGTGTCTTGGGTGTGAGGTAAAAAGTCTTCCTGGGGGAAACCCCCCCTCCCCCCAATCTCTCTCCCGCCTTATTTTCCTTCACATCTTTGAGGGGAGGGGGGGGCGCTGCTGAGGGACAACCCCCCCCCAAAAAAAAGAGAGGGAGGGAGTGTGTGTGTGTGTGTGTGTGTGTTGGGGGGGAGGGGGGGGTTGGTCCTCTGAGGGCGTCGGGGGGGTGGGGGGGCGCGCGTGCCTCCCCCCCTCCCCTTTTCTCTCTCCTGAGGGCCGCTGGCCGGGGAGTCCCGTCCGAGAAGTTGTTTTTGTTGGAGGAGGAGGAAGAGGCGGGAAAGGGGGGGGGGGGAAGAAGGCGGGCTTCGACCGTGTGTTCCCCCCCCCTCGCCAACCGCTTTCCCCTCAGGCTCCCTCTCCTCCCTCCCTCCCTTGCCAGGCCGGGCCCGTTTGTCCCTCTGTCCGTGTGTGTGTGTGTGTGTGTGTGTGTGTGTGTGTGTGTGTGTGTGTGCGCGCTCTTCTGCGAAGATGGCGCCCGGGGGGGGGAGAGAGAGAGGAGGCGCCCTGAGCCTCGGGAAGGAGCCTTCCTCCTCCTCCTCCTCCTCCTCCTCCTCGTGAGGAAACTCCCCCCCCTCCCTCTTTCCCGGACCCCCCCCCTTTTTTTTTTCCTTCCCGCCCATCCAAGAGGAGCCAGAAGAGGAGGAGGAGGAGGAGGAGGAGGAAGAAGAGACGCCGCCGCGGAGTTTGAGGGGCTCCAGGGGAACCGGAGGAGGAGAAGAAGAAGGAGAAGGAGAAAGAGGAAAAGGAGAAAGAGAAAGAGAAAGAGAAAGAGAAAGAGGAGGAGAAGGAGAAGAAGGAGCCGGGAGGAGGAGGAGGAGGCGGAGGAGGAGGCGGGACGTCCCGCGGCAGCGGCAGCAGGAGCAGCAGCAGCAGCAGGAGCTGCATCATCCGCGGTGGCTCCTCCGGCTGGCCCCGGTGAGGAAGAAATAAAAGAGAGAGAAAAAAGAAAGAGAGAAAGAGAGAGAGAGTGTGTGTGTTTTTTGGGGGGTGGAGGGGTGGTGGTGGGGGGGTGGCCCCTGCCCTCTCTCTCTCTCTCTCTCCCTGCCTGGGCGTCGCGTGTCGGAGCCTTCGCACGTTCCTTCCCCCTCCCGCCTCCCCCTCCCCGGGAGGGGCGACCAGGCAGGGGCAGGAGGGGAGGCTCGGGCTTGGCCGGTGCTCGGCTTTCCCCTTCTTCGGCCTTCTCAACCCCCCCCGCCCCCCCTCCCCACGGGACACTTTATTTTGGGTGGGGGGGAGGGCTCCCCCCCCGGAGGGACCTCGCCCCCCCCCACCGCCTCTCTCTGGGGTGTGTGTGTGTGTGTATATGTGTGTGTGTGTGTGTTTGGATCTCCGTGTGGGTCTAAAACTTTCGACACCCCCCCTTCTCCGGCCCCCGTGCAAGGGCTGGGGGGGGGGGAGCGAGCAGGGAGGGGGAAGCTGGTTTGGGGAAATTGGGGGGGGGGGAGAGAGAGAACCCCTGAGGCACCTTCCCTGTGTGTGGGGGGCGGCGGCGGCGGTGGGGGGGGGCTTTGCTTTTCCTCCCCCAGGGAGGAGGGAAGGGGGTCCCACTCTCCTCCTCCTCCTCCTCCTCCTTGCAGGGGCATCCTGGGGAGGGGGGGCTGTGGGAAGGACCCCCCTCTCTCTAGAGGAAGAGGAGGAGGAGGATGGTGGCCTGTGCTGCTGGGGCGTGGGGGGGCGTGGGCAGGGGTCCCTCCAAGAGCAGGGGAAGCTTCCCTTTGGGGCTCCTCTGGGCTCCCCACCCCACCCCTCCCTCAGACAGGCCAGCCTGTGGGACGCCTTGACCGGGCTCCTCCACTTGCCTCCCTGCCTGCCTGCCTGCCTGCCTGTGGGTTGCTCCAAACTGCTGGGCTGGACGTAAATACAGAGCCTGCCAAGGACTCAGGGTGGAGGCAGAGGCCTATTCTTAGCCGGGGGGGGGGGAATGCTAAAAGAAGGGGCTCCCAAGGGCCAGGAGAAGGCAGCTCCAGGCTCCCTCCCAGGGGGCAAGGCAAGGAGGCTCCCCACCCTCACCCAGAGAGCCGGCAAAAAAGTTCCCAGCGAGGGTCCGCTGCTTTCCTTTGAGGCAGCAGAAGCCACTAAGAACCCCCACACACACACACCCCACCCCCCCAGGATTCCTGCAAGGCCAACCTCTTTCTTCTGCTTTGGCCTCCGGCTTTTGCAGACCACAACTTGCTTTGTGCAGACCACAAAAAAGTTATGCCAAAAAAGGTGCCCTTGGCCTGAGATCCTGCACCCACCTGTGCAGAACTTAGAAACCTGTTGCACTTGGAAGAAGCGGAGGATACTCTAGAAAAGCTTCCTTCTTTTTTGGTGTGTGTGTGTGTGGGTGGGTGGGTGTTCGTTTGCTAACCGGCTGATCTTTTAAGGGGCCACGGGGCTGCAGGGGCCCTGTGTGTCCATCCCTAACCAGTGTGACGGAGGTGCACCGGAGCTCCTTTGAGGAGCAGTGCACCGTGGATCTGCGCATGGTTCTTGCTGGCCTCTGCCTCTTTCTCAGGCAGGCACCGCTGCCTGGCCGCCACCTGGCTGCTCCTCGTATCTTTTCAAGTGTTGCCACAGCATGTGACCCAGAGCTCTTGGGGACCTCGGAGGTGTGTGGTCCTGCAGTGCCACAGAGGGTGGTGCCTTGACAGCTGGGAGGTCAGAGAGGGGTTTTGCTTTGGGGGGTTTGTGTGTGTGTGTGTGGGGAATAGAACAGTCTCCCCCCCTTCCAAGCCCAACTTATCTCACAGGTAGTTATGAGGATGTCGGGTGAAGCTAAGGCATCTTTGATTTATTCTTGTCTGTTCTTCAGGGTTCTTGGGCAAAGGAAGGGCCTTCCCACCTCCTGCAACCTACCTGCCCAATCTTCTTTAGAAATCTGTCTCTGGGACTGAGCTGGGAGCTGCCGGGTGTTTTAAAGCAGAGGCTGTGCCGCTGGTGTGTGGTTCTTTGGTGCCTCGAACAGGAGGGGGACACCACCTTGGATGCGTCGTCGGGTTCTCCCATTTCCTCCCCTCCCCGCAAAAGCGACTCTGCCCCTGTTGAGACAAGTGTCCCCCACCCCCACCCCCTTGGCATGTAATTGGTGGTTGAAGGCACTTGTTGAACAAAGTGTTGCCTTTTCCTTGGGGGTGTGATGGATGAAGGAGGGCGATGCAAGTGCCATATGCCGTAAATCCTGCAGAGATGAAGAGCTACTTCTAAATAATCCTATTAAGCACTGAGTGAAATCTAGCTGTCGCTTCACAGCTGGGGGCCAGTTCCCTCCTGCTACAAACCATTTTATCACTCCGTGGAAGGATCCTTTGGTTTTTCTGAAGCCTTTTGAAACACAGGGAGTTGGAAGCCCTTCCTGTTGGATGTTCCCTCGTGGAAGGTCTTTGTATCGGCACGGGGCCGCATTCAGACTCGCCTTTTCTGACCCAGCCCGGCGTCACTAGATTTAATAAGGGACTGTTGCGGCATTCTACCAAAGGGACAAGGATTTCTGGGGAATCCTGACCCACGTCCGCTCAACATGAAGCACCCTTTTGACCCGGGCGTGTCTTGATTGTGCCTCATTTCGGGAGCTAACGAAAGTTGGGCCTGGTGAGATTCTGGCTGAGAGACCAGGAGGGACTCGGATCTTCAGGTCTCTCTCGGGGAGTGTCCGGGGGGTGGGTCGGTGGAATCAGAGCAGTGCTGGGCTGGATCCACCAAGCGCTGGATTCAGAACAATGCAGCATTCTGTTTCCTAGAAGACCTGCTGCAGGAAGCCTTTCGGGGAAACTGAGGGTGCATATAGTTCGAATTCCACCTTCCAAAATAAAAAAGCGGTGGAGCTAGCAAGCTTGCTTTCTGCCGGCTGAAGCGGCTATCCTGGGCTAGTAGTCCGAATGCTGAACTTCCCCAGCTGGCAGGCCATCCCACCTGATGGGGCTCCTCAGGAGGGTTGTTCCTATTTCCAGCTTTTTCCAACACGAAGATCTTTCTGTATTCCTCAAGCAGCTCTTGATTGCAAAGGGAAATTCAATGGGTCGCTGCCCTCTGGGTTTGATAGTACACTTTATCGTCCTTGACATCCCTACAATAGGAAGAGGGAAGATGAAACGAGGTAGCTGTTCGCTTGTCTTCCCTCCCTTCAGATGATTTCCTCTTGATCTTGTGAGAGAGAACTGGAGCACTTGAGAGGCAAAGCTGGCAAGCTGGAAAGAGGTGCCGGCGGCTCAGTAATTGGTTGGGAGCGCCCACCACTGCTTCCGTCTTTCCTTCTGAGGGGATTCCCCGTGGAGACGGATCAGGCAGGTGACCCGGGCCCTCCAGATGTCCTTTGAGGCAGGGGCGGGTAGCAGGCAGCGGCGCTTGTAACTGACAAGAGAGAAGGGACTCAGGAAAGGCAGTCCTGAACGAGGCACGGTCGATTCGTCGGGACGCTTTTCTCTCTCGCTCGCTACCTGCCAAAGGTGGTAAAATGCCCACTTTGCAGGTTAGGGAAGCGCAAGGCCCCACGGGAGCCCAGGGGGTGGAGGCTTGGGCATTTGTGCTGTGCTCAAGACTTGTATTGAGAATTTTTGGCGGTGGCAGGGGATGCCTGTGTCTCCCTGAGGGTCTTCATGGGCGACAAGGAACCCGCTGGTCCTCTTGGCTCTCCTATTCACATGGGCGCTGCATTTGGCTCCCAGCAGGGAAAGGGGCCTCTTGGTCTGAAGGGGCTTGCCCCCCCCCCCCAATCACCTTCATTTTCCTCTCCTTTCTCCTTTGGGTCCAGATTCAGAGGAAAAGGACGGGAGAGACTGGCATGAAGGGAATCTGGGTGATCCAAAGCAAGGGAAGTTTGCACCCCTGGAGAGGAAGCCTAACATGAGAATTGCATGCAGGTGTGTGTGTGTGTGTGTGTGTGTGTGTGTGTGTGTGTGTGTGTGTGTGGTGGGGTGGGGTGGGGTGTTGGAAGGTTCTCTCGCTATTGGTAGTCTTCCTTGTGCAGTTTTGCAGGCATCCTCCTTCACTGCTGCCGGGTGAAATTACATTGGTGCTTTGCCGGAGCATCTATGTATGGTGATGCTCCAAAGTGCAAGGGACAGAAGGTCCTCTTGGAGATGGGGCAACAGAGTCCCCATCTCCAAGAGGACCTTCTGTCCCTTGCACTTTGGAGCAACACTTATGGAGTCCTTATGGCGGCATGGACCCCCTCCGACCCCCTGGAGGTCTCTGTTTTTGCAAATGGAGGTGATCCACAGAGGGAAGACATTCTGCTTCATTTGGAGACCTTCCACTGGTTCAGCAGACCAGATTTGTTGGCCAAGGGAGTGAGTTTTTCCTGGGTGTGCTGCTCCTCCTCCATCCCATTGGTTTTCAGATATCTCCCAGCAAGGTGCAAGGGGAATAAGTGGTGAGAACTGGACCATGATTGTGGCTTGAGAGAGGGGGACCCGTTGCATCTTCCCTGTTTTAAATTCTCCCTCAGGGCAGATTTATCATTGCCTCTGATGTTCAGCAGAGAGAGTAAACACCATTCTCCCCCTCCATTTTGCAGGTTTCACTGTTTAGCTCTAAGAACCTGGAAGGCAGAAGCCCCGACGGCCCCATGCTAAGTAAAGCTGAGTTTGTGGAGAAGGTTCGCCAGAGCAACCAGGCCTGCCACGAGGGAGACTTCCACGGGGCCATCGTGCTCTACAGCGAGGCCCTGGCGGTGGACCCCCAGAACTGTATCCTGTACAGCAACCGCTCTGCGGTGTACGTCAAGACCCAGCAGTACGAGAAGGCCCTGGATGACGCCATCCAGGCCCGGCTGCTGAACCCCAAGTGGCCCAAGGTAGGGGGAGAAGTGCAGACGGTGGCCAGAATGGGACATCCCCATCACCTCTGGTCAGCTGGCTTGGGACATCCCCATCACCTCTGGGTGGGCAGGCGGTCCACTTTTTCCCACCATGACCAGCCACGCAAAGCTTGGGATTGCTGCTGCTGGGGGGGGGGGCGGGCAATGGGTCCACTATTGCTTCCTCAGCCCCTGCTCTGCCCTTTTGGGGAAAGGCAAGGCGGCCTCCCCTGCCCTGCATGTGAGCCAAGCACAGGGTGGAGTGGGGGGGGGAGTCCCCTCTTTGTCCTGGCTGAGGAGGCTGGACGTGGGGGTCGATGTGAGGAGGAGGGCATGGGGTGGGAATCCTCTCAAGACCCCTGGCGTGCCACCTTCTTCCCTTGAAGATCTTCACTGCCTCGGCTTCTTTCCTCCCTCTGAAGGCGTTGTGTGTGCACAGAGCTTCCATAATGGTTGCAAAGTCTCCCTGCCCGCTCCATCCTCACGAGCTCCTGCCGGCTCGCTGTTCCACCTCCTTCATCCCAGGCTTGCCATGGATTATCCGTCCATGCGATCTGTTGGACACAGCTAGTAGGAACATCTGGCTGTTGGGTGGTGGTGGCCTAGGGCACTTGGCATTTCTTCTAATCTCTCGTTACATTAAATGGAGTGTAAATGAAAAACAACAGAATGCTTGTAAACATGGAGATTTCTCCTAGAAGGAGAAATTGGGCATTTTGTTTCTACCATGACGAGACCCTGGGTCTATGATGGCACCACTGGTGGAACATAAGAGATACTGTACAAAGTTAAGACTGATGGACCTACACATTGCATCTGTAGGTGGGTGTTTTGTTGCTGGACTCCCTCCTTCCCCCTCCCTCTCTCTGTGTATAAAGCCCTATCTGGGCATTCTTGGCCATTGGCTTAGCTGCCTTACTGTCCACAATGCGGAGTCTTTTTTTGGCCCGTGCTTTTGGTTTGCAACACATGTTCTTCTTTATGTCTCCCTCTGTGTTGGTTCTCGGGCAGAAGACCAGCAAGGAATTTGGCTCTTCTCTCGAGGAAACATCCTTTGCCACTGTGAGCTGCATCCAGAGAAGAGCCATAACGTGGAGCTGAGATGCTTTGCTTTGTCACTGGGAGCTGGGAATAAAATTTTGTTGCACCTAGTAAAGCCATTTTGGAGTGACCTCACTCTGCTCCCTTCACGGGGCCGGAGAAGAGTGGGCTGGTGATTTAATGAGCCAGTTCTTAAAATAGGCCTTTATTTCCTGCCTGCCTGCCTACCTGCTTGTCCACCCCGTCCTTTAATGGCCTGTTTCTTCCGCAGTTTCCAATTTCTGGCTCAAAGTTTTTATTTTTAATTTGCTCTGAAGCTCCTCCTCTCCCCCTTTTCTTTTCAAGGCAGGGGTGAATCAGCTCCCAGGCGGTTCCTTCCACCAATTCTCGGTCTGGTGCTAAACAAAGGCGCAGGGTGAGAGAAGAGGGAGCAATGGTTAGAGCCTGTATGAACGGAGGAGAGCCTTCGTTGTGAGCCTGGGGACCAGGAGATCCTGGGGGGGGGAGGCATTGCTTCCTCCAGGCTCTCTTTCCCTGGCCTACCCTGTGGCTAATGGATGGCACTGCCCTTGAGCTAGGAGGACTTCCTTGCATGGGGCTTGTCTCTCAACTCGGAGGGCAGGCAGGCAGGCAGAGAAACTTCCCGGCTGTTCTGCAGAGAGGGATGGTGTGTGTGTGTGTGTGTGTGTGTTGGGGGTGGGAGCTTGTGGGGAGCAGAGGCCATCCAAGCTTTGTCTCCTTTTTGCTTTTCCTCTTGATGGCTCAGAGGAAAGTGCCAATTTTTCCCATAAATGTTTGTCTGAGGCTGCCCGTGCTTTCATCTCCATGGCAACTCGGTGCTGTTTTTTACTCCACTGCCTCTGGTGAGATGAAGGCTATTAATCCACTGTAAGTGGGAACTGTGAACCCAGGATCCATCCAGTCTAGTCTGGGAGGTGCCCCTTTGGTCTCCTCAGGCATGCGCTGCTCAATCCCCCCACCCCACCCCCTGCACATTTAAACTGTTGGTGTGTTTGAGTGTGTGTGTGTGTGTGTGTGTGTGTGTGAAACGACAACACTTGTGCCTCCAGGTGCTGTGCCCCTTTCTCCTGTGCTGCTGTTGTCACCATGACGGAAGAGAGTGCCAAGATACAGGGACAGGAACTGATTAGCAGCGTAATGGATTCTGCAGCCTGATCTAATCGTGCCCCCGAGCTTTTGTCAGTCTCACAGCAAGTCTGTCGGCTGCATTATCCTCATCGTTGGTGCCTGATAAACCCACTTGCTTTTGTTCAAAGCCTCGAGATTCTCTGTTCCTTTCGCCCTTGTACAAGCGGCCCCTGTGAACTGGGAGGCACGGATTGACATGGGGCAGGGGGGAAGGAGGGGGTGGGTGGCAGAGGAACGCTGCTGCTGCTGCTGATGGCATGGGGGAATCTCACATTTCTTCTCACCTGAAGGATCTCTCAGAGGCCCTTCCCTGCAAGCTCCTTTTTCTTCGCAGGTGCCATCCATATTGTAGGGTTGGCCCTGTGTCTTCTATTGGTGGAGAGTTACCAGGAAGCAGCCCTCTTTCAGAAGCTGCTGCTCATTTTAAGGTCTTTCCAGCTTGGGTCTGACTTATAGGTAAAGAGGACCCATACTTGATGTTTAAATAGCAAAAAAAAAAAAAAAAGAAATCTGGATTCAGTGCCTCACGTTTCATAGAGCTTTAAATGCAAGCCCTTTGTTTCTTTTCTGGATTCCCACAAGTCTCCTTGTGAGGAGGCCTTTTCCCGCTCTCCTGGAATTGCCAGCTAGGAATGTCACTCCCTGGGATGCTGTGGGAAGGATGGGCTGTCCAGGAAAAGGGGCACTTTTTGAGCACCTGATGCATGTTTTCATGTAAAGTGACCTTGCCTGTGGATTTTTTTTTTAAAAAAGAAAAGTATAGAGTTACAGCTTTGGAGAAGAGCTGGGTTTGAAGTCATGGGGCATCAGCTCTCTCTCTCCCTCCCTCCCCCCCCACTGTGTGTGTGTGTGTGTGTGTGTGTGTGTGTGTGTGTGTGTGTGTGTGTGTAGACATTGCCAAGTGGCTTCTGCAGAAACCAGGCTGATTCAGGCCTTGCCTCCCTGCCTGCAGGGCTTTGTCCTTTCCCAAAATCTCTTGGCTTTTATGTCTGGGCTTCAATTTCCTTTTCTCTTCCTTGGGTAATCTTTTCATTTTGCACTTTTTACGTGGGTAGGGAGTGGGACAATTTCCTTTTTGGTATTTACGGGCTGTGGTAATGGGGAAAAGATGTGCTCCGTCCATGCCAGCTCAGTGGAGAATTCATTCCAGAGAGCTTTTCCTCGGCAAAGCGTCCCTGAGGAAGCCCTTGCAGTCTCCGATGGCAAGAGATGTGCCGGAGAGGCTGGGTTTCTCCAGCTGCCCCCCCCCTCCCCTTTATGGACAGCATTTCTGCATCGCCTCTGGTTGCTCCCCTAGCATTGGTTGAGAGGCCATCCCTTCGCAGGCATTGGGGCTGTGGGATGTTCACATCCCTATGGGCAATCGGGAAAGGGCCTTTCCAGTGATGGGGCATTACAGGCACACTTTCATTGTGTTTCCCAGGCTGCTTGGTTCTCTGTTTCTCTGCTTCATGGTCTGCAGTCAAGTGAATTCGAGGGAATAAGGTCAGCAGGGAGCCAGACGCGTTCCCACTGCCTTTTCCAAGTCTGAGTTTCCTTCTCTGTGTGTGTGTGTGTGGGGGGGGGAACAAACCCTTGGAAATCAACTTGAGTTTCTGTTAGCAGCAGCTGTAGTTTTTGTGCGCGGCCATACGTTGAGCAAATGGCGTGCTGAGTTTTCCGTTTCTCTTTGTGTTTTCTGTTCTATGCGGGCGGAGCGTTCTCCAAAAACCGGCGCTGGGGTAGAATTGTGGCTGCCTCGAGTGACAGACAGAGCTGAGCTGAGCTGAGCTGGATCGGGGTGGGGGATCTCGGACCCTCGGGCCACGTCCAGTCCTTCCGTTGTGGCTGAAGGATGGGGATCACTGCTTCTCCCACTTGTTGGGGTGAAGAACAGCAAGGAGGGCAAGGAACCCCTTGGCCTTCTCCCTTTGAGGAGAACAACGATTGCCTGGAAACAAGGGCAGGTTTTGTGCAGTTCTCGCAGTGGTTCCAGTGGCAGGCTTTGCCCCAAACTGTCTCTCTGCAGCTGCTTTGCTGAAGCATAGGAAGCAGCAGACATCTGGTTTGCAGTGACCTTTGTAAAGTTTCCACTGCGGGAGAGGTGAATGTGGGTCCCAGAGCTTCATGGATAGGGTTGCTTAAAACCCCATCCTCCCTGGCCTCTCCAGCTGCATTTGGATCCCGTGAGTCTCTACAGAAAGCACCAACAATTGTACAGCTTCTCTTCCCTCCTCAGAGCCCGGGGGGGGGAGGCCCCACATGCATCCCCTCCCTGGGGCTGAAAAGGTTGCAGGAGGGAGGCAAGAAGGCACCTCCCCATCACGAACACCTGTGGCCAAGGGCGCAGGAGGCTTCCACAAACCGCTTCCCAGGGAAGCTAGTGCGGGTTTTTTTTTTGTTTTTTTGTTTTTTGGTCCTGTGTGAGCAATGATGGCCCTTTCCTGTCTCTTATTCTGCCATGGCCCTGCTTCCTTTCTGCCTGCACCTGCATGCAGGAAGCTCCCCTCTGGCTCAGAGAGGCCACATCTTGGAGAGGCTCCTGTAGAACTGGGATGAGGATGGGGATGGGGGAGGGTAGAGGGAAGGGAGAGGATAACCTGGTGGTTTGGCACCGACAACCAGTATGTGTACATGTGTGAATGTGCCTCAGGTGGTGACTCCAGGTTGGTGTGCCCTGTTGTTTCATTTTGAAGGCCTCATTCCCACATGAAGGACATGCCAGTAGAGAGCAGAGGGGCATCAGGGTGAGCTGCGCTGCCCGGCCTTTGGTGGGTCTCAGGCCCTCCATTTCTCCACAGAGCTTCTGGGGGACCCAATGAAGTGGGAACGGGGTACTGGGGATGCCAGAGGTTGGGACCCTTCCCTCCTTCAAAGGACATGAGCCCCCTGTGATGCTTCCGGGTCTTGGAATGGGAGCCCTCCCTTTAGCCTCTGAAGTGGGAGACACTCATAGGGCAGAGCCAGGGCCCGCCAGGTGAGAGGGACAGTCAGGGCACCGACAGTCGTAGCTTTTTGAAGGCTGACAAAAAACAGAAGCTTTTGCTGAAGGCGGAACATTTTGCACTCTCTGCCCACAATACTGTATGGTGTTTTGAATGTGGAATTGGGTCTCTGGCAGCTGAGGACATGGTCCTGGTAACTCTTTGTTTCCCCTGACATGACGTGCCCCTAACTAGCACATAAATCCGAGAGAGAGAGAGAGAGAGAAGTGACTTGATCACCAAACACATGAAGAAAGCTCTTGTTTTCCTTTTTTTTCCGAGCGAGGAACTTCCCAGCCCTGTCACCCTCTTTGCCATCTGTCTTCAATTTGCAAGGAGATGTCTTCCAGTTTTTTCAGATGCAGAGCTGTTTAAGTGTGTGTGTGTGTGTGTGTGTGTGTGTGTGTGTGTGTGTGTGTGTGTGTGTGTGTCGGGGGTGTCTTGGCTCTTCCTCAGCGCCAGTTGCCTCCATTGATCCCGAGGCTTAACAGGCTCTCTCTCCTCCTTTGTGCCGGGATCCCAAGCGAGACATGCATTTTGGCGTGCTGTGGGGAAGCCTCTGCTGCTGGCTGCCTGGGCCCTCCTTGGTTGCGGGCAGGGACATGTTGGCCGGCCAGCCTCCTCGCCACTCGGAGCCCTTCTAAAAACAGCCCAGGAAAAGGCCCTGCCCACTTGATGTTGTCCTTCCCAGCCTTTGGGACTTGGGTGGTGTCTGAAGCTAACCCTAACCCTAACCCACCCACCTGGTTTGTCAGGCCTGCTTCCTCTCCTTTGTTTTCTTTGAATTTGGCTCTGCTTGAGAGATCTGGAAGGAGGCAGAGTAGCAAGCATGACAGAGGAGCCCTGAGTGTGGCAGGAGGGGAAATCCATATAGGGCCTCCCACCCCCCACCCGGGGCAGCTGCAGCTCCCCTGAGCCTGAGGTGGTTCAGTGGCCCTTTTCCTGTCACAGGTGAGCCTTTCCCCCTCTTGGCCGTTCGGAGCTTCCTGGGGTTCCCATTGTGGTGCCTCTCTCCTGGACTGAGCAGCAAGCCTCTTGTCCCCCTGGAACCTAGAGCTTGGGACCCTGGCTGGAAGCAAAGGCTTGGCAGTGTGAGGTAGCGGTGAGTGCCCCACAGGCAGGCAGGCAAGCAGGCAGGCACGGAGGGAGGCAGGAGGCTGAACTCTCCTTGTTGAAGAAAAAGGCTGTGATTCCCACCCAGAGCCTCTTAGTGGCAGCACAGGGCTCCTGTTTGCCTCTCCTCTCCTCTCCCCTGGCTGCTGCTGCCTTACACCCCTGGAGGAAGAAAGCGTGGCTCGAAGCTTGTTGCGGGAGGATGGAGAAGGCAAGCCACATGTGGCCCCTTAAAGCACCCCGTTTGGTCTCGGGGGCAGGGGCCACCCACCTCCCCTGCACGGCTTGTTTTGAGCACTGCTCCCTCATCTGCCTTGAGAGCATCCGTCCCCTCAGTGGTCAGCCTTCAAGAAGAAGAAGAAAATTTGGGGGGGGGGCAAAACATACTCTCTCTCTCTCTCTCTTTGTGTGTGTGTGTGTGTGTGAGAGAGAGAGAGAGAGAGAGAGAGAGAGAGAGAGAGAGAGAGGTTTGTGCCTCGTTGCCCTGTTAATGAACGCCTTGTTGCATGCAGTGCTCTCCGGGCTTGAAAACGCAAACAATTCTGTCTTTGGTGATCACATCGTAGTGCTGGAACTTAATTACAGGTCCAAAAGAGGAAGGGGCTTATTTCAGCCTCTCAGACATTATCAGAACTTAGGAAGTTGTTGGATGAAAAGTTACAAAGAACCTGAAAAGTGTCTTATTTGTGACAGGAATGCATTCCCATTTGAAAAGCAACGTTGTTACTAGTGTGAAAGCTGAAACAGTTATTCCTTTCCTTACACTTTTCTTACCTTAAAGGAAAAGTAACAGTTGCAAGAAATCCTTGTAAAAGTGACTTGCAAACTCTCTAATAGTGGGGCAAATTCTGAAAGTTCTATAAGTTGCCATAAAAAGGTGGGTTGTGTCCTCATGTCAATCGCTGCATGTCCTGCAAATCCAGAACTCAGAGGGACCTGCCCTTGCTAGATGCTGGGGAGGACCAGAGGGACAGCAGCCATTTAAGAGCTGTCTTGGACAAACCGAGAACTGGGGCTACCAGTCAAAACCAATGCTGAGTCATGGCCAGAGGGAATGGGGCTCTCCCCCCCCTTTCTGTTTGGGTGTCTGGAAAACAAAAAGGCGAAAGTGTTTGCAGGGGAACAGGGGAAGTGAGAGCTGATTTCTGAGATCAGCACAAGAAGCTCCTGGTTGTTCTTTTTTTTGGGGGGGGGGAACCAGGATGCTTTGCATCTGAGAAGAAGTAAAATACTATTGGTTCTAGCAGGCAAAGATGTGTGAAATAGTTACAACTGGAAGATGAGTTGCCAAAAATGGGGAAGGAAGAGGTGCTGCTAGGGAGTGCATCTCTCTCTCTCTCTCTCCCTCCCCCCCCCCCCCCCCCGCTCTTTTGCCACCAGCCTTGCAGATCCTTTTCCAGGCTAATATCAGGAGAAGTTTATTGGCCTTCTCTGCTAAGAGGCACGCATGCATCTGTGTGGCTGTCTGTTTCAGGGAGTGGCACCCCCAGCTGCATTTTGGCGTCATGAAACCAGAGCTGAACCCAACAGCGAAGGAAAGAGAGAGAGAGAGAGAGAACAATGCAGAGCATAGAAATCGAGCTCTCTCTTTTTGGCAGATAATTGCTGTGTGCTGAGCTTGAAAAAACAGAATTACATTTCAGATCAGCATTAAATGAAAAGAAAAACCGTTGAGGGGAAACAAGTTGCTAATTAAAGCGCTTCTTTTCTGCATGCCTCCCTTCAGGCATTTGTGCCAAGGCTGACCCATAGAGTCGCTCAGTGTTAGAGCAGGATTAATCAAAGCGGGTCCTGCCTCCTCTGGTGTGCGTTAGGGGCAGGTTGTTTTGGAAG
Organism: Phrynocephalus guinanensis; assembly: GCA_037367245.1. NCBI lineage: Eukaryota > Metazoa > Chordata > Lepidosauria > Squamata > Agamidae > Phrynocephalus > Phrynocephalus guinanensis. The sequence goes on from CM074752.1 coordinate 18,440,227, forward strand.
AATATTTGCCTGGAGAGATAGGCACAGCAGCAGAGCAGGAGCAGTTTCCTTTTCTCCATTCTAGCTGGTGCTAATGGCATCCTCCCTTTTCTGAAATACTTAATGCACCCTGAAACCTTGATTTAGTTAACTTTAAAAAAAATGTCACAGGAGGGAAAGGTTTGGTTTTCTGAAGATCACGAGGTGCAAAATTTGGGAGGGTGGAAGGCAGGGTTTTCTTCTTGTTGTTCTCCCTGCTGTTGCTTCCGGACCTTGGTGGCGGCATGCAGATTTCCCTTCTTGGCTGGGATCCAGCTTTAGTTGAGTGGTGGATGGCTATGAATATTTATGTCTTTGGAAAGGATATCAGGGTTGTAATCACAGAATCCTCTTTGATACGCCTCTCGTAGTGGAGAATTCTCCTGCCAGTTCCTGCAGATGATGGATTCATTTGCAGATGCTTTGGGGCACCAGGAAATGTTGCGTTCTGCATAAAATTGGTTTTCCGAGAATTCCTGGGGTGGAACAGGGAGGAGAGGTCACCCTGTGTTTTGGGCAGAAATCCCTCCATCCGCCTCATGGGGAGGGTGGGCAGAAGATGGAAGCTCCTTGCCAGGAGCCTTCCCTCTATGGTGCTCATCTCTAACAGCTAGGAAGGAACCCAGTTTGGCGTGCAGTGCAGATCCCTCTGCCCCCTTTTGTTGGGCAGGCCAGCAGCTGTATCCCCCTTGGGTCCACATTACTACGTTTCAGGATGCCCAGCGTGCCTCTCCCAATGCCCACCCCCTCAGTGGGAAGGAGCCTGACCCAGAGCATGGGAGGTGTCCGGAGGGGTCTTCACAAAGTTTTGCCCTCCGGAAGGAACATTGGCCAGCAGGCACCTCTGGCTCGGGGCCAAAACGGGAGCCAGGAGCAGCCCATGATCCAAGGGGCACCTCTGGCTCCCCCTGAAGGCTTCCTTGCACCCAGGACCTGCCTCTCCCTGTTTTCAATGCCCAGGACTCTTCATGGCCCCTGGGCACGGCCACTCTTTAAAGATCGCTTCTGGTGTACGGAAACAGCTGGAGTTGAGAGCTGGGCAGGCACCGCTGCCTTGAATCCAGGAATGGACGAGGCCCCTTGCCCCAGCGCAGCTGCTAGCAGCTGTTTTAATTCCTCCTAGGAGGTGGGGCTCTTTCCAGGCAGGGAGATAGTTTTGCTGGAAAGCGAGAAGTGATTACGTTGGAGCCCAGATTGTCTGGATGTAGAATGGAGAGGAGAAATTAATGGCTACGAAAGAGGTTGCTCCGGGAAAAGGCCTTTGCTGCCTGTCACCCCACCCTCTTCGGCTCTCTCCTCCTCCTTCTCACAGGCAGGACTTCCCAGTTGGGACAGCTCGCCCGCTTGCAGAGCAGACAGGAGAGGGGCGGGGAGGAGGAGGATGAGTTTGTGTCTCTACACATCCCACCACCACATACACACACACACCCCACCATCACCACCACACCCTTCCTTGCACTGCCCCCCCATATTGGCCTGAAAAAGCAGAGAAGGTCTCTCGATTCTCCTGCCTTGCCCCTCAAAGAACAATTTTTAAGAACAAATCCTCCCAAGGGCAGGCCTTAGCCGTAAGAGGCTTATGCTTGCTTGTCTGGTTGAGAAAGAGAGAGGCTGAGCTGAAAAAGAAAGTGTCCGGCTGGTAGCTCCCTGGAGCGGCTTGGATGCCCTCTGAGCTGGAGGTGGAGGGCTGTTCCCCTCTCTTGGACTGTTTCCCTCGTAGCCTCCTGATTTGCCTGGCCCCTGCTGGGACTGGCTTATTTGGGAAGCCTTGACTTTCCCAGGTCAGGGGAGTGGGGGCATGTGCCAGACAGTCCCCAAGGGACCTGCTCCCCCCTTCCCTCCTTCCAGCAGGCAGTACTGCTACTGTGGCTTCCGCCACTCCTGGCTTGCCAGAGCCCTTCCATTGTGAGGGATTTGCATTCACCGGGCACTCCTGCCATGTTTTTTTTTTTTTGTGCCGAGTTGTTGGGTCTCCTTGTCTTCCTTTCCAGAATCCATTTTTATTGTGCATTCTTTGGATACGAAAGGCATGCAACTGTACTGAAGGGAGTAAATTTTTCATGACTAGCACATGGATGCTAAATAAAAAATGACAGCTACTTGGATTCGGATTCCACCCTAAATATGCATGCGCCTAGAAATAATGGAGCCAGTGACGGGTTGGAGAGGGAGCAGCCAGGAGAGCCGATGAGGCTTGGTTCCAAGGCGTCCAGAGTCGAGGGCACCCTTCGCCTGCTCTTTAAAACTAGAACTGGAGGGGCCAAACCGTGACCAGGGAGGGGCAGGTGGGAAGGCAGGCCGCCTTCATGCCATGCATTCATTTTGTGGGATTAATTGCTGCAGCAGAGCAGATTTCTTTTAGAGGAAGACCAGATAGACTCCAAGAGGAGAGAGAGAGAGAGAGAGAGAGAGACATACTGACAGTTGAACGTTGGCAGAGTTAATGCTTTAGGACTACAAATCCCAGAATGCATGGCCATGCTGGCTGGGAGATTATGGGAGTAGTAAAGTCCTGACGCAACTGAGTTCAAGAAGCAGAAATCATTATTGCTCTCTCTCTCTCTCTCTCTCTCTCTCTCTCTCTCTCTCTCTCTCTCTCTCTCTCTCTCTCTCTCTCTCTTTCTCTGTGTTTGATCAAAGTGCCTGTAGTTGTCTGTGGTGTGGAGTAGTTAGATCAGGTCACTGCCCACCCACCCCCTGCTGTATAAATGTGGCTGTGGTGCCCTTTGAGGCTTGAAGGCCAGGAAGCTCCTGCAGGTGATGAGGAAAAGGGGGGGGGGGAATGAAGGCCGGGAGGGACAGCACGCAGGAACAGAGAAGGTGGCAGAGGTGGAGGAAGGGGCCTCAGAACCAGGTTTTACCAAGGGCCAACCTGACAGCTCTTCCCTCTGAAATCTCACCTTTTCCACCTTTTCAGTGTTTAGAACCAACTTGGAGAGTGACCTATTTATACAACCCCTCCTGGCATATGTTCCTCCTCCCACCGCCTGACCTACTGCCTGTTTCTTGGGCAGTGTAAATGTTTTATTTAACTCTCCGTGTGGTGGATGTTGATGTGTTTTATTATTGTTGCACGCCACTGTGAAATCGTAAACTCCAAGGAGTTTATAAATACTCCTAAATAAACAAACACTCCAAGAGCTGGGAAGCGAACCTGCTCTCTTGCTCCTTGCAGGCCCTGCCGTGCCCAGAAGGCCCCCTGGCCAGCGCTGCCCCTTCCCAGCCCTCCCCCAGCCATGGCTGGTCATTGTAAAGAGGGACATTAACCCTCTGTGTTCAGAAGTAGGTGAATGTGTGCATGGAGGGCCTGCCTGTGTTTTCGTGAGCATTGGCATGTTCTCTCCACTTGTGGAGATGTTTAGTTGGCCGTCTTTGGATCGGGACTGGGGGTTGAGGAGGGTCTGTGGATGAAGCTTTGGCTTGGCCAGCCCTGTGGGTTGCCCCCTTTTGCACCCCGAGCCTTGGCCTAGAGAAGAACAGCTGGCCTTCAGCCCTGCTTCCCATAGTGCTTGACTTTTCTTCAGGCTGCCTCCCTCCCATTCGAGGCAGAAGTGAGATGAATTCAGAAGACGGGGCTGCCTCCTCGGGTGATGGCGATGGTAGCTATGTGGCATACATGCCCCAAGCGGTCCTTCTGTGTGTGGGGGGGGGAGGTGGTCCACCCATTCTGGGAAGGGTGAGGACTCGGGGATCCTCCTTCTGTTCTCTGCTCCGTCCCTGCAGCTCATGTGGGGGTGGGGGGGCAGCCCTGACCCTCCAGGCAGGCCTCCCTTGAGGCTTCTCTGCAGGAAGGAAGCCTGTCTTTGCTGCTCTGCTTCTCTAGAGAGAAAGAGAGGAGCCCACAGGACCCGAGACACAGGAGAGGAGGCATGCCTCTCCCCCCCCCCCCCCCCCCGGCCGCCAGCCACAAGGGCACCAGTTGCATTTCCTTCCCTCTCCTGGCTGGAAGGAAGTCGTGCCAAACCGTTCTCCTCTAGGAAGGGCATCCCTGCAGACTGCAGCTGACCTAGAAAGGCAGCAGCATTAACAGCACGCTCTGCCACAACATAAAATCTGTTCGACCCCTTCAGAGTTCATGAATTTATAATCAAAGGGCTCTCTCTCTCTCTCTCTCTCTCTCTCTCATACATCTCCTCCTCCTCCTCCTTGAATTGCACTTCATTGCAGAATAGAGTTCGAAAATTATTTCATGCTGGCAAGAAAATGGGTGATTCCGTAGTTATTGCTGGGAGGTTTCTTCCTTTTTTTTAAACTGAACTTCTGGGTTGCAATACATCAAAGCAGCTTGAAAGAATTAAAACAATCAGTGTTAGCCAACCATTGTAAAAATGGCTTCATAGGATTTACCAACCCGTTGCTCATTCTATGCCAGGCCAAGTCCAAAGCTTCCCCCTCCCACCCCGCCTCCCACTCTGTCTCACACATCCAGTGCCCTTCTTGATGTGCAATAGGCCCCCCACTCCCTCCTTTCTCTTGATTTCCAGGCTGTTTGGGGGGAGCTGAGATTGGAAGAGAAGATAAAGCTTGTGATCAGGGTGGGCCGCTCCTTGTTCAATGCCCGGCCTTCTGGGGAAGGAAGTTGCCACTGAGTTTGGCTGCTCCAGTTTGTTTTGGACAACCTCGACCCCACTTTCTTTGGGAGTCAGAACGCCAGGAAGGATGTTGTTTCTCCCCCCCCACCCCCCGGCCTGGTGTGTTCTTCTTTCACCTGGACTTTGGGGGGGGGGAGGGGGAGCCGTCCTTCTGAGGGCCATCCCATGGTGTCCCCATTCTCGCCACCGCCTTGGCAAAGCTTTCCGAGAGTGTGACGTGGGTTTGGAGATGCCGCTTGGCTGCCTCTCTTCTCCCACATCTGATCGCACGGCCTACTTCTCTCTCTCCCCAACCCCATCCCCATGTTCTCCCTACTGCAGGAACAGATGAAGGGAGGGAGGGAGGGTGGGAGGGTAATGGTTATGCTTACAGTAAGAGAAGTGTTGGCTCCTTCAGCTGAGATAATTCATTTCAATAATTCAACTTAAAGCAGAATCTCAGCATCGCTTTGTGGCTGTTTCGTGATCATCCCTGGGGTTCATTCCTCTTTTTTTTATTGAATAATTTTATTGGGTTTTTGAGGAGGGAGCAAAGGGAAGGGGTATGGGAAAAAGGGGGTACAGTTTTTCTTAAAAATTTACATTGAATATGTCAAGCAAAGTAAAAGTAGTGATTTAACATATTAATAGATTGCCAAATATTATCACAGTACTAATAGGTTTGTTACTTCTTGCCATCTTTTCCAAGATATCTCATCGTAGTCTCCCTTTAAATAGCCGGAGAGTCTGTCGATTTCGATGCATTCTCTTATCTTTTCGTGGAGATTCTTCTCTGTTGGCATGTTTGGTTGTTTCCAGAATTTCGCATACAATATCCTTGCAGCAACAATTACATGGTGAAGTACATATCTCTGATCATATGAAATATTTATGTCTACTATGTTTAATAAAAAAAGTTCTGGTCTAAGCTCTATCTTAATTTTCAAATATCTTTCTAAAAAAAGTTTTACCATTTTCCAATATGCCTTTGCCTCTTTACATGTCCACCACATATGATAAAAGGAACCACAATCATATTTACATTTCCAACATTTAGGTGAGCAATTATACATCTTAGATAATCGGTGTGGTGAGAGATGCCATCTATAGAACATCTTATAGCAATTTTCCTTAAAAGAAATAGATTTAAAGATTTTGACTGTATTCCACAGAGAGTCCCATTTATTTAGATGAATAGAGTAACCGAAGTTTTCTGCCCATCTTATCATAGTATCTTTGACCAGTGTATCAACCATTTTCTCATTTAACAAAATACTATAGAGTTTACTAAGAAGCTTGGAGTCGCCAGAGGAGGGTTCATTCCTCTTAACAAACTAGGTTTCAGGAGAAAAAAAGATGTTATCCCCCACACAACTTGCTTCCAGTATCAAAATAACTTCTTTGCTTTGTGTGTGTGCCTGTGTGTCTCTGTGTGTAATCTACCAGAGGTCAGCATTGCCTCCGCCCCACCTCTCCCTTTGGCTGCCACATAAATAGGCCACCTTCCTTGGTTCCTTGCTTTCCACTGCAGCTGAGTAACCACTCCTTGCAGCACTCGGTCAGTTGGGGTGGGGTGGGGTGGGGTGGGGGAGAGGCAGCTTGGGTGTCTTTAAAAAGGGGCAGTCCACAAAGTTCATGGAGATTGGGTCTCTCAGTGCCTACTCCTCCAAATGGCTAACTAAAATGCCTGATATCCAGAGGCACCACAGAGGTGGGCTTCTCTCTCTGGTCACCTGTTGAATGGAAGAAAGCTGGGCCAGATTGGGAGATGGGGCCCTGGCCGGAACCTACAGAGAGAGGTGGCCAGCGGGTGGGTGGGTGGAGGAGGAGGGTTTGTGCCCCCAGCGGCTCCTAGCCAAGGTACAGGGGTGAGAAGGCTTCTCTTTGCACCCTCCGGGAGAGGGGTGGCATTGGCGACTGCCAGCTTGGACTGCCTGGCATGGGGATTGGGGCAGAGCTACAGAAGAGATGGCTGCTAGTCCTGGTGGTGGCCTCTTCCTGGCCGGGCACAGAAGCGGCAGGGGTCATGCAGCTGCTGGGGAAGGTGAGAGGGAGGCTGTTGTTCCCTGCCAGTCCTGCTGACGAGCTTCCTGAAGACTCTGCCGGGCTGCTGTGGCAAATGGGGCTTGGGTGGTGAAAGGCCTGTGGCCAAAGGCAACACGGCTCTTCGGGAAGCAGGAAAAGAACCCTGGACAGGCCACGTCCCAGAATCGTGGCCTGGAAAGCAGATGTACAGACTGGGCCCTGTGTTGGGGGTCAGCAGCCCCTAATTTGCGTTATTCACAGGGATTCCTATGGCACCCCTCTGAAGGGAAAGGTCAGGGAGCTGTGAGTTGTCTTTACCCCCCCCACACACACACACACACAAACACAAAGAAAAAGGAGACAAGCGAGAGGTTCACGAGGGTAGCCGAGGGAAGAGTCACAACAAGGTCCCCGGGCACGGAAGGTGCGGGAAGGGAAAGCAGAAGGAGCTTGGACTGGAGGGTCCCTCAGGGACAGGGTCAGCACAGGGGAGATCTCGTTTGGAGGAACAGCTCTGGACTTCACGAGTGGGTGGGTGGGTGGGTGGGAGGTAGGGATCCCTTTGTTGTTGCCCTTCCGCCCAGCTCCTCGGGTGGTCTAGCCTGGAGCCCTTGGGCGTTGTGGTCGCGCTGCCTGCCGAGGGCAGGACGTCACTGGGAGAGGAACACCACGTGCCCCCAGGGCAACTGTGGCTGCTCACACACTGCCCCCCCCCCGCTCCCCGACAACATCTCCGCCGGGCAGGCAGATGTAGGGGCTGGAAAGGAAAAACCATCCCCGGGAAAGGACCAGAAAGGAAGGGAAAGAAGCCGCTGTCTCTTTCCGAGCCAGGTCAGGGCGGCGGCGAGGATTGGGGGAGCAGCCAAGAGCCAGGGCTTCTCTCCTTCCCTCCCTGCTCCGGCATTTGGTGTGTGTAAGTCAGTCAGCTGGGCAACAGCCTGTCCAAAAGGCCTTACTCAGCATTCTTCTCCTTCTCCTTCTTCTCCTTCCCCGCACAGCTTTGGGAAGAAGAGTGAGCAGAACCCTCCTCCTCCTCCCCCCCCCACACTTTTAGGAGTCTTGGAGATTTACAGCAGAGCAGAAAGGGGGGAGAAAAAGGCTGGGCTCTCTTTCTGGGTGTGTGCACGCGCGCACATAGGAGTCTGCCTGCCATGCTGTTTGTTTCTTTTGTGTCTTCTGCACTGGGGCGGGTGGGTTGTCTTTCTGTGAATTGTCGCAACCACAGCTAAGCCTTGTGTGCCAGCTTGCGGTGGGGGGATCCCTCTGGGCCTCTAGTTACGGGTCGAGCGAGCCTCCAGTACTCCATCTGGACTCAAAATGTCAGTGGGGATGCGAAGGGGAGGCACGGAGGAGGGCTCCTTCCCCAAGAGGCTGTTGTTGTGCATGTTGTGGGCCTCCAGGGCAGGCAGGAATTCTGGAACCTATGACCTATTTGTAGCCCTCCTGTACTCACCCACCTCCCAGTACTTACTCTGCATTTTCCCCTCCTTCCCACAGAAAAATCTGTCTAGGGCAGGAAGAGGTAATAGCCGCATGTTGTCTGTGGGTTGGAATGGTAATGCTTAGGAACAGCCATTTTGACATTCTCTGAAAAGGAGTGAGAGACAGAGGGATGAAAGAGGTCCTTTGGTCTGATTGCCCCCCTCTTCAATGCCAGGGAAAGTGGGAGGCAGGCCAGGGGGCACCTCAGGGCTTTTGAGGCAAGTGTCGTGGGAGCCTCCCCCACCCCCGTGTGTGCCTGGAAGGAAGGTTCGGGTGTATTTTTGCTCCCCGCTGTTCTGTGGCTGCCCCTGCCCCTGCTGTCCCCTTGACATTTCTTTGGAGGCCTTGCTGGTCGACCGTTCGAGCCCGGAGGGAGGGTGCCTTCATCCTTGTGTGCGTGAGTTTTCCATCATCCTCAGATGATCCAGGAGCTGCAAGGCTGCTTCCCCCCATGAGGCTGATGTGAAGGATTTCGCTTGAGTCCCCAAGTAGATTGAATATTATTGATCTGTCGATGGACCTGGACTATGCCATCTCAGAGGAATGGTCTCCCTGCCTGCCACTGGCCTCCTCCTTCCCTGGCCTGCCTGCATGGCTGCGGTGCAGCTTCTCCCCTGGGATTAAGCCTCTGCACCGCGGCCACGCAGGGACATTGGCCTTGAGTCACACCCTTGCCCGTTTTGTTGATTGCTGAGCAGTTGACCGTCCTGCAGCTAGGCCCATCCTCTGAGGGGCTTGCCCTTTGTCCCGGGCATTTTTCTCAGGGCTGTCCTGCTTCTGGACTAGAAGCAGTGTGGCTGAGCAGTGAAAATGCATACCTGGGGTGTGTGGGGGGTGGGCACAGGCATGCCTGGGAGGCAGAAGGAGACCAGAGCTGGACCCCAGAACTGGACCCCAGAGCCATTTCAGCTACATACGGCTGGTTCTGAAAGGTCCCCCTCCCACAAAGACACTGTGGAATTAGAGGGGGCTTAGTAGGCAAAGGCAGCTTCCAAACTCTGTCCGCCACCCGCCTGGCAGCTGTCGTCGCCGGTACTTTCCTGCTTCTTTTTGCCTCAGGCTGGAGCAGGAGCAAGTGGTTCTTCTGGAGGACCGGGATTTGAAGCAGCAGCTGGAGATCTGGGTTGGTCAAAGGCCCTGTTTGGGCTTTGCCACTTCACGTGGCCCGTCCCTGCCTGGGATGGCTCGGGAAGAAGGTGAACCGGGCAGTGGCGGACATGCTGCCTGCATCTCAACGGATGCTTTCAGCCTGGAGCAAAAAGGCAGGGGGAGGCACGGACTCTTCTCCCTTCCCCTTTCCCAGCCGCCTAGGCCCACGTATCCTTGTAAATCAGTAAGGGAAGACTCCGCTGAGAAGGCTGAGAACCGTGGCTGCTGGCGGTTACAGGATCCTGTGTGGAAAGCCATGGGGGACCCAAAGCAGAATGGATGCTGTAACCTGCTTATGCTTCCAGAGCGGGGAGGCAGAAATTTGAATAGACAAAACAGATCTCTGGCAATACAATAGTTTTATTGTGCACCCTTTGCGGAAGGGAGAGACCAGCGAGCGAAGCATACGTTCCCAGAGTTCAGGCCATCTATATTATGGCTAAAGCAGCAGGACAGGTCCGGTAAACAGGCCAGCACTGACGGCGGACAGATCCAGCCTCTTCCGGCTGTTTCTCCCTTGCAGAGAAGCAAGGAGCTTGCTGCATTTCCCTCTCAGGTGTGCCGTGAGAGTTCTTGCCCCCACTCCCCAGCCCCACTTTTCCAAGAAGCAACATCAAGGTTTCTCTAGCTGCTCCGCTGGAGGCCACAGAAACCAGGACCCCAGCCACTTGCATCTGGAGTGGCAGGGAGGCTGCCATCCACCCACAGCTCATGGGCTTCTGATGGCCCCACAGGAGGGCTGGGTGTAACGTCCGTTCCTAGAGGGCGCCAGCCTCTTTTGGTTTGGTGGAAACAGCTTTAAACAGATTGGTGATGTACTTTAATATATAAGATGACAAAGAGGCATTTTACAATGAGCATTTAATGTGGTGGTTGATTCAACATGCTGACATGTTGAACCTGTTTTTATCTTTTATTTTATTTTATGTATCTGTGTGTGAGCCATCTTGGGTCCCAGTTCTTGCAGAATGTAAACAAACAAGCAGAGAAATAATGGCCTGTGAGCTTCCTTCTATTGCTATGTTGTCTGCAGAGAGTAAAAACCTGGCATTCTCTCCCGTCTCTCTCCCACACTGTGGCGAAAGAGGACGGAAACAAGGGTGTGGATTTTGCTCCTGGTTGGACCAGAGGGAGCCCTTTGTCCCTGGCCAGTTAATGCATTTCTTTCTCCCTGCTGACCCCTTTCTGTGTGTCTCTCACCTGGGCTCCCTGCCCTGAAGGTCACAGGGAGATAGCAGCAAGGATGATGCCTCCCTTAGACATATTGAGATGCAGTTAATTCTCTTCCTGTCCCAGCCCGTGAAGGGTTAAATTTGATAAAGGGACTAATGAAGAATTATGGAGTTATTTGTTTGACTTTGCCACTCGGGGCTCTTGGCAAATGAGACGATTCATCTCGCCGTACAGCCAGTCGTGTTCCTTAAAGGAAATTAATTAATGCCGTTTGTCTTCCCACCCGTATCTGTGATTGTTCTCCTTTGATTCCCCTTTCCGGACCCTGATTGTCATGGTGGACAAATTCCTTTCCTTCCTGGTTTTGGAGGCAACAGAATCACTGAGACGGTGCCGTCGATGCCCTCGTCTCTCCCTTTTGGCTGCTGCTGCTGCTGCTGCTGCCACCTTGTTCTCTCCACCTCCTCTCAATCCTGAATTCCTAAATCAGCCAGTGGGAAGGAGTTTCCCATTGAGGCCTTTGGAGTAGGGCTGAGCAGAGGGAGGGTCTCTCTCAGAGGCAGGGGCAAGCTGTGGGTTCCCACCGTGAGCCCAGGAATCCCAGGAGGCAGTGCAGGGCAAGAATGACAGGAAGGGAAACGGAGGATGCAGGAATGAGGAGGCGGGGGTGGTTTCTCAGTTCCATTCACGGAAGGGACATTTCCTCCTCCAGGCGACCGTTTCTCCTGCCATTTTCCAGGGACACCTGCTGGCTGACATCCGGTGCCCACTTCCCACCGTCTGTCCATTTTTAATGATGGGAAACCCCGAGGGCAAACGAGAGGGGAAATCTTCCTAAGGAGAAAGATTGGCGCCGTTGCCAAAGCAAACTAGTGGGTGAGCTGGCCCCGGATGGAGCTGCTGGGAAAAGAGGAACTCCTGATGGCACTGGCTGTGTGTGTGTGTGGGGGGGGGTGTCACTGGGAAGTTGCCCTACCCTTGGTGTGTTTGGGATTGGGCACTTCATGCAACGAGTGAAATGGTGCACCTCCCAAGCCAGAGTCCCCCATGAATACGTGAGCACGATGGCCAACAGGTGAACCTCTGAACTTCTCTGTTGCTTCCTGCACCTTCCTCCCTTTCCAAACTGTTTGTGCTTTTCTTTCTTTTACCTTGAGGAGGACCAGGCTTCAGACTTTATGGGGGCTGTTGGAAAAATTGAAAGGATTTGGTGGGACTCAAACCCCAAGTCCTGGAGTTCTGCGGGGGGGGGGGGGATGGGGGGGAGACCCTCTTATGAATTCAACCTGGTGAGCTTAGGCTGGGCACCCTTGATATTTTGCAGGTCCTTGGTTGGTGGGTGAAGCGGCCAGGTGGTTTTTTCCCAAGAAGGCACTGAGAAGTACCATCAGGGCATAAATGCAGGGGTGATTTCCTGGCAAAGGCTTCATGGGGTCAGGAGGGGGGTGGAGTCCAGCTTGGGGGGGCACATCTTGATCCGATTAAACAGCTCCATAACAGCGGCAGCATCTGTGCTCCCTTGGAGCGAGGGAGAGCAGCCGGGCCACTTACGAGAGCCGTGAGAGGGGAAATTCCCCACAACAAGGCATTTTCTGTTCGGCATCCTGGAAGTTCTGCGGAGGTAACCAAAGCCTCTTAAACAACCGAGTCACAATTAAAGCAGCTGCCTGTAAAATGCCTTGCCTTCTCCCCCCCCCACCCCAAAGATGCCACATTTCAGGCCTGTAATGGAAACAGAAGTTAAAATCCATTTCCTGTCCAGCGAACCACAGGAATGAGATGGAAGATGCAGCCCCATAAATAATTCAGAGGCCCCAACATGGCGTCCAAATAACACGGCTGAGCGTCGTCTAAGATCCAACCCTTTGCTCGCCAGGGCCTTCCTACCGATCACCCCGGCCTGCCTGCCTGCCTGCCTGCCTCTCTCCCTCCCTCTCTCTGTGGCTTGAGCTGGAAATTTCTAATGGCCAGGCTTGACCGGTTCTGGTCCTTTTAAGCCTCATCTTCGTCATGTTGTAGGTCTTTAAATGGGAGCTTCTCAAGGCAGACGGAGGTGATCTTCTGCCAGGGAAGGGCTCACCACGACCCCTTTGCTCGGTTCTCCTCCTCCTCTTTCTGGAAGGTGTACCTTGGCACGCTTTCCAGTCTCGGTTGGGTGTGTTACGGGGAGAATGGGAAAAACAAAGCCGCTTTTAAAGCAAAAGCAAAGTGTGCTTCTATACTGAGTGCTTCAAGCACTGAATTCTTCAGGCTACACGTTGCCCCCCCCCCCGCCCCCAGTGAGCTGGGTACTCATTTTATTCAGAAGGATATTTATTTATTTTATTTATTTTTATTTTAGGGTATTTTTACCAAGCCTTTCTCTTTGAAAGGGACCCAAGGCGGCTTACAGTAATGGGGGATAACATACAGTCCATTACAATTAAGACATATTCAAGTACAGTGGAACCTCATATAACATACAGTTTGTATAATATAAAATCTGTACAACATAAAAAAACCCAGATAGGGGGAATTTGCTTAACATATTTGCCTATGGAGGAAATCTGTACAACATAAAAATGGTCACAATTAGGGATTACTCTGTTTTCAATGCATTCCTATGGGAAATTTGTATAAAGGAAAATTTGCTTGATGCTATTTCATTTGGAATGAATTGCAGTAATTCCTTTATACAAGGTACCACTGTTACTGAGAACAGGAAACTGAGGGACGTCCTACAGCATCAAAAGACAACATTATGTTAAAGCTACCCGAGAACGCAAGCAGTTTAAAAGAGATTAAAATTCCATGTAAAGTTATGAGTGAGGGAAACTAACATTGAGAACATCGTGTCAATGCCATCCCAAAGTCTATAAACACAAAGTCTATGGGTTCATGTATGATAGATTCATATAAAAGTCACATAATATATAGTCCATCATTCATGGAAAGCTTGCCTGAAGAGAAAGACATAAGAGATGGGGCAGTCCTGGCCTCTAGCGCGGATAATAGGAAGGACAGAAGGCTGAGGTTGGAGACAGCTACCTGGGATTGAACCCTGAGTTGTGAGCACAGTTTTGGCTGCTGTCCAGCAGTTGAACCCCTGTGCCCCAAGCCTCCAAGGAACCTTCCTCTGGCAAGCCCAGCTGCACCAGGGCTGTTTTGTAGGGGGCAGGAATCCCAAAGGGTGAGCCTTGCTTCTTGAAAGAGGGCAGAGGAGATATATCCTGTGAACTTGTGGCCATTATCCTGAGATGGCATCGGAGGGAAGGAGGACCCTAAGGGGATGTGGGTGGGTGGGAGGGAATGTCAATGTGGAGGATGAGGGGGGGGGGCGAGAGAAAAGCTCCTCCAGCTGCGGGGGGGGGGGAAGAGACCCCCGTGAAATATTCTGCAGAGCCCTTTCGCTCTCTGTGTTTGGAGCTTTGCCTGCGGCTCCTGCGGGGCGTTCCAGAGGTTGTCCCAGTAGCAGCCAGGGGATTCTCCTTCGCAACAGGATTAAGCCTAATCCTGTATTAACCTATTTGATCATTTCACAACCCAGATGAATAAATTGCAATTAGTGACAGGCACCTGGAGCCCGCTGATAATCCCACCTCTTTCTCCAGATCCTCCTCCTCTCCTTTTCTGTCCTTCCCTCCCTCATCAGTCCTTCAAGTCCGCCAACCCGCCCACCGGGTGACAAATGCTGCTGGGCTCTGAGTCCTTATCTTCCAGCAGGGTGCTCTGCATCTCTTTGAACCAAGTGACACTACAACTCTCTAATTAGTGCTAAGCGGGGGTCGGGGTGGCTTTCTCAGTCTCCTTCTCTCCCCCCCCCCCGCTTCCTCTGTCAGAGAGGGAATTTTCCAGATAAGCTGGACCTTCATTTTTCAAAGGCCTGGCTCTGGATTAGACCTCTGAGGAAAAGAGCTTTATTCTGCCTGGCTAAACAAAGTCTTTTCCCAAAGTGATTTGCAGCCTTTTGAAGTGGGAGCCCACCAGTTCTAATCGGAGTATTGGGGTGTGGGGGGGTTGCTGCTGTGTGGGACAGATGTGAGCTGAGCAGAGGGGCTGGCAGAGGAGTGACAGCCGCCACCTCTGGGATCCCTTGTGCCAGCCCCCCCACCTCTGGAAGCATCTGGATGCCAGAAGCATTTCATGTTGACTTTTCCCCTTTGGGGAGCCCCCCTGTGCGGAAGAGAGGACCCGTTAGGTTGCCTTCCTTTTCCTTTTCTCCCGGTATGGAGGATGCTGGTTGCTGGAAGGGAGTGAGCCCTTTGTGGTCTCACAGAGAGAGTTGCAGAAGCGTTACTAAAGCTACAGGCCCCAAGAAGAATCTGCAAGGCTTCTGAGGGGGGAGGGGGGGGAGGGAGAGGTTGGAGTTAGGGTTCAGTGGCCCGGAGGGATCCTGCCAGAGCATCAGCAACCAGAGGTGTAAGGAGGGGGTGGCTGGATGGCCCGGCATCCCCAGGGCTCCCTCAAATACGCTTGGGAGCCCAGCCCAGGAGGAGGGGGTGGCTTAGGCGCCGGAGGTGCAGCCCTTTGAGGGGCAAGGAGGACTGGGGAGGAGCCGCCCTTCTCCGGGAGTGGAGTAGGGCTCTTGTTGACCCCCCCCCCCATGTGCCTGCCTTGCAGAGGAGGAACAGGGCAGGGCAGGGCAGGATCCCGGGTGCCCTGGCCAGGCTCGATAAAGTTTGGGTCTGGAGTGCAGGGGGGTATTGTGGATTTTGGGATGCAGAAATTGATGGTGACCCCAGTCTGAACTCCAAGGCTGGAGTTGGACGGCCGGTTGGCGTGCCTCCTGCCCAGTTGAATGGCCTTGCCTGAACCGACGTCAGCCTGCATTGGCCCTTGGCCGCCGCCCCCCCTCCCCCCTTGGCGCGCCACGAGCCTCTCCAGGGGTAGCGCAGCCTTCCCCCCCCCCCCCCGCGCGCCATCCCCAGGGAAGAAAGGGAGGCTCTCCTGGCCTTCCTCCACCAGCGCTGCCCAGCTGTCACGGAGCCTCTCCGGCCAGCGAGGCGCCCCGGGTCTCCCCCCACCCCATCCCCCCACCCCCCCCTCCTCGGTGTAGACGCCGCGGGAGCCTCGACCCAAAGCCGGGCGCGCCAGGGCCGCCGCGGAGGAGGAGGAAGAGGAGGAGGAGGAAGAGGAGGCGCGCCCCCCCCCCCTTTCCTCTCTTTCTCCTTCTCTGCCGAGCAGAATTGGATCGCGCTGGGAAGGAAGGAAAGAGGGAGGGAGGGAGGGAGGGAAGAGGAGGAGGCAGAAGAGGAGGAGGAGGAGGAGGAGGAGGAGGGAAGGAAGTCATTATTAGTGCGGCCCGAGCAAGCGGGCGAGCGGCCGCGGAGGAGGAGGAGGAGGAGGCAGGCGGGGCGCTCGTTGGGCGGTGGCGGCCGGGCTGCCCCGCCGTCGCCCCACCGCCGCCCGGGGATTGCTAACCCTGCGCCGGAGGAAGGAAAGGGGGGGCGGAGGCGGAGGCGCGGGGCGGCCCACGGGCGACGCTTCTGCCGAGAGAGCCGGCCAGCCGACGAAGGGGCCACAGCCGCCGGGCGGGCGGGCGAGCGAGCGAGTGAGCCAAGAGTCTCCGGGCGGCGGCGGCGGCGGCGGCGGCGGCGGCGGGGCTTGGATGGCCGCAGCCACGGCGCCCTGCCCAGCCAGCGTCCCAGAGGAGGATGCCACGGCGCGGCGGCGGCGGCGGCGGCGTCCCCCCCCCACCACCACCCCAGGAGGAGCAGCAGCGGCGGCGGCAGCAGCAGCATCGGTAACCTCCGGGCCGGGCGGGCGCCTTGATCGGAGCGAGCCCCGCGGCTGGACGGGGCCAGCATGAGCGCCGGCGGCGCCCCCGAGCCGGCCTCCTCCTCCTCCTCCTCCTCCTCCTCCTCCTCCTCTTCTTCTTCTTCTTCCTCCTCCTCCTCCGCCGCCGCCGCCTCTTGCCCCGCGGCTTGATGCTCCAGAGCTCCGCTCCACAAATATGATGAAATGGCAGCCCCGGAAGAAGGTGAGCGGGCGAGGGGCGTCCCACCCCCCGGGGGTCTCCCGCCGCCACAGGTGGCCCGCCGACCGGCCAAGAGAGAGGAAAGGAGGGAAGGAAGGAAGGAGGGCGCGGCTGTCAGGCTCCCCTCCTCCGCCCTTCTCGGGATGCGGCGGCGGCGGCGGCGGGGGGGGGGGGGCGTGTCTGCCCTGGTGTTCAGACCCCCAGGGGTGGGTGGAAGGAGGCCGCTGGCTGCCCACCCGTTGGGGCTCCGGGAGGGGCGGCGGCGAGGGGGCCGCTACAGAAGCCCCCCCCCATTCCCCATCCTCAGGGAAGCGGGTGGGGGGGGGCGCCGGGAGGGAGGGGGGGGAAGAGCCTTTGCAGCCTGTGCCGCGGCCACGTCGGGAGCGGTTCGCAACCCGTGTCGCGGAGCACGTGTGGATGGGCTGCTTCTGGCAGCGGAGCGTGGCGTGCCACTGCGGCGGCGGAGCCTCTCCTGCGCCGCCTCTGCCGCCTTCGCCGGGGCCGCCCGGGCGCTGGCCGTGGATTGCCCCCCCCCCCTTTTGCAGGAGGCCATTGCCTTATATGGACGCTTGGCTTGGCCGGGAGGGGGGGGGAGCGCTCCCGCTCGGAGCTGGCTAGCCGCCGTGGCCCTCCGGCCTGGGGAGGGGGCGCCCCCCGCCCCCTCTTCCTCTTCCTCCCCCCCCCCCAGGGTAGCGGCCGCCTTGCTCCGCCCTCCGGGGCTCCCCCTGTATTGACGTTAAGGGGGGGCGGCGGCGGCGGCAGCGGAGATCTCCCATCTTCCAGCTGTGAGAGAATTGGGGGGGGGGCTGCAGATGCAGTAGGGAGGCTGCCGAGGTCCCTTGGGTGACAGCCCTTCGGTCCTTCCTTCCTTTCTTCCTTCCTTCCTTCCTTTGTGCTCAGGGGGTGGGCCGCTCTAGTCTCTGGTAGCATCCCTTGCATCTGGGGGGGGGGGGAATGGGCAGGATGAAAAGAAATGCCTCCTCCACCCCCCCCCACCCCCCACCACCAGAGAGCCCCTCTCGCCTGCCTTCTCTGTCTCTGGGTGTCCCTCTTCTCTTGCCTCTGAGCCCCCACAGGTACATGTTCTTCCCCAGGGCCTGCTTCTCTAGTCACTGGAGGGGGGGGGCTGCCCAGTGCCCCTCCTTGTCCGTGCTCACTCACAGCTCTCCTCCCTGTGGTCAGGGGGGCAATGGAAGCCTCACGCCCCACAACCCCCCCCCACCCGCCCATGGGGCTGCAGTTACAAAAGACCCGACTCCGTGGGTGGGGTGGGGGCGGGGTGGGGGTGTCATTCTCGGCAGCTGGCGGGGCTCTCTGAACTCTGGTCCGTTGGCCGTCGCAAGGGTCATCTCACAAGCAGAGGAGGATGGAGGGCTTGTTCACCTGAGTCAGGCCAGGAGTTGGCCATAACCCACCAAGGCCGGTTATCTGTCTTTGCCTCCCCCCCCCCCCCCGCAGTTATGGAAGAATCTCTCTTTGCTTTGGGCCAGGGGGATCCAATATCGCCCGGCTCCCGGATCATCTGGCTGAGAGCATCGCCCAGCTCTCTTGGGCGGCGAGAGGAGTGTGGAAACTCTTCCGGAAGGAGAGAGCAGGAAAGGGGACTTGCAGGCTGGCTGGCAGCGCTGCAGCCTTTGTGCTGTGCTCAGCGCTCCGGCTCAGCCAGCTGAGGCCCTGCCTTCTCTGTGCCACACGAGCTGCTGTGCCACCTCCAGGGGAAGCATCCTCTGTATCCAGATGCTGCCACCCTTGCCGCCACCACGGTCTGAGTAGCCCGAGCCAAGCCAGGGGGAAGAAGGCCGCCACTCACACGCGCACAACCCATGCGTGGTGCACAGAAGCTTGGGCGGCTCTGCTCTCGTCAACACAAAGAGCCACAAACACCCGCGTCCCTCCTTTCTTTGTTTCTGCTGCACATTTGGCCTGAGCTTTTTGGCTGGAGCATCTCTCTTGGGTGGCTGGATCCCAGCTATGCAACCACAAGCTTGGTTGCGTATTCTGGAAGCCTGTGTTGACCACCCTCTCCTTCCACCAAGCATCTTGGCTGGCTTATGACAGTTTGCTCCTGGGGTCCCAAGGAGTTGCTGTGGATGCATGAGTAGAGCCTTCCTTCCTTCCTTCCTTCCTTCCTTCCTTCCTTCCTTCCGGCTAGCCCTCGCTCACCATGTTAGGTGTTGAAAAACATGCTGGAAAAGGGAGGAGGTGTCACCATATTTAATTTTATGGGATGAACCCAGGTTTCTTTTTGGTTTCACAGCGCAGGCTGTCAGGTCAGCCAAGCTGGTGGATCAGTCAGCCTGTCTCTTCCACCTTCATTCTTCTAATGAGTCATCCGCCATCTGGGTAAAATGTTTAAAGCAGTGTTTTACGTCTAGGGAATTTAAAGTCCGTTTGTTACCATATGGGTATGACGTGCAGTCCGTATCACAAAACAGCTGATTGGCGGCATGGGATGCCATCCCTGACAAGGGTGATGCTGGCCAATCCCGTCCCCTGTGCAAACTCTTGGGTTTGTCCTGGAGAGAAAGGGACGGAGTGAAGCAGCCAGTCTTGAACCTTCTGCCAGGCTGGCTGACTTCACTAGGTCGTCATACAGGCTGCCTGTTCTCATAGCGTACTCACAGGTCTCTGGGATCTGAGTGCCGCCATATCAGTAAAAGCTGACTGGTCCCTCTCCTAGCCTTTGCCTGTTGGTGGTTTTCCTGCTTGGCTGATGGGAGGGGGGCATTTCTGAAGGAGGGCTGACTGGCCTTTGCCCAGAGATGGGGGGGGGGGCTTTCCTCTTGGACTTGTGCTTATCAGTAAACCTGCAGCAGGAGAGAAGGTGTCTTGGCGCTCTTTGTGTGCCCCATGCGAGTTATTGCAGGCTGGGGGATCCCCAGTTGCTTCCAAGGATCTATCCCTCATGAAGGAGTGAGCAAAATGGCTGCGTGGTGAATGGAGACGGAGCAGAAGGCGCTCCTCAATCGGCCGGCCAGCTGGCAGGAAGAGTGTGTTTGTTGGGAGTGTCTTCCCTCCTCCGCCGTCTTCTCCGTGACCACGGGCAATGACTGACTGTGGACAAGGCAGGGATGTCCCAGGGGTCTGTTGTGTCCCTACAGGGTTTGTTGCTTCAGCCACCTTGGTACCTCTTCAGCTGGTAGCTCTCCCCCTCTGTCCTGGCACACCTGTTGCGCAAGGTGGGGGAGGGGGAGATGCCCTGGGTAGGGCTGGATGTGGGGAGCAAGACCCACGTGGCCTGTGGGGCTGGCGGGGAGCTAGAGGGCCTGAGCCTCAGCCTCCAGGTAGAGAAAGGGGAGAGGACCTGTTGGGGGAGAGAGAGAGGCTGGTGGTTTCAGCCCACCTGGAACTGTGGGATCACCTCTTCCTTCCAGAGGAGCGCCCCCCCCCCACACAGCTCTTGTAGGCAATGGCACGAAAAGTAGGCCAGAGGAATTCGTTTCTGGCTCTGCTGGTGTGAAGCAGCAGCTCCTCGCTGGGGGTCTCCTTCACTCCTGTAACGCCGTCAGGGATCTTTGGGCAGACTCTGATCCGCCACATCTCGATGCTTCCCTGTTCTCGGCCAGGCTCTGGTCTCCTCTGGGTTCTGGTCCTGCCCGGCATGCATTTGCCGATCTGCCGTGCGGTTGGAGCCCTACCGCCTGTGGGAAGGGGCCCCGGGAGGCGGTGCCAGGTGGTGATAGTGTGTGGGGGGTGATCCCCAATGGAGGCTTTGCTGCCCTATGGGGCCGTCCCTGTGCCTGGGGCCGTGCCAGGGGACTGAGGGGGGTTGCTCTTAAGGAGGCTACCAGGGCTGTGCCTCGAGTTGTGTCTGAAGGAGCATGGCAGCGGCGAGAGGGCACATCTCACAGGCACCTACCTTTCAGCCAATCCTGCTCCTACACCCTCCGCCAGCCCCCTTCTACAGGACCTTGTGTGAAGTGTGAGCGTATATGATGTCTCTGTGTGTGTGTGTGTGCACGCGCACGTGGTGATCATTCTTGTCTATGGCTCTGGGCTCTTATGCTCTCACTCCCACCAATGGGGCATGGCAGTGACGGTGTGTGTGTGTGTGGGGGGGTGATGGCGAAGGCAGGTCCAAGGGAGGTTGATGTGCGTTTCAGCCTTGAGTGTGGGGACCTCCCCACCCTTCAGAGGCCATGCTGTGGAGCCTGGAGGCCCTGAACCAGCTGAAGGGAGCTGCAAGGGCGGCTGTGTGCATGGCTCCCGTCTCACGGGACCTGGGTGCCCTGTCTGCCCGCCTGTCCTCTCTTGGCCTTCGTGTGGCTGCAAGCACTCTCCTGGGGAAGGTGGAGCTGTGGGCGGGGAGAGACCTGGGGTGTCTGGTTTTCAGAAATACTGCTCTTTGTCCCCCCCCCCCACATACACACACATACCCGGAGAATTTTCCTTCCATCAGCCCTCTTGTTATTTTGCTTGGCTTTGAGCAGCTTCTACAAATACTGCCAGGGTTCCTGCCATGTTTTTTCCTAATTGCCCTCCGAAGAAAAGAGCTCATCAAGAGATGCCTCTGGGCTTCTCCGTCCTGTGCTCCAGGCAGAGAAAGAGAGGGAATGGGGAGGGGTCCTCTCGGAGGGGGTGGGCGAGGCCTTTCCCCCCAAACCCTTTTGCCTGTACCCTAATCCTTCTCCGACGCGGCGGGAGGGAGAGAGGGGAAGCCTGGCAGGATGGTGCTGAGAGGAGGAAAGAGGAGGAGAGGTGTGCCCCACAGAGGCTCTGGGCACCCCTTAGCAAGGCACCCGCTTGTTGCCCGCCCGTGGCTTCAAATGGACCCACTGACGGGGACCCTCCTTGGCATCTGTGAAGGAAGATGTCAGCATGCAAGACGGCAGCGTGAGACGATGGTGATTTCTTGAAGGCAGCTGTCTTAATTTGTTCCTGTTAAGAACATGAATGGCTTTAGTGACAGCCCTTGAATGAAATGCGGCAAGGCGTAATTTCTCTGAGCAGACAGGATGAACAGACCGGTCATGCAGCGGGGCTGTCTCTCTGTCTCTCTCTTCCTTGCCTTCCAGTCGAGGCTAAAAGCAGCTGACCTCTGAAGGAAGGCCGCTGGGCAAGGGGACAGGCCGTGCCAGAGGCAGGGAGAGGGAGGCAAGGAACTGGGAACAGCTTCCCTTCCACCGGCATTTCCCTGTCCCCTCCGAGAAACCCTTGTCGGCTGGCCCCATGGCACAGGGACGGGGGATCTGGCCCTGGAGGTGGTTAGGGCCCTGTGAGTCAGCCGGATTCCGCACATTCAGCAGGTTTTGATGGCTGGAATTTCTCTTTTATACATGGGCATATGAGAGAGAGAGAGAATGAGAGAGAGAGAGAGAGAGAGAGAGAGAGAGAGAGAGAGAGAGAGGCAACAGAGAGCGGCTGCCTGTGCCTGTGTCAGCAGCACACGAGACATGGTTTCATGGTTTGTTAGCTCCTGCTGATAAGCGAAATGGGAGTGCAGAGAGCACCCTCCCGCTGAACTACGTGGCAGGCAGCCGTGGGACTCTCTGAGGCCACTGGCTGTTGCCCCACGGATGTATCAGGAGGAAGAGGAGGAAGGGGGGGGCTGTGCTGGGCTTCAGTACAGGGAGTAAAGGGAGCGGAAGTGGCGGTGGCAGTCGTGGTTGCAGCATCAACAGCAGCAGCACCAGCACCAGCACCAGCAGCAGCGTGAGCAAACAACAACATAAATTGCACTTGGCAGGTTGGAAATGATTCCTGCCCCCCTGCAGGGCCCTGGAGTGGCTCAGCTCCTCTGGAGTCATGAATAATGAAGTCCGAGCAGGGAGAGTAATTTGCAAGTGAGAGCCTTTGCACTCAAGGGCTGCTTTAGGGACCAGACAGGGGTCAGTCTGCCTCTGGGGGCTGCCACAACACACAGGGAGGGCCAGGTGGTGGTGGTGGGGGGGGGTTCCCTTTGGACACATCTGCACTGCCCTGCCCTGCCCTGCCCTGCCCTGCCGGGTGGGTGGGTGGCACTAGCTGGGCCTGCTCCAGATCCAGGGAGGCTCCTGTGGCTGCTCGTGGGCCACAGGGGCTGTGCGCTGAGGAATGGTGGTGGGGAGACCTGTGGCTCAGAACCTGAAAGAAGAGGAAGGGCAGCCCCACGGATGGGGTTGGGCCGCGGGTGCTTTGCACTTCTCGGGATCTCTCTCGAGGACGTGGAGAGGCGGCTGCTGGGGATCCTGGCAAGCCTCTGCTCCCAGTCGTGAGTGGGTGAGCCTGGCCAGCGTGGCCAAAGGATCCTCCTTTGGAGAAGAGACCTCCTGGGCTCCTGTGTGGCAGGCGTTGGAGCCCTTGAAACCCTCCTTGATTGGCCCCTGGTGACCAATTGCAAGGAATAAAGACCTTGAGGCTGCTTTCCATTGTCAGGGTGTTCTGCGGAAAGAATGCAACTGTTAAACTGCAGATGTACTGGAAACCTAATTGCTGCAAATTATTTTTGAGAGAGAGAGAGAGAGAGAGAAAACAAGAGAGAGAGAGAGAGAACAAGAGAGAGAGAGAGAGAGATGGGTGTGCATACCTGATCCCCCTTTGTGGAGGAGCCCTGTGTGGCTGCTCTCTTCCCTTCCAGTGACCTTGTTCCATTGAGGCTGGGAAAGAGGCTCTTGTGCTGAGGGGGTGGCCTGACCTTGCCTTCTATGCAGGCTTTTTCCAGGCTGAATTATTTATTGCACCTCCAGCACCAGGCAGCCTGCCTGGGACTTTTGCAGGGAAGGAAGGTGTGTTCCAGAAGATGCCAGGAGGATCAAGGCTGGCCGCTGGAGCAGTGCCCTGAAACCTCTCTTCTCTTATGGTCTTGGCTGAGGGAGCCAGGCTTCCTACACAAATAGGGAGGGTCTGGAGTGAGGAACGCCTTGTCACCTCTGTTCCAGGTGACAAAAGAGGCCTGCTTCATAGGACTAATGAATTAATTCTCAGCGAGCTTTCAGGCTCCTGGGTTTCCCAAGGCCGCTTATGGTGTGAAAACAGTCTGCAACCTGAAGATGCAGACAACCTTCCTCTGGTTGTCTGCATCTTCAACCCACCGTCTCCGGCAATCACAACAACAAATAGGGATTGAAGGGCAGATGAGAAATCCCTGTTTGGTGAGCATACTTTGCTTGCAGAAGGCAAATTAGTTACATTTAAGGCCACCACTGTGGAGCCACTGATGAGTAGTGAGAAATTTGCAAGGGATTAGAGGAATATAATCAGTGATTAGTGGGAATATAAGTGAGGCTTTGCGCTGGTTCCTCTGTGCTAACATTCCTCAGTGCATTAGGGCTGTTTACTGGATTTGAGAGGTATTGCGAAACTTCAAAGGAATAAGGTTATTAAAAAAGAAACAGAATTAATGGAAGTGAACACAGACTTGGAGTTTACAAACAGCATGTTGCATTTTGGCCAAGTTTCGAGTTGTTGGGTGGTGGTTGTCAAAACTTTGTTTGCACAAGCAATATCAGTATGTTTTTTTTCCATGATGAATATGTTGAAAAAAGAAAGGGATGGATTTGGAAAGGTCATAGGTGGTCCAAATAAAAAAGAAGCCCCCTCGCTTGTGCTTTATTGTGCCGTCCATGTCCATCTGAGAATGATCACCTGGTGGTGCATGAACTTGGATGCACCAGCCGGTGACAGAGAAGAGGGTGTGAGACAGAGAAGTTCATTTTCATCCTCCATAGCCGCAGCCTTAGAAGCAGGACAGGACAGGATAGGGTGGTGGCGGTGGTGGCGGCAGTCTCCATCTCTCCTGGTCTCCCAAAGAAAATGAGAGAGAAGGGGAAAGACACCCTGTTTTTAATGCAAGAGATATTTAAGACACAGCAGCACTCAAGGATGGTAAATTGATTTTGAAACCTTTTGTAAAGACCTGGAGATGCTGTTGAGCTACAGTGTTTGTATAGTCAATGCCGACTACTGTCAAGCTCTCAAGCTGAGATGTGGATCAGAATCATTGCAGCGTGTGTCTGAGGGAAAACATTCGCAGGAGGTTCTGCAAAGTGTGTTCAAGTTTTGACTTGAAAGACAACCATTATATAATTAAATATAAATTGACATCGGGTATTGGTATGCACTGAATACATGTTGGAGGGGCAGGCAGCTTTTGAGGTGGGAAGCCTTCCGGGGGGGGGAGCTGGTGTGCTCCAGTGAGGGGGCAGGAGGCAATGTTCCAACTGACTGAGAGGGCAAAACATACCAGGAACCCAGGAGCCCATGGGGATAGATCTGTTTCAAACATTTCTCCTTGTGTAAAGCAGTCACATGGAATTTCGGTTTTGATTAAAAATAAAATAATCTCCTTGGTGGGAATGCACATTTAGTCCCAACCAGGGGGGGAAAAGCCTTGATGAAATTGACCAGATTTGCAAGGGAGACCTTTGGTAGGTCTGATGGTGTTGGTGGTGGTGGTGAGGATGCTATTGGTTCCCTCTCTGGTGTTCATCATGTAATGCATCCTAAAGGTTTCCCCAGGCCCAATGTCATAGGTCACCCCTGCTTTCTCTTCTTGAAATAAACACTTCTGCCCATGATGTCAAGGGACTTTTCTCCAGCCTGCACTTTCCCGAGGCAGAAGGAACCTCTGGCACAGGCAGGCTGTTGGAGGTACAGCCAGAGTTCTTTCTGATCAGTAACCTTTCCTCTTTGTAACTCTCTCTCTATTCCAGAAACATGTGAGCCTTCCTCCGGCTTTATTGTTTGTGTGATCCTTTCTAAGTGGATCCCCAGAAGCTTTGTTCTGCTGCAGAGCAGGCATGTTTCAAGGCTTCCATAGTGGAGGGAGACGACAGCAAAGAGGTTTCGTCCTTTTATAAGGTTTTTTTAGCCTGACTGCAAGACGTTGCCCTGATCTGGGGAACTTGTTCTATTTTCCCTAACCTCTTACTTAAAATTCTGAAGAGCACAGCAATTAATCTTTAAGCACAAGCAGCTTGTCTGCCTAAGGCTTTTATCGGGGAAAAATCCATCCAAAACATGTATGGGTAGAGGGAGGCCACAGAGGGAGAGGTCTCAAGGGTCTGTGGCCTCCCGTTTCATGCTTTGGGCTCGGAGGAGCCACGCTCTGAGAGGGTTTTTGCGGAAGAGGAAGAAGGCGAGAGGCCGAGGCTGGGGCTGGAGGTGGTCCAAGAAGAAGAAGCTGGTGCATCTTTGAAGCAACTCAGGGGCATAAAGCATTGGGGCTTAATTGCTTCCCTGAGTCCCTGCATCTTTTATCCTTCACTCATGCGCCTCCCAGACAATTCTGCAGGCAAGGGTGAAAGGAGGTGCATTGTGACCCAGAGACACAGGGCAGGTGTGTGGACTGGTGTCTTGTCTGGGAAGAAACGGAAGACAGGAGTGGCACTGGGGGTGCCGTCTGCTGTCCCTAAGCGGCAAGCCACGTAGCTCGTGGCCTCTGGCTGGTGGTTCCTTCCCCTAAAGGGCCCAGCCTCAAAAGCGGGGGGGGGGCTGTGGTTCCTGCCTTTTCTGGAGGGCACTGCCAACGAGAGCCCCAAGGAAGCTCCCTCTCAGGCACAGGGAAGGTGCTCCTGCGCAGAAAGTGCCCCTGGGCCTCCACGGAAGCCTTGTCGCTCTGCCGGCTCTTGAGTCGGGAGGGGAAGCCCTGCCTGGAGACGCTTGGAGTCCCTGGCACGGAGCTTTCCCTTGGAGAACCGCAGGACAGCCAGGGTGGTGGAAAGCGGCGGCTGCCTTATCATCGTCCCTGTGCCAGTTTTGTGTGTTGCCCCCCAGGAGGTGCCACCCCCTCCCCTGCTTTCTGTTCTGTGAGCCATGCATCAGAGCCCAAAGCAACCCCCTCTCTGTGATGCCAGCCTCCCAGAGAGAGCTTCACCTGCTGCTGGCAATCAGTCTCCATGTACTAGCAGGGCGGGAGCCGAGGGCCGGACATGCGGCCTGCTGCGTCCCCCATCTGGGTGTCTGGCAGGTGAGACGCAGGGCTCCGGAGCATCGCGGGGGGTTGGCACGGCAGCTGCCACCATCTGGGGTGCTTTCTTCCACAGTGTGGGCAGTGCCAAGTGGTTCCTGGCGACAGTCTGTTGCCACCACAGATGCTGCTGCCTCCACGGCTCCTTACAGTTCCTGCCCAGGCACAGATGGCACTGTGTGGATTGCTCTGACTGGGGGGGGGGGGTACTGTCCTGCTCTCTGAAGAAAGGAGAGGCTGCCCCCTCCCCCCCCACAAACTGGCAGGGGTGTGCATGGCATACTGATCTGTAGGGCTGCCCCTTGGCTGCGTGACATGCAAGAAATCTATGAGCCCAGTATCATTTCCACCTCCCCCCCTCCTCCCTTCGCTGGTGTGGTTCTGGAGTCCCCCGTTCCCCCGCAATCATGGACTTTGCAGCATCTCCTCTGACTCGGTTACCCCTGTTCC
Source organism: Phrynocephalus guinanensis (assembly GCA_037367245.1). NCBI lineage: Eukaryota > Metazoa > Chordata > Lepidosauria > Squamata > Agamidae > Phrynocephalus > Phrynocephalus guinanensis. The sequence goes on from CM074752.1 coordinate 18,466,937, forward strand.
CTCCTCCTCCTCCTCCTCTTGCTGAGGGGGCAGGGAGGTGGGGGCAGCTCATTCTTAGTTATTCACTCAGAGAAAGTGACCCTGGAAGTCAAGTCTCTTTGGGTTTCTTTTTGAAGAAGGGGTGGGCTTGACGGGTTGCAAGAAGGCAGCTAAACCGAGGAGGGCAGGGGCAGCATGTGAAGCCATCTCATTCCTACCTTCCTCGTGGGTATTTTTTGTGGGGAGTCAGAGGATGCGCCACTTGCATTGCTGACGGTGCACTACAGGGCCCTTGAGCTCCTCGGCCCCCGACTGGAGGAAGCCTTGAGGGACCCTGTGCCCCAGGCACATCGTGGCTCTCGGGGAGACCTTCAAAGGGGGCCTGTGCTGGGGTGTTTTATGGCTGGTGTTGTTCTCACAATACCAGCTGCCAAGGAGCTTATGTGCTTCAGAGGCAAGTGCATGAGGGCGTGAAGGCAGAGTTATTGTGATTTCCCTGGGAGGAGAAGCCGTGTTCCTTTAAATTTACATCAAACAGAGTGGCTGTTATTTGCCAGCTTAGTGGAAGTGCTGGTAATTGCCATTGTAGGTTCCTTTTATAGATCATGCTTCTTGTACTAAATTTAATTACCAACGGCTGGTTGGGGTGACAGCCTGGCTTTCGCAGAGTCTCTGTGGTGTCCCAGTGGATGGGGAGGGTTCCTTGGAGCAGGTGTTCCCCTTGCTGCTTTATTTTTCAATTAGTATCAATGCGTGCGTGCATGTGTGTGTGAGTGTGATTGTGTGAGCATCTGTATTATGCTAATTGAAAACCGGCTGTTGGGTGAGGTCAGTGCCATTTCTACGACTTCCATCAGCCCAGGTTTGCTGGCCTGGCCGCTGGATTCAGGCAGGCTTTTGGCAGCCAAACCAATTCCTGGAGAAGGCGGCAGATGTGGGCCGTTCTTGCAGTCCTGGTGGCCTCTGTCTCATCGTTTGTCTGCTGTGCCAGGGGCCGCATCCTACACAGGCTGACTCCCAACCAAGGCAGAAAGAACCAAGCTCGGCAACAGAGGAATTCTGTTTGGGAAGGAGGTGGATGCACGGCACCCCCCTTTTCCAGTTGAGAAGGGTCCCTAAGCATTTGCAGGGCTTCTGGCAGAAGCCCCCGCCTCCCTGCACCCGTGTGTGAGCGGGTCTGAAGTGGAGGCTCTTAAAGATCAACTTATTCAATGAATATTTGATAATATGTTCCACTTAGTTATTGAAGCAGAGATTCTTGAAGAGCAGAGCCTGGCAGGTCTCGCAGGAAGGCTTGCTGGCAAGGAACTCCTTGCCTTCTGCTATCTCTCCTCAGTCCCTGGGGGTGAATTTATTTATTTATTTATTTATTTATTTATATATTTATTTATTTATTTATGGAGATGTGACCCATGGCTGCCAGTGGCATGGCTTGAAGAAGGGATGCCTCGCTGGGATTTTGAGGGAAGGTGCCCTAAGAGAGAGAGAAAGTTTTCTCTGTAGCGGAGAGGGAGCTGTGAGAAAGGTTGGGTGCCTCAAGAGAGGATCCCGTCCTCAGGTAAAGAGCCCCCCCCCCCCCGATTGCCTCTTCCAGGCTACCGTGCGGAGCATCCTTGAGTCAGTGCTGCAAATACCCGGCCACTGAGCGCAGGTGAGCCACCTGGATTCCAGGAAGGAGGCTTGGTTTGGCCTTGGCCTTGGGGTCAGGGATCAGCCCGGGGGTGGGGGGTGGGGGCTTTGCGTTTCTGGGGTACCCATGAGAAAGGACTTCAGGTGGGCTGGGAAAGGGGAGGGATTGGCTGGTCCCGGAGGCTCAGGACCCAGTAGAAAAGAGGGGGCCTTAGAAATCGGGACAGCTGTGTTCCAGTTCTTAATCCCTGCCTCTGCCCACTCCTCTTGAGCCCTGCTGGGATGGGGGGAAAGTCACCTGGAAAGAGAGAGGAGTCTGTCATTCTGGTGCCTCTCTTGCCACTCCAACCACCCCCATCCCCCAAAATCACCTCCCGCCAGCCAGGGTTTGGGAGTCTGGATGCCTCTGGCATCTTTAGAAATCACCCAGGGAAAGTAGTCTAAGGCCAGGGTGGCCAGGGTGAGAAAAGGAAGCGCCGTGTGAATTGCGCCAGGCCAGCCAGCCTTGCCCAGGAGGGGAAAAGGGGAAGCGCAGGAATCTGTGCCAGTGAGACAAGTGGGTGGCATGATCTCGGCACAGAATCAGAGCTCCCCCCCCCCATCAAAGCGTGGTGAAATTTACATATTTTGGTTTATCAGAAGAGGAGGCAAGGCATTGCTCCCTGGACACTACCTACAGCGGGCAAGGCTCCTTCTGACCTCCTTTTGGACCAGGAAATCACATTGAGTGCCCCCCCCCCCCCCCCGGCAGCTCTGGCCCTCAGACTCCTCTTCCTTCCCTGGTGGGGAGGGTTGCACGGGCCTGGCCTCCTTCTCCTCCTCCTCCTCCTCCTGCTGGCTTTCCCCAGGGTGCAAAGTGTTCTCACATTAACAGGGAGAGTGGCGACAGGGGAACCTCTTCCTCTGCATGGGTTACAAAGGAAATTAACACAAGTATGTGAGCAGTAATTGGTGTGTTGCAAGCGACTGCAATTACATACTTGGCTGCTAAAGGAAAACATCCTGCCACAGACACATCCACACATCCCACACACCCACCTCCACAGCTCCGCTGGGAAGAGCAGCCCCCCCTCCCTCCCTCCTCTGTTTTGGGAAGTACCTCTGGCTGGCCCAGCCCTGTCATTCCCTCACCTAAGCAGCTCAGGAGGGCCAGTCCAGCAGTGAGCACCTGCCTCCCTGAACAGGGAAGCCCAGAGGGAAAAGGGGTCCCTGGGGCATTTTCAAAAGGCATCCTGATTAATGCCTATGAATAGACTTTTTAAATGGTCCAAGTTGGCAGTCCCCCAGACTGTTTTGTGGCAGGGAGTTCCTCAAGTTAACTATTTTCTGCCTGGAATGAATCTGTCTGCATGCATGGAAGGAGGGAGGATGAGTAGGGAGGTAATTACTTCTGCCAGGAGAGAATGAGTCTTGATGGGAGCAGCTGCACAGAGGAAGGAGCGCTGGGGATGGAAATGCCCCCCCCCCCACCGGCAGCTGCTGACTGGACTCCCCAGTTGCTCTGAGGGATGGGGGGGTTCTGTGTGTGGAGCTGGTTTCTCTCTGCCCAAACTGCGCAGCGCTGGTCTGTGGGAACTGAGAGCAGGCCTGTTGGGTAGCTTGTTGGATCGGGACCTGGAGAGGGCCATGGACAAGCCCCCACAGGGCCACGGGCCTGCCAGGGCGATGTGGGGCAATTCTCTCTCCCTTTCTCCCCATCTTTTACCCTCCTCGGGGGTTGTGGTTGAGAGAAAGAGAAGGGAGGGACTAGTGTGCTTGGAGGTTCAGAGTCTTCCATCCATTTGTACCACTGGTTTTTTTTTGGGGGGGGGAGGTGGAATGGGGGTCCTCTGGGGCTCCTGTGCTGCTGCTCTCTTCAGTTCTCTGCCTGACCTGCTGGGTTCTGAGGCTGGATAAGGTTTTCCTGCCTCCTTTCCCGTTCTTCCTTGCATCTCCCTCTTCCTGAGTGTGCCTCTTCCCCCTCCCTGTCTTGGCTGCGCAGGGTGCCCCCCACCCCCCACCCCCGGCCTGGGAGGCTGGCCTTTGGGTCCCTGTAGGGATGGCGTACAGTGTCCAGAGGAGCCCAAGGCCCTGCCTGTCTCTGCAGCAGGAGCAGGAGCAGGCGTGGCTCGTGCACGGGAGCCTGGCCGGGGTGGATGGGTGGGGTGAGAGGCAGCGTTTGCCTGCTCCGATTCACAGTGGCCCAGCCTGGTGGCCGGCTTTACCCTCAGAACGGGGGGGTGGGGGTGGGGGACGTGTGTGAGTTGAAGGAGGGCAGCAGTGGGGTGGGACATGGCCTGCTGAGATGGCACGCTCGCTCTGGCCCAGGGCTAGTGGCCAGCTTCCCTGTGCAACGAGGCCCCCCTCAGTCGAGGGAGCTCCTGGGATGGGGGCCTGGAGCCCTCCTACGAGCTGGCCTTGGGTCCTGACGGCTCCCGCCTGGATGCTAAAGCAAAGCAGATGTTCTGAGAGGAGGAGGAGGAGGGGAGGGAGGAGGGGGGAGGAGGAGGAGGAGGGACTCCGTGGAGGACCAGCCCAGCCAGTGGATGTTTCATGACCTTTTTGGAGCAGTTCAATAAAAACAAGCAGTTGCCATAGCAACTACTACATTATTTGGTGCTTCAGAGATTTGCGATAAAGGCGGTGAGCGGAGTGAAAGCCCAGCACATGGCGAGGGCGTGTCGCCTCTTTGTGTTCCAGGCTCGGGAGTCAATAGAGATGCCACGCACGGGACACGTGCCTGGCCGGCCGGCCGTGGGGAGGTTCCTGTGGTCGGGGTTTGGGGGGAGGAAAGGGGAGGGCTGGCCCTGTGGAGCTCTCAGGAGGCCTCTTGGAACTGCCTGTTCCTGCTGCTGCCTGGAATCTCCCTGCCTCGGCCCTGCTTGCACCCACCGGGGCCAGGCGTTTCCTCTGCTGGCCCCCATCCCGCCCTCTCGCGTGCTTCTCGACATCTCCCAGGCCCTGGGCCCCTTGTTAGATCGATCTCCTTTGGGTCAGCCTCTAGTCCGAGCAGAGGTGGTGGTGGTAGTGGTGGTGGTGAGGTGAGGCCTTGGCCCTCTGCAGGACGCCCCCTCTTGCCTCCCCAGCAGCAGCAGCAGCAGCAGGGCTGGATCTCAGGGTGGGCTTGGCCAGGCCGGTGACAAGGGAGGGGGGTCCGCCTCACCATAGACACTGAGGGCCTGGGCACACTCGGTCTAAGGGGATGCTAATCCCCTTGCACCCTGCGCCTTGAACTGGCTCTTGCCTGCACCGGGTGGCCGGCTGGGTGGGCTTCTCTTTCCTCCTCCCTCCTCCCCCCCCTCCTGGGTGGGCTCCACCCCCTGAGAGGGTTCTCTGCCTTTTGAAGCTTTACCTCTTGGGCAGATTCCATGAGCTATTCCTTCACCTGGAGGAAGATATTGACCAAGAAAGGTCTCTGAGCCCCAGGCAGACGGCTCCCCCCCCCCCACCGCCCTGCCTGGCTTTTGTTCTCTCTACCGTTCTTTTGATAGGGGGTCCTTAATGAGCGTGCACAGAGGCCCACCGTTCTGTCGGTGGCGTGTCTAAATACCTCTCGGCTCATCGTTCCCTCCCTCAATTTAGGGGAGGCCCATGGCTTCTAAAGCTCTTGGCAGAGCTTGTCTTTGGAGGGTTGGCTGTGTCCCCTCGCTCGCTCCCTTCCCCAGCTCCCCTTTGGGGGAAGGCAAGGGTCTTCTCCGGCTCTTGGGCGTCCAGGCTGGCAGGACCCCTTTATCACCCTGCCTTTGCCTCTCTTCTTGTGGGGAAGGCGTCTTCCACATAGCAAGGGCTGGCTTTTGCCCTGGAGGCCAGAGGAGGAGGAGGAGGGGGGGTCTTCTCAGGGTGGATTCATCCATCTGGTGCTTAGCCGCCAAGAGAGCAGGTCCTCTGATGAGATGGACAGTCATATTGGAGGCTGGGGCTGTTCTTTGGAATGAAAAGCAGTCGTGGTGAATCACTCTTTGCAACCAGGCAAGAGGGATGTTAACGAGAGAGAGAGGGGGGGGCTGGGATGCAGCCAGGCTCCTGGGCTTTCCCTGGAGCACTCTGTTGTTTCCCTTTCCCTGGAAATGCCAGGGTTTGGCTTCCAGGATGGAGGATTCCCCGGGTGAAATCGACAGACAGGGCATCTCTTTGTGGGAGGAAGAAGAGGCACACAAAAGGCTCCTGGGCTCTGCTGGCGGCTTGGGCCCTTTGTCTGGGCCCTTTCGCCTTTTGCCCAGAGACAATGCTTTGGCGTGCTTGCTCTAAGGGGACAGCCTGTCCGAAGACCCTGGCCTAGCTGGAGTGCTTGTTTCTGGAGGAGTTGCTGACAGCCAATGGGAGATGGAGTACTTGCCTCCTTTTAGTCCAGGGGCAGGTCTGCCGGGCTGCTAGACAGAGGGATGTCTTTCTGTTGGTGTGGAGGAAGCCAACGGACTGGGTGGCACTGGTGTGGACAGTCCTTGGGGACTGTGGGCATCAAAGGGTGCCTTTCTCTGTGCCGCCTTTTCCATCCAGGAACCCAGAGCTGCCCACAGCCTGACCGGCCCGCCCTGTCTCTCTTCCTCGATGGCCAGGGCCCAGTGCTGGTATGGGCAGCTACGACACCTTCATCTGCTTCTTGCCTGTTTCCCACTTGGACAGCCATTGGTGACGCAGACGAATGGCCTTGCATGCGTGCCAGTTTTTATAGCAAAATTACCCAGTGAATGCTAATCAGAGGGTCTTGGACTCCAGCTAAGCTGCCTAACCTCCCTTTGGCACACAATCCCCTGGGACCACCAGAAGCAACATAATCACTTTTCAATCCAACTTTACCCGGCTTCCTTGTGGATTAACCCTGTAATCAGGTCACCTTTTGGCAGCCAATTACCGATGCGCTCAGGGAGCGTGTGGTCTCTCCTTGAGGGGGCTGCGCTGGAGGGCAGGTGGGGGGGATGGAACAGGAGGAGTGGAGCCTGGGATCCCTCCCTGAAATCTCTGTCGGGGAGGGGGGGAGCACAGCCTCCTCCTCCTCCTCCTTCAGTTTTTTTTTGGGGGGGGCTCTGCTTTTCAGAGGGATAAATGGAAGGCAGCTCTTGTGGTCTCTTATGCCGAAGGAGAGCCTGCAGTGCCAAGAGGCATGGCTGCCTTGTCCGTAGCACCCCCCCCCGACTGGTCAGTACTGTTTTTTTCAGGACCGTTACGCCACACGGCTTCACAGAGCCAGGAAGCTAGAAGGTGGAGGGGAGGCCTGGACACGGGTGTGTCTCTCCAGGGCAACCCTTTTCATGCCACACCACTCTTGGCTCGTTGTGTTGTGAAGGACAGCGTAGGAGGGTTGGTTCCCCCCCCCTTCTGTGCAGACCACTTGTTCTTAATCAAAGCCAGGAGCAGGCAATGAGTGGCCCTCCGGGTTTTGCCAGGGCTTCTGCTCCCATCCTCTCTTGCCCTGGGCTGAGCTGGGCTGACCAGGGACTGTTGCAGTCCCACAACATCCGGAGGGCCAGGTGGCCCCCTGGCTGGGTGTACGACAGCTGTCTGCTCCAGGTTCACTGCTCGGGGGGGGGGGGATGCAAGAACCCTTCTTGCCTTGGGCGTCTGTTTCAAATCTTGCGTAGAACTGAAAGCCCTGGGTAGAGCTGGGATCGGAAGGGTTCCCCCATGCAGAGGAAAACGAAGCCATGCCGTGGCTGCTGCGGGGGTCAAGGATTGGCTGGACATCCCCCCCCCCCGTTGTGTCTGCAAAGGGGATGCAAGGGATACAGTCCGTGAGTAGTGGCAGCAGCTGCTCCCAGGCAAGCTCCCGGAGTCAGCAACAGGAGGAGGAAGCCAAACAAAGGGGCCTCCTGTGGGAAGGCTGGCGGGGCTTCTTTCTTTCCCAGGTGCTGCTCTTCCCTCTTCGGGGCTCTTTTGTGGATACAGGAAAGGGTTTGCCAGCCCCTCGGGGGGGGGGATCTGCTCTTCTGCAAATGCAGGCCCGACCCCTTTCTCTCTGCAAGTGAACTCTGCTCTAGAGGAAACTTCCTGCCGGTCCTTCCTTGGCCAGCCGGCACCCAACTGGACGGCCCTGCAAGCAGCAATGAGACGACGGTGCTGACGATACTGCTGTGCCATGTGGTGGGGCTGAGAGTGCCTCCCCACCTCACCCCCCAGGAGATTTCTGGCGGCTAGCCCCAGCTGCCTGTTCCAAAGGGCTCCCCTGAGCATCAGGCCCTGCCGGCTCTAATCTAATTGCTTTGGAGTGGGATCTGTGGTGTGTGCTGGCCTGTTTGGTTCAATAATAACACATTTATGCGAAAGGTTAATGAAATGAATTCTGCTTCTCTCCAATTCATTAAAATGGTTCTACAATCAACGTTTTGCTAATGGAAAAGAGATTAAATATTCATGTCTATAAATTTCCCATGTCATTTCTGATTTTTCTAAATCTCTGCCTCTGTGGACTGGTTCCAGAGCAAGTCTGAAGCCTGTCGAATAGCCGCTTTGGACATGAATTGCCGCTCGGTCCCACTTGGGCAGCAAAGGCGCTCCATGCCTGGCTGTTTAGTCCTCCCTCCTATCCAGGCTCCAACGAGAGCAGGCAGCCTGCAGTTGCCCCTTGTTGTGTTTGTTTGGCTGGAAGGATGGCCCTTCTTCCTCCTCCCTAGCCTGGAGGATATGCGTTGGATTTGGTGGGGCAGCAAAATCAAAGAAGGCCCAACAGGCCATGAGGGTGATGGATACACTAACAAAGTCATGGCGTGATAGTTCTTGCTATCTTCTGAAAAACTCTGTTGGGAGGCCAGAGATGGGGATGGGGGAGTCAGTGAAGAAACGGTGCAATTCCCACCAGAAACCCTAACCCTAACCCCTAACCCTAACCCTGATACAAGGGCTCTTGGCTACCCTGTTGCCAGGTGGTCCCCTTAGCTTGGGATGCCATGGAGGGCCTTCTCTGACATGGCACCTGACATGTGGAACGGCCTCCCCACTGAGACCGTGTGGGCTTTTGGCCCCCTGAGTGTCTGTTGTGAACCTGTCTGTTCCTGGTTGACCCCTCCTCTTAATTGTTTTGGACAAATGGTATTGTCAATTATAAAGTCATTAATTGATTCCGCCTCAGTCTGGACTGGCCCTGGCTCACGGGGGTGTCTTCGGGTCCTGTCTTTTCAGGCCTACTTCCGTCAGGGCGTTGCCCTCCAATACCTCGGGCGCCATGCCGATGCTCTGGCTGCCTTCGCCTCGGGGCTGGCGCAAGACCCCAAGAGTCTGCAGCTATTGGTGGGGATGGTGGAAGCCGCCATGAAGTCTCCCATGCGAGGTGAGCGCGCAATTGTGTTCGTGATTTCAGGACCACGCTGGTCCTGCCTCCGGTATCATGGGCACTGATGCCCCTACGGCACCACAGTCGTCGGAGAGGTGGCAGGAGGGGGCCAGCCTGGCTGCAAACTCACCTCCTGGGTTTCCATAGCTTTGCAGGACACAGAATCCTAGTGCAGCCCTCTTCCTCCAAACTGAACCAGATGGAGGGGGTGCTCCGGGAGGGCTCTCTGCCTTTCCCCGGAGGACCTCCCACTTTGGGCTAATGGAAACACTGGCCACAATATCCCTTAGCCAGCAAATGAAGGAAGCTTCGGGGCTTGGCTTCCGAAAGGCTCCCCCGAGAGCTTGCAGGTAGAAAAAGGGCCGAATGAAGATGAAATAGTGCCTGCATTGTCTTTCCCTTTCCTCCGCCCCCGCCCCCCTCAGAGTCTCTCGAGCCGACGTACCAGCAGCTGCAGAAGATGAAGCTGGACAAGAGTCCCTTTGTGGTGGTCTCTGTGGTGGGCCAGGAGCTTCTGACGGCCGGCCATCATGGGGCCTCCGTGGTGGTCCTGGAAGCCGCCCTGAAGATTGGCACCTGCAGCCTCAAGCTGAGGGGCTCCGTCTTCTCCGCCTTGAGCAGCGCCTACTGGTCCCTGGGCAGCACCGAGAGGAGCACGGGCTACATGCAGCAGGACTTGGACGTTGCCAAGACTTTAGGTACTTGGCAGGCGGGGGCCAGGGGTGCCCAGGAGCCCCCTCCCTTTGGGCAGCCGTCATGTGGGCCTGCACCGGGTTGCCTGGAAGGAGCAGGAGCCAGGCTGACCCACCCCCCTAGCTTTGGGGGCCTGAAAGGAGTGAAGAGCTTGCCCACCAGGAGGCAGAGAGCAGCAGACCTTTCACTGATTCGGAGAGCCGGGGGGTGGGGTGGGTGGGTGGCGTGGGGTCCCAGGGGGCTGGGAGGAGGAGGGAGGGTTTCAGTCCAAGGTGGCTCAGGACTAGAGTGCAGCTGTGTGTGGTCCAACTATCTGCCTGGACAGCCCAGGAGGGGAGGGAGCCTTCTACAGAGGGGTGGAGTGGGTCTCTCTTCCCAGGGGGAAGTTGCTCCCCCTTGTCTCTGTCCTTGAGGAGACCCGACTCTTCATTCTGTCTGTTCCCTTTGCTCATGACCGCCAGGTGACCAGATGGGCGAATGCCGAGCTCACGGCAATTTGGGCTCTGCATTCTTCTCCAAAGGAAATTACCGGGAGGCCTTGACGAACCACAGACATCAGCTGATGCTGGCCATGAAACTCAAGGACAGAGAGGTGAGTGGGTTGGTGGGCTGCCTTCTGCTGAGCCGTGTTTTGGCCCCTGCCGTCTGAAGGGTGTGCCTGGCTTCCCAAGAGGTCATAGCTCCGTGGAGCCCAGGCTCCTTCCCGGGGAATGTTTTTCTTCCATGAGATGCTGTCCTGGAAGGACCCTGAAATGGTTAGGGTAGCTTGCAGGGCTGGAGGTTTCTGCCTTGGGTGCAGAATGGGAGCCAGGCTGCAAGGGACAGATCCTGGCTGGCCCTCTGAAGGGGAAGTGGCTTGGTGGGAGGTCGATGGCAATGGTGCAGGAAGAGACCTTGGCCAGTGGGGCGGAGGGGGAAGTTTGGTGGAGGGTGTTTCTGCTGAGTGGTTCTTGAGGGCCATCCAGGAATCTATGCAGAGCAGAAGGGTTCTTGGACGGAGGAGAACAGCCTGCCTGCAGGCCCTTCCAGGGGAGGCGGACAGGCGGGCCAGTGCGGGGAGGCCAGGCACGGCACAGGGTGGAAAATCTGACTCTGCTGGTGGTGCCAGGCGCTGGTGCAAGTTGCCTGCAGGGATGGGCCGGGAGGTGGGTGGGGAAAGACTGGATGGACGAGGGCCGAGCTGGGAGAGCCCCCAGTGCCTGCAGAAAGGGGTGGGGGTGGGGGGAAAGGGGAGGAAGCTGGGGTTTGGCGTCTCCAGTTCTTGTCTGTTCAGGGTTTGTGCACAGAGTTCGATTCTCCCTCCTCCTCCTCATCTTCCTCCGCCGGGTATTTTTTCCATTTATGACCCATCTGGGCACATAATTAACAGCAATTGACAACAAACGGCTACTTGGATTGTGAGAAAGCTGAGCCCCTTGGGTTTCCTGTGGATCTAACCACAGGAAATTACTTTGGCGCTTTCTGATGACATCATCCTGACCGCAGGGCTTCCTCTGGACGCACAGCTGTTGTTCTTGGCCCCCTTGGCAGCTTTCTCTGTAACACAGAGATGATTATAAAGTTGCAACGGTGCTGATGTGAATTCCACCAGAAGGGGCTTGTTTTGTGCCGGTTCGGAGGAATGAGGTAATGGCGTCACCTCCAGGGGCCAAAGGAGGTAGAGGAGGAGGAGGAGAGGTGTGTGTGTGTGTGTGTGTGTGTGCAGCCCAGCTGGAACATGAGCCATAACTGCCTCCCCCCTCCCTTTCCCTCCCCCTTGCAGGGGAGTCTGGCAGGCTCAGCAACCCGGAAGAGGTTTTTGAGAGGAGCCACCAGGGAGGGGGATGCGTGAGAGATAACTAGGCCCTCCCATTGGAAGGGTTGTGATGCGTTTCCCACCTGGGGCAGGTGGAGAGCAAAGGGAGCTTGGGGCTAGAAGGAAGATGGCCCCCTCCCCGCAGAGCTGGAAAGTGCTGTCAGATTCCCCACCCCCACCCCAAGAGGTTGGCCCGGCTCAGTTTCCCCGCTGATCTTGAGGGGCCCCGGAGCAGGTCCTGTGGCTTCCCTGGATTAGACGGCGGGAGGAGCTTGCCGTGGCAGGCAGAATATCCTTCCCTCTGGAGGGCTCCGTGGCGGCATCCTCTCCCCCGGGCCTTCCCCTCTGTGGCTCAGACCACAGAGCATCTGTCACACAACTGCTCCTCTGGCTCCTGGGATGCCAGGCCCGCTTTTAAAAATAGCACCGAGAGCGAGGCAGCATCTGAGCTTGGCTCTCAGAGGACGAGGGGATGGCCTGCCAGCAGGGAAGAGAGGAGGGATGTTCCTGGCAACTGCAGGGCCTCACAGCCCTCTAGGACAGCCTGTTTGGATCACACCCGGAGAGGGCAGGGGTCCCCGCTGCTGAAGGTTGGTGGGTGGCCCTCGTGGGCTGCCTCCCGGCCTGGAGGAACCTGCGAAAGAGGGCAGCTGGACCCTCCTTGGAGGAATATTCCACCTCCCAGAAAACCTTTGGGAAATGTTTCTTCCCAGCCTGGAACCCGAGGAGCAACAGCTGCCTGGATCCGGCCCCAGGAGAAGAGGGCCGCCTCCCGCCCTGCCTAGAGACCCTGGGAAGAGCAAAGGGCAACGATCACAGAGCCCACCTGGATAATGAATGGCTTTCCAGGAAAGACCCATTAATTTAGCCATGGTGATTTGGGGGGGGGGAGCAGCCTTTCTAGTTGACTGACTCAGAACCATTGTTTGCTTCCAATCAGGAGCCGGGATAAACAGAGGGAGGGAGGCAGGTCTTGCCAGGACGCTTGGGGTGGGGTGGGAGGGTGGGGTGGGGGTGGAGGAGGTCCTTCCACCCGTGGGAGGCTGAGCAGAGCAGCTCTGAATCCAAGGGCTAGGAAGCGACTCAGGGCTTGGTCATGCTGGCCAGGAACCGTCAGCGTTGCCTCCCTGGCGGTGGTTGTGCTTGTGTACGTCTGTGAGTGTGTGTATAAACTAACAATACCAAACATGGCCAGCCCCTGCCAGTCTCTTCTCAAAATGCAACATTCCTGCACAACCGGGTAAAATATTCCTCTTTGTGTGCGAGTGCTGAGCCTTGGCCTGTTTTTGTTAAAAAGCTACAAAGTAATAACAGTGGCTCTCCTTGCTGGCAAGGAAAGAAAGAAACAAAAGAGATCAAATAGTATCCAGAGGTGTTGTCGCTTGCCTGGCGTTGTGTCCCCTTCAGGGTGCAGCCGTGGGACCGTGTAGAGATAGAACGTCTTCCTCAGGCCTGGCCTGCCCCCTCCCCGACAAAGCACTGAGATTATGTATCCCATAATGCCCACACCCCTGAAGATCTGATTTTCCAAGGGAAAGCCCCTCTCCCCCCCCACCCCAAAGGTGCACTCCGCTGACCATCCCACAGGCTCTCGGTTCCCCGCAGCTTTCCTCTCCGAGTGAGGACTTTTTTGGGGGTGCCCCTCTGTGGCTTGGGGGAGACCTTGCTTGCCGTGGCCAAGAGATGGCGCTGACCGGGACCCCCCCTTCCCACTCTTTGCTCCCCCCCCACACCCCCGCAGGCGGCCTCCTCGGCGCTCAGCAGCCTCGGCCACGTCTACACGGCCATCGGCGACTACCCCAACGCCCTGGCCAGCCACAAGCAGTGTGTGCTGCTGGCCAAGCAGGGCAAGGACGAGCTCTCGGAGGCCCGGGAGCTAGGCAACATGGGGGCCGTCTACATCGCCATGGGTGACTTTGAGAACGCCGTCCAGTGCCACGAGCAGCACCTGGGCATCGCCAAAGCCCTGGGCAACCGTCGGGAGGAGGCCCGGGCCTACTCCAACCTGGGCAGCGCCTACCACTACCACCGCAACTTCGACAAGGCCATGTCTTACCACAACCACGTGCTGGAACTGTCCCAGGAGCTGGCGGAGAAGGCCATCGAGATGCGGGCCTACGCCGGCCTGGGCCACGCCGCCCGCTGCATGCAGGACCTGGAGCGGGCCAAGCAGTACCACGAGGAGCAGCTGGGCATCGCCGAGAGCCTGCAGGACCGGGCCGCCGAGGGACGGGCCTCTTCCAACCTCGGTGAGTGGGTGATGGCTGCAGGAAAGAGGCAAGCGCTCCCACCCCTGGGAGTGGGTGGGTGTCACACCAGATCCCCTCCTGATAACTCCCAAGAGCCTGTGTGCTTCAATCAGAAAGAAGGTTTTTAGCTACTTCCAGTTCTGTGCTCCTCCTCCATCCAAATAAGCAAGGCGGCCTCTCAGGTCCCCCACCCCCACCCCCACTGTCGGCCACACTTCTTCCTGCAGCTGCCTGGATCGTTTACAAATGCTAATTGTCATCTGATGTTATCGGTCTCCAGTAATTGAAATTGGCTTGATGAATTACTTAATTTCTTCTCAAGAGCCGTGTCTCTCCCTGGCCTGAATCGAGGAAATAAGGTGAATCTGCAGCAAAGGAAGGCCTCTCCAGCCCCACATTCCTGACACGAAAGACCCTGAGAGCCCCTCTGTCTATCTGACATGTCCCTAGCTGGGGTGGGGAGGGATGAGGGGTGGGTGGGAATAGGGGCCAGGTGAGGAGACACCCACCCTTGGGGACCTCTCCTGCCAGGTGAGGCTCCATCCCCTCAGCTAGAGGGGGCTTTTTTGCTTGTGGGGGATGATGGGTTTGCAGGGCTAGGGCTTGCCACAAGGCTCACTCGTCACCCCCCACCCCAGGGATCATCCACCAGATGAAGGGAGACTACGAGGCCGCCCTGAAGCTGCACAAGGCCCACCTCTCCATTGCCCAGGAGCTGAACGACTACGCAGCCCAAGGCCGGGCCTATGGCAACATGGGCAATGCCTACAATGCCCTGGGCCTCTTTGACCAGGCCGTCCAGTACCACCGGCAGGAGCTGCAGATCTCCATGGAGGTGAACGACCGCGCCTCGCAGGCCTCCACCCACGGCAACCTGGCGGTGGCCTACCAGGCCCTGGGCGCCCACGACCGGGCCCTCCAGCACTACCAGAACCACCTCAACATTGCCCGGGAGCTGCGGGACGTCCAGAGCGAGGCCCGTGCCTTGAGCAACCTGGGCAGCTTCCACTGCTCGCGGGGGGAGTTTGCCCAGGCAGCCCCCTACTACGAGCTGTACTTGCAGCTCTCCCCGGAGCTCCAGGACATGGAGGGTGAGGGCAAAGTCTGCCACAACCTGGCCTATGCCCACTACTGCCTGGGCCACTACGAGGAGGCCGTGAAGTACTACGAGCAGGACCTAGCCTTGGCCAAGGACCTCCACGACAAGCTGAGCCAGGCCAAGGCCTACTGCAACCTGGGCCTGGCCTTCAAGGCACTGGGCAACTTCGGCAAAGCCGAGGAGTGCCAGAAGTACCTCCTGTCGCTGGCCCAGTCTCTCAACAACCACCAGGCCAAGTTCCGGGCCCTGGGCAACCTGGGCGACCTCTCCATTTGCAAGAAGGACATCGGTGGGGCTATCAAGTTCTATGAGCAGCAGCTGAGCCTGGCCCACCAAGTGGCTGACCGGAAGCTGGAGGCCAGCGCCTACGCCCCCCTGGGCTCAGCCTATCGCCTGCTGCAGAAGTATGACAAGGCCCTGGGCTACCACACGCAGGAGCTGGAGGTCTACCAGGAGCTGGGGGAGGCGGCGGGAGAGTGCCGGGCCCACGGGCACCTGGCGGCCGTCTACATGGCCCTCGGCAAGTACACCATGGCCCTGAAGTGCTACGAGGAGCAGCTGGAGCTGGGCCAGAAGCTGAAGGACCCCGGGATTGAGGCCCAGGTGTACGGGAACATGGGCATCACCAAGATGAACATGAGCGCCATGGAGGAGGCCGTCGGCTACTTCGAGCAGCAGCTGGCCACCTTGCAGCAGCTCAGCGGGAGCGAGGCCGTCCTGGACCGGGGGCGGGCCTTTGGCAACCTGGGCGACTGCTACGAGGCCCTGGGGGACTACGAGGAAGCCATCAAGTACTACGAACAGTACCTCTCGGTCGCACAGAGCCTGAGCCGCATGCAGGACCAGGTCAAAGCCTACCGAGGCCTGGGCAACGGGCACAGGTGAGGGGGAGGGCCCCAAGGGAGGGAGGGAGGGAGGGTGCGCAGAGGCAGCGGTGCTTCCAGGGCCCCTGGGTGTGGGGGACGCCAGGGCCCCTGGGGAGGAAGGCTGGCGTGCAGGGGGGCTCTGGCCTGCCAGCCCTAACGGCGTCTCCGTCTGCCCCGCAGGGCCATGGGGAGCCTCCAGCAGGCGCTCGTCTGCTTTGAGAAGAGGCTGGTGGTGGCCCATGAGCTCGGGGAGGCCTTTGACAAAGCGCAGGCCTACGGGGAGCTGGGCACCCTGCACAGCCAGCTGGGCAACTATGAGCAGGCCATCTCCTGCCTGGAGCGCCAGCTGGGCATCGCCCGGGAGATGAAGGACCAAGCCCTGGAAGGGAGCGCAGCCTGTGGCCTGGGCAGCGTCTACCAGCAGATGGGGGAGTACGACACAGCGTTGCAGTACCACCAGCTGGACCTCCAGATTGCCGAGGAGACCAACAACCCAGCGTGCCAAGGCCGGGCCTATGGCAACCTGGGCCTGACGTACGAGTCCCTGGGCACCTACGAGCGGGCAGTGGTCTATCAGGAGCAGCACCTGAGCATTGCAGCCCAGATGAATGACCTGGTGGCCAAGACTGCCTCCTACAGCAGCCTGGGCAGGACCCACCATGCCCTCCAGAACTACTCCCAGGCGGTCATGTACCTGCAGGAAGGTGAGTGGCCCAGGGAAGCGTGAGAACCCTGGAGAAAGCACTGGGCTCCCTGCTTGGTGGCAGCAGCAGCGGTGGTGGGGTGGGAGGGTGGGGCTTTGCTACTTAAGACACCCCTTGGAGGAGACCAGGCAGGACACAAGTGCTTTTGTCCAAGAGGAAGCTGGGAAGGGCCAGAAGCCGAGGGCTCGGCTCAGCAGAAGGCCTCCTGGGTTCCTGATGGCCAACCCCTCCTCCTTCTCCTCCTCCTTCTCCTTACAGGGCTGAGGCTAGCAGAGCAACTGGGGCGCCGGGAGGACGAGGCCAGGATCCGGCATGGCTTGGGCCTCTCCCTCTGGGCAAGTGGGAACCTGGAAGAGGCTCAGCATCAGGTGAGCCCCAAGAGAAGGAGAGCAGGCTGGCCTGCACAGTCCAACCAAGACTGGGCCTGGTGGTGGTAGTGGCGGCAGCGGCGGCAGTGTCTTGGGGCAGTCCCTTGGCCACTGGCTCGTAGCAGTCATGAATGCATGGCCAAGTGAGCTTTTATCGGCCTATCTTTTCCCTCCCCCCTCCAACAGCTTTATCGGGCATCGGCCCTCTTTGAGAGCATCCGGCACGAGGCCCGGCTCAGCACGGACTACAAGCTGTCCCTCTTCGACCTGCAGACCTCCTCCTACCAGGCCCTGCAGCGGGTGCTGGTCAGCCTGGGTAAGGCAGGCTGTGGGGCAGCAGCTTGGGGTGGGGATGCTTGGAGGCTGGGGGGGGGGAGGTGTTTGAGGGTGCCTTGGGCCAATCCCTCCAGGCTGGGCAAGACAAGAGACTGGGCTGGTAGCACTGAGGAGCCCCCGAAGAGCCTTGTTGAGGGGTGGCAGGGGTTAAGCCGCTGGTAGTTGCTGGGGAGGGTCTTCCAACACCCCCACCCCCCACGCCGCTTCCCAGGGCCTTGGAGCGCCTGCCGACCCTTGTTTCTCCTTCCAGGGCATCACGATGAGGCACTGGCCGTGGCCGAGAGGGGCCGGACGAGGGCCTTTGCTGATCTGCTGGTGGAGCGCCAGACGGGGCAGCAAGATGCGGACCCCTACTCTCCCGTGACGGTGGACCAGGTGCTGGAGACGGTGAACAGCCAGCGGGGGCTGGTCCTCTACTACTCCCTGGCAGCAGGGTACCTCTACAGCTGGTTGCTGGCTCCTGGGGCAGGTGGGTCCTGGCCGAGGGGGCAGAAGCCCCACGGGGTGTGGTGTGTGTATGTGTGGTGGGAGAGCTCCAGAGGAACTTCCTGGCACTTCTCTCCCAGGAGAGCCATGTGCACGAGGCAGGTTCTCCGAGGGGGGGGAGGCACTGGGGGGGGGCATACGGGTTTGGTCTGGGTGCTGCGGTTGCTGGCTGTGGCGAGCGGGGAGCCGGGCAAAGAGGGAGGGGGCTGTGGGGAGGAGGCTTGTCCTGTCGTTGGAGGGTGGCTACGAGTCATGACTTGGCCCTCCAGCCTCGTGAGGAAAGCTGGGCTGGCCCTCCTTGCTCTGGGGCAGCAGCACCAATTCAGGCCTGGTGCTGCCAGAGCCCTGCCTGCCTGCCTGCCTGCTCTTCCTGCAGCTGCCGCTGGCTGGCTGGTCCCAGCAGCGGAAGAAGCTGGCTGCTAATGAGATTCCAGACACGGTGCCTGCACAAGAGCAACAAAGCCCCCCCCCCGGCTTAATTACATTTCCCCGCCTGGTGCTTCCCAGTGCATTTGACACGCATTCATTGAAGTGGATGCGCTTCTCCTCTCCCTTTGATCCTTCCACCAGCGAGGGAGGCTCTGTGTTGTGTGTGTGCGCGCGCGCGTGCCCACGCTCCTTTTCCAGCGACTGGGAGCAGTGGGATTAGCGTGGAGAGGATCCCTTTCCTCCGACAGCTGCTCTTCATTATCTCATAAAGTGAGGCCTATAATCGCAGGGCGCCCTTTCAGGGCATAATTTAATAATTGCAGCCCTTCAGCAGCACAAAGCGGAGGAGATGAAAGAGCCACGGTCCTCCTCTGGCCGCCCCGGAGCCTTTTCCCAGCCTGGCTGGGAGGGCCGGAGGGGACCTCGGGGAATCCTGGTGGGCGAGAGGGGGGCTTTCAAGTGGGCCTGTCTCCACTGAACAGGGCGGAGCAAGAACAGTGGGCACTTAAGAGCCGGGTAGCCACCCAAGGGCTGGCTCTCTCCAGGGAAGAAGCCACTCTGGCTCCCCTCGGGATTGGCCACGGAGGAGGAGGAGGAGGGGGGGGAGGAAGAATAATGGCCGGCTCTTGGCCCCTGCCGCCGGGCAGAACAGCCTGGGGGTCATTCCCATTTGGCCTGGGTGGCCTCCTGACCCTTGGAGGCTACGGAGAGCAGGATGAGGCTCTCCTCTCAGCCCAGCCGGCTGGGACTTCCTCAGTGCGGTCTCTGAACAAGGCCTTCTTGCTGGCCCTCCATGGGGGCATCCTGGCACCCGAGGGTCGGATGGAGCAGGTCTTTCCATCCCTGCTTTTCCTGCCCATGAAAGCTCGCCGTCCCCTGGGAGGAAGTTTGGCTGCCGTTGCGTCCTCCTCCTGCGGCATCGTTTCTCCCTTTGTGCTTCTAGGGATCTTGAAGTTCCACGAATGCTACCTGGGCGATGGCCTGGCGGAGACCTCGGGAGACTACCCAGAGAGCAGTGCCAGCCTTCAGGCGGCCACCAGTTCAGCTCTGGAGCAGCTCAGCTCGAGTGTGCGGGAGGCTCTGGGGGTGGACTCCTCCCACATGCGGTGAGCCTGTGCCACTCGGTGCCGGTGCCGGTGTGTCCACTGGCCTCAGCCACGAGCAGCAGCCCCTCTCCTCCGTAGCCCAAAGTGGAGAGTTGCCTGGGGAAAGGGCAAGCCAGGATGCCCTGCGTAGCACTGGCCACCAGGCCCATAGAGATGTGTGCCTAAGCTTGCAGAGCTGGGGAACCTTTGGCCCTCCAGATGATTTGGCCCACCGTCCTTGATCATGGGCAACAGAGGCTGGGAATTCTGGGAGCTGCAGTCCAACACATCTGGAGGGCCAAACGTTCCCCAGCCCTGTCTTAAAGGGACATGGGTTGTGACTCTCCAGTACCGAGGGCATGGAGAGGGTGTGGCCGTGGAGAGTCCCTGTCAAGGGGGGGGGGGGTTGCCATTGCGCTTTCAAGAGGCCACTGCCTTTTGAGAGGAGCAGCTGAAAGTGCCCAGGTGGTGCTGGGAGTTCCATCGCGACCCAGTTGGGAGGAGGGGTGTTGCGTTGAGCTTCTTGCCCCCTTTCTCCTTGTCTTCCTGGCCTCTCTCTGTGTCCCGCCCACCTCCTAAAACTCACTCTGATGTGCTGGCCAGGAACACCCAGGGGTCTCCGTGCATGCCATCCTCCACTAGCAAGCAGGGGCTCTGCTGATCCGCCACCTCCCCCTCCCTCCCGGGTGTCTCTCCCCCCCTTCCAGGGCCTGCGCCAGCAGCGAGACTGATAGCGAAGCGGGAGACATCATGGACCAGCAGTTTGAGGAGCTGAACAACAAACTGACTTCGGCCACGGACCCCACGGGCTTCCTGCGGATGGTCAGCAGGAACAACCTTTTCAACAGGTGACAGAGGGGTGAGGGAGTGCCTCCAGGACTGGCAGTGGAAACCTTCCTTTACCCCGTTGCTACTCTCTCTCTCTCTCCCTGGCCCCTGAAACCTCTCTCTCTCTCTCCCCACACCCCAGCCCCAATTGGATGTCCACGGGGTTCCATTGGGATGCAGGAGCCTCCTCTCGTTTCATGCCCCAGATCAGGGAGGTGTGTGTGTGTGTGTGTGTGTGTGTGTGTGTGTGTGTGTGTGTGTGTATGTTGGGGGGGGTGAGGGGCATTGAAGATGGCCTTAGTCAGAGAGGGGGGTCTTTTGGTGGGGTTTGTGGAAGGCACGGCAGCAGAAGCGCTAGCACAGGCACCATCTCTCTCCTACTCCTTACTCCACACAAAGCAATCCAGGAGATTTATAACACTGTACTCACTGCCAGGCCAGGATGGAGTGTGTGTGTGTGCCTTCTTTCCCGGGGAAGGAACCAAACCGTTTGCAACAGGCATCCAGAAGCAGTTGGTGGCAGTGTAACTTTGCCTTCTTGAAACAAGAAGGTTTCAAGAAATGTTCTGATAGAGAAAAGCGTTTCACAAAAGATTCCAGGAATTTCCCCCTCCCTCCACTGCCTGCCTGAAACATTCAAAATTCTCCACTGGGGGAAAACCAGGCAGCGGTTAGTTGAGGGAAAGCCTGTCCCCAAAACCCTGCTGGACTTGTTGCTTTGTGGGAAGGCACATGTGGGTCTTTGGTCACTCCTTGTGGACCATGTGCTCCCAGATGCAACCCAAGGGACTGCCTGGGGGCTTGGTTGAAGTCCCCCCCCCACCCCACCAGTACGTTCGGAGGATTGGGATGCAGTTATGGAGAGCTGCTGCCCCCTGCAGGTGACTCTGGGGCCTTGCAGCATCCTCTGTGCCTTTCAAACCCAGCCATCTCTCCCCTTTGCCCCCCTTCTTTTCTATGGGGGAAGGAGGTAATGCCCCCCCCACTCCGGCCCTGGAAGTCGCTGGGCAGAGCTGTTCCAGGTGTGCCAGGTCCAGTAGAGATTGGTGAGAGGTCTGGCAAGGAAAGGGGCCGTGGCTTCTCCTGAGGGGCATGGGACAGAAAGGAGGACTGCTGGGAGCATGCAGTGGGGTGGTAGGTGGGTTCTGACCTCACACGGACTCCCAGGCCTGGCCCTGCTTGGGTCCATATAGGCAGGGCTGGCCAGGAAGGATGGCAGGGTGTCGCTCCCCCACTTCAGCCGGGTTCTTGGGGTGCCCCTGTAGTGGGAGTGCCAAGCTGGCCAATGGAGGATGGGGCAGCTGGTTTGGCACGTGGCCCAGCCTGGCTTCTCCTTCCGGTGGCGGCAGCTAAGCTGGGGGTCCCTGCGTGTCTTCTCCCCACAGGAGCTGCCAGAGCATGAGCAGCCTCTTCAGTGTCCCCGTATCTCCGGTCAAGGAGCTGGCCACCTCCTCACTGCCCCGGCGGCCCGGCTCCTTCAGCAAACCCCCGCTGCGGGCCCTCTACGACCTGCTGATAGGGCCCCTGGAAGGGGTGAGTGGGGCTGGGGCTGGGCGGGGAAGAGGGGAAGGCCACCCTTGACTGCTGAGGGCCCTAGTGATGGTGGCACACTCTTGGGACAGGGATGTGGGGCAGAGAACCCTTTGGCATGAGGGAAAGGGAGAAGCATCTGTTTGGGAGGGAGCCTGCCTACCTCCACTGCATCCACTTGGAGAGCCAGCAGAAAGACTGACCATGGAGAAGTCCCTCAGAGAGAGATGTCTTCCTAGCAGGAGGGGTGTGGCAAAATGCTGCACACATGCGCGCACACACACACACACACTTTGGAGTTGCAGAAGCCCCCCCCCCCATTACGTGCCATGTTCTTGGAGCAGCCACTTGCATGCAGTCCATCAGCCCCTTGGGGGGGGGGAGTCCAGCCTTCCCTGGCCCCTTTTGGTTTGGCAGAAAACTGGGTGCTGGAAGAAATTGCCAACCTCCCCTTCCTCACGTTGCCCTTCATCTTTGGAGGCGGGCAGGAGTGAGGCCTTTCCTCCACCCCTGCTTCCTTCCACCTCCTCCCCTGAGGCCGAGAACGAGTCACACACCCTCCGGCTCTTGTTTGAGGAGATGGCCCAGTGGCAGGCCTGTCCTTTCCCATCTGGCCGATTCCCTTGCATGATGACAATGAACCCGGAGAAGGCGGGCAGTTCTGCTGGGCAGATGCCAGGGTGGCTTAGAGAGCCCAGCCAAGGCCTCTGGGCAGCACGCATCACAACGCATCTTGTGACGAAGGGGCCCTGGAGAGAAGAAGGCGTGCAGGCATGCGTGGAGAGACATACGGACCCTGCAGGCGCCCCGGCCTGCCAGTGCATGTTACGTGGAGGGCCGGGAGATGACTCCGTGGCTGGGAGTGCCCTGGAGAGCTTCAGCCCATGTGTCACCACCAGCCCTGGGCATCTGCCGCCCTTGAGAACAATATGTCGGGACAAAGCTGCCTTTCCTCTTCGGAGGGCTCCAGGATCAGCAGGAGAAACTAGGGCACTGCTCGCAATCACATGCCTGAAGGGCTCCTGAGCTAGAATAGAGCCAGTAGGGAGAAGCGGAAAGAAGGGAGCGGAAGGGTGTGCGTGCATGTGCGTGCAGACCTCCTCTCGGAGCTCTTGGCAGGCAGGGCATTGGGGCAGGGGGGCATGGTTCTGCCCGGGGGCTGCTGCCATCTGTTCCTGTCAGACCAAGGCTGACGCCCTGACCCACAGGAGCCAACCCTCCAGACACACTGGGAGCTCCCTCGGGAAAGCAGGCTGTCCGTCAAAGGCGGCTGTTGCGCCAGCCAGTCGTTCCTGGCGGAAGACGGGGTCAGATGGGGTGGCTGGGAGCAGGTCTGTGAAGAGCATCAGCCTGGGGACAGGCCACCTTGTGCGCTTGGCTTCTCCCTGGACCCTGAAACCTCTCTCTCTCTGTCTCTCTGTCTTTCTCTCTCTCTCCCTCCTGCCTTCGGCTCCAGGGCTTAATGCACTCGAGTGGCCCAGTTGGCCGTCACCGGCAACTCGTCCTGGTGCTGGAGGGGGAGCTCTACCTCATCCCCTTTGCTCTCCTCAAGGGCAGCTCCTCCAACGAGTACCTCTACGAGCGCTTCTGCCTCATCGCTGTGCCCTCCATCCAGGCCCTGAACGCCAACACAAAGGTAGGCAGCCTTGCCCCTTCACCCTCTCTGGGTGGAGTGAGCCCTAGGCGGCGTGGCGGCTGCCTTGAGCCAGGAGTTGTGCCCACTCTCCTTGCCTCCAGGACGGTTGGCAGCCTTCAGCCTGTCAGGTGCCGGGGCCCCTGGAGCCCTCGCTGGGTGCCAGAGCAAGGACCCAGACACGTCCAGAACTGCTCAATGCCTCCGAGGCAGCTGGGAGGGCCACACAGGCCAGGTGTCCTGCAGGGTTTGGTGTATCCTGCAGGGCCCCTTCCAGGAGGGTCACAAGCTCTTCCTCACAGGGCCTTCTCTTTCTCCCTCAGGGCCAGGTCAAGAAGAACCTCTCTTCCTACAGGAGCAACCCCTCAATGGCAGCTGTCATCGGCAACCCCAAGCTGCCCCCGCCGGTGATGGACCGGTGGCTATGGGGGCCCATGCCCTCGGCCGAGGAGGAGGCCTACGCCGTGTCGGAGCTGCTTGGCTGCCAGCCCCTGGTGGGCAGCCTGGCAACCAAGGAGAGAGTGATGAGTGCCCTGGCACAGGCGGAGTGCGCCCACTTTGCCACCCACATCTCCTGGAAGCTGGCGGCCCTGGTCCTGACGCCTAATGCTGAGAGCGTGGCCTCGGGTGTGGCCTCAGGTGGCAGCGGCAGTGGCGGCGGTGGTGGCAGTAAAGGCTCCCTGGGGAACTCTTACACCATCCCCGAGTCTCTGCGCATGCAGGACGATGCCAGTGATGCAGAGAGCATCTCGGACTGCCCGCCTCTGCAGGAGTTCCTGCTCACAGCAGCTGATGTGCTGGACCTTCGCCTGCCGCTCAAGCTGGTGGTCCTGGGCTCCTGCCCGGAATCCAACAGCAAGGTCACCGCCGACGGGCTGATCGGGTTGACCCGGGCCTTCCTGGCCGCCGGAGCCCACTGCGTCCTGGTGTCTCTGTGGCCTGTGCCGGTGGCTGCCTCTAAGATGTGGGCGCACGCTTTCTACACAGGCCTGCTCAATGGGCTCAAGGCCAGCGCCGCCCTCGGGGAGGCCATGCGCACCGTGCAGAGCAGCAAGGCCTTCTCCCACCCTTCAAACTGGGCAGGTGAGGAAGGGAGCTGGCTGTCCTCCGGCAGCAGCTTGTGTCCTTAAGTACTTGGGCGTCGTCCTCCTCCTGGAGCGGAGGGGGACAAAGAGGGACCGCCCAGACAGAGTTGGAGCCGATCGTTCGGGAGAGGGTGGCTGCTTGGGCCCTCCCCCCCCCCTTCGGAGAGGAGGGTGACTTGGTGGTTCCTGCTTCTCCTCCCGCAGGCTTCATCTTGATTGGGAGCGACGTGAAACTGAACAGCCCCTCGTCACTGGTTGGGCAAGCACTGACAGACATCCTGCAGCATCCAGAGCGGGCCCGCGACGCCCTGCGCGTTCTCCTGCACCTGGTGAGAGGCAGCGGTGGCACCAGAGGGAGAGCCGGGCCCGTAGGGTGGAGCGAGAGGAGGCCAGAGTTGTCCTGGGCCAGCCTCAGGGTCATCACACTCTGCCTGGGAAGGAGGCCACTCACTGGGTCCGTCTCCTCACGTAGGTGGAGAAGTCCCTGCAGCGTATCCACAGTGGGCAGCACAACTCCATGTACACCTCCCAGCAGAGCGTGGAGAACAAAGTGGGGGGCATTCCAGGCTGGCAGGCTCTGCTGACTGCGGTGGGCTTCCGCCTGGATCCTCCGGCCAGTGGCCTTCCAGCGGCCGTCTTCTTCCCCACGGCGGACCCGGGAGACCGGCTGCAGCAGTGCAGCACCACTATCCAGTCCTTGCTCGGTGAGTGTGGTGGGAAGGGGCCCTTTGGCACCTGACCCCTGGAGGACGGTGGCATCCCAGGGAGTGACGGGGACCCTCTGCTTCTCTCTCTCTCTCTCTCCCCACCCCCACCCCGTTGCCGACAGGTTTGCCCAACGCTGCTCTGCAGGCACTCTGCAAGCTCATCACTGCCTCTGAAACTGGGGAACAGCTCATCAGCCGGGTGAGTGAAGGAGTGAGGGCCAGCCATGGCCATTTGGGCAGGGTGGGTGAGGTCCCACAGCTAATCTGGGTCCAGAGGGGACTTGCCACTTTTCTTTTCTTCCTTCTTTCCTTCCTTTCTTCCTTAACATTCTTAAAGGGGGACCTTTAGCCTGCTGGCTGGTGCTGGATTGGGCCCAACTTGGCACTAAAAGCTCTCTCTCTCTCTCTCTCTCTCTCTCTCTCTCTCTCTCTCTCTCTCTCTCTCTCTCTCTTTCTCCCTCTTCTTCCCCATCGCTTCTGCTTTTTGCTTCCCAAAGGCTGTTAAAAATATGGTGGGAATGGTGAGTATAGGATCGTCTGCCCCCACCCCCAACATGTCCTGCAGTCCTGAGGGACAGGATTCTCCCCCCTCCCTGCACCCTCCCACAGTAGTCTGAAGTTGGTGCCATTATCTGCCCCCCACCCCACCCCACCTCCAAAGCAACTGGCAGTGGGGCTGCAGGTGGAAGGCATTGCTGGGTTGTACTGTCTCCCTCCCTGGGGGATCGCTCGTGGTGCCCATCCCGTTTCCTGCACTGGACACCCACCCCCACAGGCTCAAGTCCTTCCTTCCTTCTTTCCTTCCCTTTTCTTATTTTCACGGGGGAGCTTCCAGGGCAGAGGAAGAGAGGGTTGGAAGCATTGTGCTGCCCTAGCCTTGACTGATGTGCTTTCCCTTCAGCTCCATCAGGTCTTGGTGCAGCTCCAGGTTGGAGAGAAGGAGCAAGACTTCTCTTTGGCCCCCATCCAAGTGTCCATCAGTGTGCAGCTGTGGCGTCTGCCAGGGTGCCACGAGTTCTTGGCAGCTCTAGGTAAGACCCCGGGGGTCTTGGGGGCAGGGGTCGGCCGGGCAGGGGCAGAGGGCGGAAGGCACAGGCCATTCCCTTCTTCTCCCCATGGCCCATCTCCTCACTCTTCTCCTTGAGGCTGGGCGAGGGCAGCCCTCCCTCCCTCCCTCCCTCTGGAGCTGGACAGGGTGGCCCTAGGCGCTGAGCAGTGGCGAGCTGAGCCCCGTCTTGCTTGCAGGCTTCGATCTGTGCGAGGTTGGGCAGGAAGAGGTGATTCTGAAGACGGGCAAGCAGGCCAGCCGCCGGACCATGCACTTTGCCCTCCAGACCTTGCTGGCCCTTTTTGGTGAGACTCTGGCCGGGCAGCTCTTGGCAACTGGGCTCTGTGGATATGTGTGTGCACGTGTGTGGTTTCTGTTGTTCTCTGAACAGTCTTTTTCTCTGCCTCTGCTTCCTGCAGAGTCCACGGAGCTGCCCAAGCGGCTGAGTCTGGACAGTTCCTCCTCCCTCGAGTCCCTAGCCTCAGCTCAGTCGGTCTCCAATCCCGGCCCGCTTGGTTACCAGAACCTGCCGTTCTCTCCGACGTGTCCAGACAGCCTGGCTTCCGACGCCATCTCGGTCTACAGCCTGAGCTCCATCGCCTCCTCGGTCAGCTTGGTCTCCAAGCCTGAGGGCTTGCCAGACATCGGCAGTTCCCGGGGCCGGCCGGACTCGGAGAAGCCAAAAAACCCATCCTCTCTGCCGAGGTCTTGCAGGCCCCGTGGCCAGTTCTCGCCTCAGAGCAGCACTGGCCCTGGCAAGGAGGAGGAGGAGGAGTACGAAGGCTTCTCCATCGTCAGCAACGAGCCCTTGGCAACCTTTCACGAGAGCAGGCGGCTGTGCTTTCCTCCCGACCAGAAACCCTCCCGGCTTCCCCAGGCCGGAGGACTGAAAGGCTCTGTCAGTTCCCCCAACTCCCCTGTCAAGGGGACGACGCTCATTCCCAGCCCGAACTCCCCCTTCCAAAAGGTCGGGAGGCTGCCAGGCTCAGAGACGGGCGAATCGGACCAATCGAGCACGGAGACGGACAGCACCGTCCGGTCCCAGGAGGAAGAGAACCACCCGAAGCTCAACCCTCAAGAGCTGGCCCAGAAGATTCTGCAGGAGACGCAAAGCCACCTCCTGGCGGTGGAGCACCTCCAGCGCAGCGGGGGCAGCGGCCCCCTCGGCAAGAGCGGCAGCCTGGAAGGCGGAGCCGTCACCCCCACCGGGTCGTCTTCCTTCCGCTCCTCTGAGACCAGCGCCTTCAGTCGGCTGCTGTGCTCCAGCTACAAAGGCCACCCTTCCCCGTCCCCCACCCCCCTGAAGCCAAGGCCTCCCACAAGGAGCTCCTCGCTGCAGAAAGTCAGCTCCGGCTACAACAGCCCCACTGGCTCTGAGGGGCCGGTCAAGGAAGGCGCCAGCCCCCCCAGCAGCCAGCCCTCCCCCAGCCCTGACTTTCACGGCTCGGGGCCAGAGCAGCCCCTCTTCCGGCTCAAGTACCCCAGCTCACCCTACAGCACGCACATTTCCAAATCGCCCCAGAACATCTCCCCGAGCTCAGGGCACCACTCTCCGGCGGGCAGCACCCCCTCGCCGGCGCTCTCCTACTCCTCCGCCAGCTCTGCCCGTTCCAGCCCTGCCGACGCCCCCGCCCTCGACAAGCTGAAGATGGCCGCCATTGACGAGAAGGTACAGGCCATCCACAACCTGAAGATGTTCTGGCCGAGCGCCCCTCAGCCTCCCACAGGGGCCGTGAAGGCTGCCCGCAGCCCTGGGGGGAGAGCCCCTTCCAGGAGGGACGTCCTGAGCCTGCTGAACTTGTCCCCGCGGCACAGCAAGGAGGAGGCCTGTGACAAGCTGGAGCTGAAGGACCTGTCTTCTCCTCGCCCCCTCTCTTCGCTGCCGAGGAACCCGCCCAACGGACACCGGCGCCAGGGGGGTCCCCTGTCTCCCTCCCCATCCCCCATCCCCAGCAGCACATCAGGTGCTGGGCATCCTGTGCGGTTGCCCTCTGGGAACGGCTACAAGTTCTTGTCGCCAGGGCGGTTCTTCCCGTCCTCCAAGTGCTGATGTTTCTTTGGAACCACTCATTTGTTGGAACGGTGTGAAGTTTCGGGGCCTTCTTCCCGCCCGTCTGCTTGAAGAGTACAGAACGTTCGAAGGGCATGCTGGGGAATGGGAGGTTTGTGTCCAGTAACATGCCTGGGGAGGGGTGCCCCCCTTCCCTGCCTAGGGTGCTGGAAAAGGGCACTGAGGACACCAGGTGGGGTCCCCACCAGGAAACGCACACAACATGCCACGAGGAGGGGTACAAGCCATTTTCTTGATCTTTCCAGGAAGGGTTGTGGAGGAGGAGGAGGAGGAGATGGCGGCAGTGCTCCTTCTGGAAACCAACCAACCATCCTAAGTGGTGGTTTTGCTGAGAGGGGGGCCATCACGGGAGCTGTTTTCTTGGGTTTGCTGCCAGACAGCTGCTGGTGAGCTGGCTTCCTGGGACAAAGGGGGGGGGCTTCCGGTTGCTGGAAGCAGGGAGGCGGCAGGCTCCGTCCTTTGCAAAGACAACCGGGGGTGGGTGGGGTGGGGTTGGAACTGCCAGGGCAGCTCTGTGGGAAAACTTGCCCTCTGCATGCCCCCTCTCTTGCCACTCTGTTCTTCTGTCCTGTAAATGGAGAGGAGGGATGTGTGCGCTCGGGTACTAAGCATGTCTCCCTCTCACCTACACGGTGGGTGGGGTTAGCAACATCCTGCCTCCAACCCCCGGGATTGAAGCCAGACTTCAGGCGCCAAGCACAATCGCCAGCTTCCCCCTCCAGCCCCCTCTTCAGAGCAAGAACCAAGACATTTCTCTCCATAGGGGGGAGGTGGCACCCCTTGCTGGCACGAGAAGCCATGTGAGAGGCTGCCAGAGGCAGGGAGAGGGGAGGGTTCAGCTAGAACAGAGTTCCTTGAGCAGAATTCCCACCCAGGTCAGGAACAGCAGCAAGCGATCCCACAAAGGCCTGGAGGGTGGGAGGCACAGGCTCCTCTCTTCTCTGGACCTTCTGGGCTGGGCAGTTGATGTGCAGTGTCTGGCTGTCACCATCTATCCCGTCTCCCTGGTCCAGCCTGCCAAGCCCTTTTCCCTACAACCCCTGGGCTCTCAGGACGGCTTCACCAGCATCACCTCCACCAGTGCCACACGTGGAGACCCTCGTGCAGGAGCTCTCAGGCCTCAGCCAGGGTTGCAGAACTGTTTTTGGGACTGCCTGCCAGTCCTTTTCTAGCCTATGCAAAGTCACTCTGTAGGCAACCAGAGGAGACGACAACCAGGCAGGGCCTCCACCCGAGGCCCCCTCTCCTCCTACAGAGCTGCGGTGCTTCCTTCCTTGCCATTGAAATCTACATCTGTTGGTGCTTTCCAAGGCTGCCCGTTTTGTCTCTTTCCCTTGGCGGTGGCTCCCACCGTCCCGAAGGGAAGAAAGTGCTCCCGGCGCCTTTTCCCTGTGGGGTGCGGGGACTCCCTTCAGCTTTGCGTCACTTGTTCGAGCTTGCTGCCCTCCACTCCCATCTCCGCCCCTTCTTTGCCTTTCCACGTGAGGGAAATGAGGACTTGGTTTGTGGGCAAATTCAGGAAACCTCCCCCCCACCCTTCTTGCTCCTCTCTCTGTCCCAGTCTGTTTGTCCTCCTCATTGTTGTCGTCTTTGTGCATGTACGAGTGACAACACTGCTTCTCACAGTGAGCAATAAGCATAAGGTGTGATGGCCTGCTCTCACCCAAGTTCCGTCACTTTGCAGATCCCCCCCTTTGGTTTGGCTTTTGTCTTGCAAAAGGCCTTTTTTAAATCTCCAAGAGACAAGTGCCCAGGGGACAGCCTCCTGTTGGTCCGGGCTTTGGCTCCCGCCTCTGCCTGGAGCCCTTGTTTCAGCCAGGATCCCACTGGAACACCGAGAAGCAGGGAGGGAGGGAGGGAGGGAGGGAGAGCAACCCAGGCCTGTCCTCCTCTTGCTTGTCTCTGTAGGGACCCTGAAGACCCGTCCATCTGCTCTGCCTCCAGCCAAAGGCAACCTGTGAGGTAGTCGGGCTTTTGTTCACAGGAAGGGGGGGGAGAGACCCTCCCCTTCCCACCCCGTGCAAAAGCCACTCCTCTGCACTCCCCCTTCTTTATGCAGCGTTCGCCGTGTTTGGCCTCTATGGACTTTTTTGTAAATTTAAACTCAGTTTCCAGACAACATTAAACTTTTTTATATTATGAGGTTTACCCTGTAAAAAGAATTTCATATTTTTATTGCAATTGCTAAGGCACTTGGCCTCCTCCTTTGTGATTTCCGTGTCTATTAAAGCATGAAATCTCTCACTTCTTGGCTCTTTGGTCCGAGGCACTGATTGGTCCCTCCCGCTGGGACCGCTAGAAGCAGGAGGACAGGAAGAGATTGCTAGTGGAGTAGCGTCCCAGCAGGAAGACTAGAGCTTCCCTCTCTGGCAAGGGCAACCCTGCTGCAACCCCACACTGAACTCCCATGGGCTCCCAGTTGCACCTGTTAACAAAGAGCACACATGTGGCCAGAGATCTTGGACTTCTCAAGTGTGCCTACCTCGGCCTTGAAACTTTGCTCCGGGGCCTTGGAACAATCTTCATGCCTGTTCCACAGTGAAGGGTGAAGACTTCGTAGCCGTTACAACACCAGACTTCTCAAAATTAAAAGTAAAGATGCTAAGAAAGTGAAGGCAAGCATCTGAAGGCACTTTTCCTCTGAAAGGCTTCCCACTACATTTGCCTGCTGTGGTGTCACTTCTGGATTTTCCTGCAAAGGCTCCAGATGAGCGACTCTTTCTGAGAGGGTACCTTCCCCTTCCCCACTCATTTCCCAACCGCCTGATGGGCTGGCCAAAGGCACCAGCCGCTGCAAGAGTTATTGTTTCCTTCATTGTCTGCAAGTCTGTACCTGCTCCGATCTAATCAGCAGTTTCTAGATCTACATACAATCCACAATGAGTCCTCCTTCCAAAAACTGAGCTGGTGGGCAACAAGCAATTTCCTCTGCCGGTCAGGTTTGTGCATGTAGGCAAACTATACAGCAATTAGCATTTATTGCACAGAGTATAAGACATTACTATTAGTAACAAAATTAACCCCGCGTCCTACCTGGGGCTGTCTTTAATAAGTTCTTCACACACATGGCAGTAAGCAACCCTGAAGATTATAAAGCATGATCAGAACGGTATCCTAATTACTAGCTTTGTTTTCTGAGGCAATGAAGAAATGTAAATGGAATTTAAACAAATGGTGCCTTCCATCTTTTTAAGAGGCCACTGAAGCCCAGATGGGTTTCTGGCTTAAATCCCATACCGTTTTGAGCCATTTCCTACAACATAAAAGGCTGAAGTCTCCAAAAGTGGTGTTAACAAGGAATTGAGAAGTAGTAAGAGGGAAGGATGATAATGTCTGCATGCTTGGTGGATCAAGCTGCTCGAACTTCATGGTAAGGAAAACTTGAGTAAGGAATGAATAATCACCCTGCAAACGAAGCATCACGTTGGTGAGGAGGTCTTGTCTCTACTACTATAAATGCCACAAGGCCACCGTCAAAAGGAGCCCGGCCCGCGCTCGGCTCTTGGCTCCGGTTCCGGAAGTCGCTCCAGCAGACGAGACTCGCTCTCCCTGGAAGGCGGCGACAGAGGGTGGCAACTTCCGGCTGCGAGAGCCACTCCTTCCATGCTCAGTCTCTGTGGTGCGGTGATGGTCCGGTCAAACGGGGTGGGTCGCTGGGATCGGGCCCCCGTGATTGGCCAGGAGGTGAAGCGGCCGGGCGGAGCCAAGAGGGGCAGCGAGCCCCGACATTGGCTGACGGGCACGAGCCGGCTTCTCTCCCGCCCCGCGAGTGGCTACGACGGGGCGCAGTGGGAGGGTTTAAAGTCGGCCGGCCCAGCGGTAGCTTCGATTGGCTGGTCGGGATGAAGAGGCGGGGCGGAGAGCTGTCCAGGAACGCAACGGCGATTGGCTGGGCTTGCAGGGCGGGCGGGACAAAGTTCCCGGAAGAACCCTTGCGAGGTGGCGTGTGGGTAGGTGGTGCCGGTCGCGCCTGCGCGTTGGGCCCTTGCCTGCGGGGAAGATGGTGCTCGTCAAGGAATTGTGAGTTCCCCGGTCCGGAAAGGGAGGGAGGGAAGGACGGAGGGGCCCCCCGACCACCACACCGGGCAGGCCTTCGTCCCTCGCCGCCAGCGCCGAGCCGAGCAGCCCCGGGCCGGCCTCCTCCTCCTCCTCCTCCTCCTCCTCCTCCCCGTGGAGCGGGCGGGCGGGTGGCCGCGATGGATCCCCGGGGCCGCCTCCGCCGGGCGGTGCTTCTTTCCTCCCGGGGGTCCCGCCTGGTCCGGCCTTTGCCGTGGCGTTGCGCCGGGGGTGGGGGTCGGACTCGGGACATGGGGCGGGCAAGGCCGGCGTGCAGCCCCCGCGCCGTTGCGACTCCCCCCCCCCACCCCTTTCATTCCTCCCGCCTTGCTCTGCCCGGCGGTGGCCCGGTGGCAGGATGCTTGGGTGTTCGTGTTGGTTGCTTCTTGCAGCGTTTCTTGGCAGTGAACTCTTCAGGTTGCTTCTGTCCCATTTGGGAAAATGCTGCAGCAATCCTGGGTTGGACAGAAGTGCTGATGGTCTGCTTGTCATTTCTGTTCATGTCTGTGTTACTGTAGTCTGCCTGATGATACTGCCACGGCATTGCAGCTGTGATTCTGTTGTCAAGGCTTAATCAGTGTTACGGAACGAAATACAGTACTGTATCTTCAAGGTTTGCTTTTATTGGTTCAGCTGTCTTCTCTTGATACATCCTGTAGCCCTTCATCTTGTTTTGCCAGTATATATTTTCTGTATGAAGCTTTTCTTCTGTCTTCAACTTTAAATCTCCCACAGTGATTGAACAATTAAATTTAATAAAAATCCAGAACCAGCCCAAATCGCAACATTTGCAGCAGTACAGCAAAGTCCAAGAGCAAATCTCGGGCGAGAGGAACAGCCTGGCACTGAAATATTCAAATCCTAGCCCAGTTTCCTTTCTTATCCTTGCTGCTTCCAAAGCCACTGTCATAAAGGAGTAATTCTTTTTGTTCTTCCTTCTTGGCCTTCCACAGGTGGCAAACTTAGTAAGACAGATGGTCCATGGAACTCAGACTAAATGCTGCCCAGGGGATGGGGCTTTTGTTTAATCTGTTGCTCAAGTCTCACAGTCCTACAGTCTCACACGCCTTGTGCAGAAATGATAAGAAAGAACTTAGGAAAAAGAACCGGTCAACTAGGCCTTATGCACACTTCTGTTACTGCTTTTTTTTTTTGCATCCGAAGCAACCATGGAAAGAGAGCAGCCAGTCGGAAAATCAGTTGGGTGAAGAGACAAATATCTAAATACTTTAGAAAAAGAAAACTTGCAAAAACCATTAGGCAAATTGTTTTACGTTCTGGTGGGCAAGATGCAGGTTTTCTTGCAGTTGAAGGAGGCTCGCTCTTGACTCAGCATTAAGAATAGCTTTATCCTGCAAACACAGTGTGCAAGAGGGTCCTGCATTTTCTTCCTCCTCTCTCTTTTGAGGTTTTCTAACATTAATGATTGGTCTTTTGTTTTATCTTTTCAGCCGAGTGGTGCTGCCATGCTCTGTGCAAGAGGTATGTGTTTCCTGCTCCCACAGCCATCCCTGCGCTAGTTTCTCCCTGGGCTTTTTGTCAACAAAGGACATGGTGCTCCATCACGTAAAGAGTATCTGTACACGAGGACACTGATCTTTAGCTGTTCCACTGATTCCCCCCCCCCTGCTCTTTGGGCTCCATAGTTTTAGCTGTCCAGTATCTGCTATCAACTGCCTTGGTTTTCAAGAAAGAGCACGGAAAACCAAGCAGCTCCTGGCTTCTGGGCCCTAAGCCTTGGAGGGTACACGGTGGGCTCTGAAAACTGCCACTGATGACAGACTGATCCAAGACTGGTGGGAGCCAGGCATGATCCTGCTTTTGGGATCTGTGGTGCATCCACTGGCAAGGGCAGAGGCCACTCATCTCTAAAAATAAAAATCAAGACATGCCGAAGGACTGCCTTAAGCATGGCAAAGCTGGCAACAAGGAGGGAATGTGGAGCATCATTCAAGTGCATGCAAAATGCACTCATGGGACTCTTCTAGGTTTCATGTGTGCTGGTTCTTCTCATAGGTCCTCTAAATAATGGGATGATGTGGTGGCTCTAGAAGGGCCAGAGGGTGCTTTTTAAAATATCTTAATGCTTTGTCTTTTTCCTTTTAGTATCAAGTGGGGCAACTTTATTCTGTGGCTGAAGCCAGTAAAAATGAAACAGGTGGTGGTGAAGGGATTCAAGTCTTAACCAATGAGCCTTATGAGAAGGATGGGGAAAAGGGACAATATACACATAAGATTTACCACCTGAAGAGGTAAGAGGCTGTTCACAAGATCCTGTTTCTATCCCTGCTTCTACATCTGATCATGCTGGATTTATTTATTTATTTATTTATTATTTACACTTATATACCGCTCTATTTCCCATAAGAAGGACTCAGAGCGGTTTACAACAATCATGATAAAACAACAAGTCAATACAATAACTAAAACGGTGGTTTCCAAGAATAAATAGATCGGCGGGATATTGGGGGGGGGGGGGGGAAACCCTGCATATGTGGATCCTTAGAGATCTCCAAAGGCGTCACGGAAAAGATAGGTCTTTAAATTTTTCCTAAATGACGCCAGTGAGGGAGCCAGCCGCAGTTCACCGGGGAGCTTATTCCACATGGATGGTGCAGCTACCGAGAAGGCCCGTCCTCGAGTTCTTCCTTTGTGCTTTGATCGGCCGCTCTAAACACACACTCACACACAGTTGCCCTCCCTGGCTCCCATTCGTTGCATGTAAATACATGTGGGTTGTCCTAAGACATTTTGGTGCCTAGGGTCTAGTTCATTGTTGAGTAAGCGCAGGGAGATGCAGAAGGCGGCAAAGACTGCTTCTGCTGGCCGCTGAAGCATCAGTTGAAAAGGTTTCGTTGCCTCTCTCCGACACTGTACACAATATCCTTCTGAGGTGGGCAGAAGGGCTGTGGCCTCTACAAGACACAACAGGCCTTGGTAGCTTTTGTTTCTGGAGAGCATCCCCCACCAGTTTTGGGTGGCTCTTGGATTGATGGAGGCATCATTAGGCAGGAAGGTGTTAATTTCTGCTGTTAATCTCCTGATTTCCTGTTAATATCTCTCTGCATTATAGAGTTTTCATAGTTCGCTGACACTGAAGCATTGATAGATACTTTAATTGTGCTTAGAGGAGGAATGCTGTTTTGAGCAGATGGTTTAGAAGGGGGCATGGACTATCATTAATGGGATGGGACTCAAGTGCTAGTTTTTTACTCTTGTTTGTTTCAGTAAAGTTCCTGGATTTGTGCGGATGTTTGCTCCAGAAGGTTCCCTGGTATTTCATGAAAA
Source organism: Phrynocephalus guinanensis (assembly GCA_037367245.1). Lineage (NCBI taxonomy): Eukaryota > Metazoa > Chordata > Lepidosauria > Squamata > Agamidae > Phrynocephalus > Phrynocephalus guinanensis. The sequence continues at coordinate 18,502,144 of CM074752.1, forward strand.
GGCCTGGAATGCATACCCTTACTGCAGGACTAGTGAGTCTTCTTCCCTTGTTCTCTTGTAGCACTACTTTCAAGGTAGAAAAATAATTTGTCACTTGCTGTTGTCCCCAAATTTTATAGAAAAGTGTACGGCTGGGTTTGATCCAGAACTCATCAGAGCTTAATCCTGGCTTGCTTTTAGTGTTTGAGGTTTCATAAAGGGGCTTTCCCCTTGTGCTGAGAAACAGAAGCCATCCCAACACATTTGGGATTGAGAGGAATTGGCATAAGCTCTGCCTGCTTCAGGTTGGATATCAAGCTATAGAGACGTAGGTACTTCAACCCGACACCTTCTCTAGGAGTGGGCATGTTCATCTGCTCTCTTTGAATAGGCACACAGGGTGTGTAATGGTAAGAGAGACTCCTTGTATCTTTATTGAGTCTTATTGGCTTTCGACTAGTAAGTGGTTGTCTCTAAATGTTCCCTTGTTAAGTTCCAATGGGCATTTTTTATACATCCCACAATGCTGCATTATATTTGCCACACTTTGAGAGGTCTTTATAATGCTGCTTGCCATTGTAAAGTCTTAGGCAGTAATGCTGCACTCTGCTATGCAATATGGTTTTTTTTTTTAATTGCTTAGTAATGATACTATATGACTGTAATATTTTACTGAATTCCCTTCTCTTTGTCTCCTTTCTCTTTCCATGTCTCCTCCCTGTGTTGCAGTTGTAACAGTGAGTATCATGATTCTCTTAGAGGGGAAGAGAATGGGCTGGGTGGCTAAGAAATGTTAAATATTGCCTCCTGGTAACTCTTCTCTTCTAGTATATACACAGACAGGCTTGAATCTTCTAAAAAGAATAGACGCCTTCTGTGTCACGAGGCAAGATAAATGTTATGCAAGCAAGGCTGGAATTGAATATCCAGATGAAGCATGTTAGTCACTGCCTTGTTTGTCTTTCTCCTTCCCACAGAATGAATATATGAAAGACGATTTCTTCATCAAAATTGAGACTTGGCATAAGCCAGACTTGGGGACTTCCGAAAATGTAAGCTGACAAGCCTTATTTTGCCACCACCTTTTTTTGTGGCCAACCTTTGATGCTGCTTGAGAGTTCCTTCCAGGCATTGGCAAAAATCTTGCTTCACTTGTACTTCTGTCTTGCTGATGCTGAAGCAGAAGTCATATTTGTTTTAATAAGCAATAGGATAGGTTTGGAAGAAGAGGCATTTGTACCGAAACAAACATTGCTTCGCCAGACCAAAAGGAGGTCTCCTTCTTTCCTGCAGGTGCATGAGTTGGACCCTAATACATGGAAGAACGTTGAAGTTGTCCACATTGACATTGCAGACCGAAGTCAAGTGGAACCAGGGGTAAGTTCACACTCTTTGCTGTTTGTAGGTGCACAGATAGTATCTGGCTAGACCGTAACATGCCATAATACTGGAATAAATATTATTTGCTGGGTTGCTCACATGGGCTTGTGAGAAAGCGTTTTTCCAAATCATGATAATTAGAAGTTGTTCCCCACCCCACCCCCACTGCCCATCAGACACATCTATTGAAGTGCTCGGCAGTGCCCTTACTAAGGGGGCTTGTGCGATTCTGCTGTTCTGACACTAGTTTTACATCTCATGGGCACCATCCCTGGTTTCTTGGCTTTGGTTGTCTTCATTCCTGGGACTTTCATCCTTGTGTTGGACCTCCTAGGCAGAAAGAGAGCCTGAGGGTCTATGGATGAACCATTTCTTCCCTTGGGGAATTTCAGAACTCAGTCTAAAAATGAAACATGGCTTTCCAGTCATTTAAACTGAAAAGTCCATGTTGAGCAAAATATTGCACCTTCATTTTCATTCTTGCTTTGTGTTGAATTATATACATTTCAGTGACTTGGTTGGAATTGACAGTGGGAAGTTTTTGGAGCTTGCTACAGGAGTGATTGATGAAATAATGGCAAGCCCCTCCTTTCTCATTCCTGCTTGGAAACGGGAATTCTCCACTCTTAGGCCATAATTAGTTTTGGTGTAAAGCTAGGATTTTGCTTTTGAAGGAGGCGCTGGCTCCAAAGCACAGTGGGAAGCAGAGAGTGAGATATGCTGTGACGTCCTGGCGACTAGAGTTCTCTTTCTCTGAGGAGAGACCTTTGATGCTGCCTCATCTCCACCTCATCACCCAATTTCCCTCCATAGTCTATATAGAATGCTTTGCAATACTTGTCATAGTTTGCTTTTCAGTTCCAGTGTTGGTTTGGAGATCTCTTGTTAGAAAAGGCTCTTCCTATTGCTTTCAATGAGTAGGTTGTTTTTTTTAGTTGAGTTAATACATTCTGTCTTTGCTGAATCAGGCTGTAATGTGTATTCCTTGCAATTGTAAGCTTGATTGCAAAAGAAACAGATAACCTTGTGAAAGAAGTTGGGGAAGGCCGCTCCCCAGCTGCTTCTGCTCATGTTAAGTTAAACTTTTGGCCTTCACTTTGAGTGAACCTTGGCCAAACAGTTCTAGCATGGCGGTTCTTTTTGTTTCAAAACTCTGATCAATAAACAACTGGGCTCCAAACCCAACATCCTCTTGAAGGTCCTAATGAAACTCATATGCCAGCCTTGTGCCTTTCCAAATGTATACAAATGATTCAGCTGACATCTGCTGCTTTCCTAAGGTATAAATTCAAACCTGGCCTGTTCTAATCATCTCCAGAGGTTTATCTAAGCAGTTTTATGTGATTTGTATACAAAAGTCACTTCCCCGGAGAGGAGCAATCTTCAAAGTGTAAGCAGAAGGAGACATACAATTTGCTACAGAAAAGACTCCACTTTTGGAACTGATTTGGAGGAAAATAAGCAGAGTGAAAACAAAGATTGATGTCAGATTTCTCTCTCTCTCTCTCTCTCTCTCTCTCTCTCTCTCTCTCTCTCTCTCTCTCTCTCTCTCTGTGCTGAAAAAAGATGGGAAGTGCAGATTGCTTTGCATTCTTCCTGGTTTGTTCTTGTTGTCTCTCTCGGACCATCTCTGATGTTGTCAGTCCTGGGTGGGCCAGAACTCAGAGTTTAGGCCCATCAGCAGTGGTTAAACCACCATCACACTCTCTCTGGGCTGTGGTGTGAAACTAGGAGTGTATACACACATCTGTGAGCAAAGTTCACCAAATGCAGTGGGATTTACTTGCAAGTAAGCATGCATAGCAAAAATGTGCTATCTCCTCTCAGCAGTTCAAGATGACATCTCATGCCAAGATGGTGCCCCAAGCCCTGTTCTGGGTTTTCTCTCTTAGGCTTTCTCTTGAGTCTCCACAGAAGGGCACCAATTGAACAAGACTTTGTTCTGCTCTTCACCAAAGGAGCCAAAGCCTTGACCAGGGAAGTGGAAAACTTTGCTTCTGCCAATCTGCTTCTCTAGGTAGCTTGCTTGTGGGAAGGAGGAGGAGCTAAGGCAAACCTTTGGCACTCCAGATGTTTTGTACCACAACTCCCAGAATCCCAAGCCTAGGTTGCCAATGACAAAGGACTGTGCCTGCCCATGTGGGGTATTTCAGTCATCTTTTCTTTCTTATGTGGTTGGTTGGTTGGTTGGTTGCTGGAGTGCAGACCATGAGAGGAAGCACCAAGGAGACGAATGGGGGAACTTCTGTTTAAGCCTAGATTTGCTAGTGGCGTTTATTGTAAATCAGTTGCATGTAAACTACGGTAACAGACAACACTTAAATAATGTTGAGTGTTTCTGGCAGTCAGAACATACATTTATTATTGTGCCTTTGAATTCACAGGACTACAAAGCTGATGAAGATCCAGCCTTATTCCAGTCAGTCAAGACCAAGAGAGGCCCTTTGGGGCCTGACTGGAAGGTAATACAAGCTGACCTTTCTGTCTTTACAGTATGGATCAGCAGGAAAAGATAACACTGAGCAGTTCTTGTGGGACTTGAACCTGCTGTTTCAGTGAAAATGCAGCTTCCTCCCTGTTCTTCTTTCTCAATTGCAGTTCTGTCCCTGTTGCTGAACCCGAATTCCCCAAGGAATGGAAACAGCATATGCCAATTATTTTGTGCAGAAAGATCAGGACGCAAAACAGAGCCTCTGTGTTTGCAACCTTGACATGAGCCCTGTTAAAAAGTAGAGCTTTTTTTTTTTTTTGAAAACAACAACAACAATCCACATGTGTTGGAAGTACTCCTCACAAATCAACTGTGTGGTTTCAAATGAATGCAGATGAGTTTTATCTTTTTAAAGACATTTGGAAATATTTATGATTATTTTTTTAAAGTCACCCCGCTTCCAGTGCTCAGTTCTGTCTGCACTAGCACTTGGGCACCTATTATCTAGAAGAGATACCACAACAAAGCCAGTGGCTAAAATGAGAATTGGCACACACCCTGTGCAGTCTAGGTATAATTAATCGTATGGCACAGCAGCAAATGCGAAAAGTTGTCTAGACAGAGAAATGCAGCAGGCGGCTGTTCTCCGCTGGGTATGTCCAAAGGTGTGCTGATCCATTCCTGACCACTTGATCCTGTTTGAAGTGTTCTCTGCTGCTCAGCTTGCTCTGGGCTGATTCTTCTTTATAATGGATTTCCAGAAGCCCCCCCAGTTCTCTTTTTTCAGACAGATGCACACATCCACTGACTGCTTTTCTAGAGATGGTTGTCTCTCTGGTGTGCTTTCTTTACCTAGACCTTGGGGAGACTAAAGAAAACTTGGTGGTTCTCATGCCCCTTCCTCCTCCTCAAATCAAGTTGCATTGTGGATTTATCTGAGCCCTTCAATCCACTGCTTTCAGCTTCTTGCCCTGAGCTGGCTCAGCTTCTCATATGGTTGCAAGAAGAAAATATGGAAGAAAGTGCTGGTGGAAAGTGTTCAATAATGTTTCCATGTTCTCAATTTAAACATCAAATGAAATACTACACATTGATTTCTGACTTTTTGTTGAACATCTAACTGATTCAGCCCAGCTTTGAAGTCACGCGCATTGGGGGAGAATGGATTATTAAAGAAAACCTCATTAGTATTAAATGTGTGCTCAGGAGGTTTAGCTCTGAGGCTTTTTCATCTGTAGACTCGGCGCTCTCTACTTGAGCATAGCTGGCTGTGAGTTGTCCCCCTCCCCAAGGATAAAGCCACTTGCCTTTTCAAAGAACAGCAGCCATTTTTAAATTTCCTCTTCAGGTTTTACTGCACTTTACTGCTCAGCCATCATGTTAGAATGTTTTGTTGCATCTGGGAGGGATAATGCGGCAGCTGATTCTGCCAGAGCCCATTCTTATTTTCTGTAAAATAGAGGTGGCAGCGGCTGCAGACTGGACAACATCCTCAGAGTGTTTCTCTTTGCTTTCTCTTTCAGCAAGTGGTCTCCTGCTGCGGAGGTTGTGCTCTTCCGGAGCATTCCTTTAAACTCTGGTGCTGGCAATGGCACTGGAGCTCTGTGTTTTACAGTTTGTTTTTCTTTACTATCAGTAGTTAACCTTCTGGACTTCATGAAGTGTGTGAATGAACAGACTTATGTCTAGATTCCTTAGAATTTTTTAAGCTATTGAATACTCTTTTATGTGCAAAACATCATTTGGCTTTAAAAAGTGCTATGGCTTGAAGGAGAATCCCAGTGGTAGCAGGGGCATGCTATTGTAGTAGAAATTGCGGGGAAATAAAGCAAAGCAAAAGCAAAGTGTTCTGCTTATATACCGCCCCATACCACTACAAGTCGTCTCTGAGCGGTTTACAATTTTAATTACAGTGTGCAGGCTACACATTGCCCCTCCAGAAAGCTGGGTACTCATTTTACCGACCTCGGAAGGATGGAAGGTTGAGTGAACCTTGAGCCTGCTACCTGGGATTGAACCCAAGTCGTGAGCACAGTTTTACCTGCAGTACAGGCATTTAACCACTGCGCCACGAGGCTCTTCTTGCTTGTCCGTAACCATTTGAAATCCATGACAGCAAAACTGCACATTGCGATGAAGGCATGATGAATTTCAATGATGCCTTGTCACTCTACTGGGGAGTAACTGTTAGTATCATTTACTAATACAAATAATATGGCTTGGCTGTTTTGGATTCCACGCAAAGGTAGCCGCAGGGACTGCAGAAAGCAACAAAAAGGTCGCTAGGAGCCTTTGCTGCACTCGGTTGATGTGAACTCCAGATACCATTTAAATAAACAGCAGCACATTTTAAAAAGGCTATACAGCATACCTCTAAGCACAAAAGGACGCAGCTCTCATCAGCGCCTCACAAATTACTTCATCAGTATGTTGAAGTGTTGTGGGAGAGCAGGTGGCACGTGTGAACTGCCCACTTAGCTAGCTGTTTGTCCTAATTATTTTATGTTACCCTCCAGTATCAGGGGCAGAATATCCCCGAATCTCAGTGGGGGGATTAATACAGGACTTAAGAAGTCTCCTGGACTGATCTGGCATCCCTTTCCTTATGTTCCCAGCTCCGAAGAGTGTACTTTTCTGAAGTAAATCTGGTAGTGGACTCTTAACTTGCATACTGTTCCGTGGGATTGTAGATACTGAAAGGTACCCATTGAACTTGCTGCACAAGCGTGAGAGCAGCCACCTAAGGCCTGCTTTCCAAATAATTATGCCGATTTTCACACGGAATACCAGAGAGTGGGTGGGTTAATGGAAACTCCAGTATTACCGGGGAGCTATGCAGTTTGCATCTTATTCAAACAAATACTTCTGTGTTACTTTGAGATCCTCCATAAGTAGTTGCTACCATTTTGAGAAGCAGAGCAGGCAGATCACAGCAACTTATGATGAAGTTCAGAATTTTCGACTCAACACTTAAATTGCTTTGCATGTGTAATAATGATAAAACTAATTTTTAACAGGAGTGACTCCAGTGTGAACAGTTCAAACCTATAGAGTTGGATCTCTTGGTAATGGGGTTTCCAGACTGACTAACTTGAACTGCAGGGCAATTCCAAAAGAAATCTTCCATTTGTCTCTTTGCATTTTTGTTTCCCTGCAAACAGAAGGAGCTGGCAGCTGATGAAGACTGTCCAAAAATGTGTGCTTACAAGCTGGTGACAATCAAGTTTAAATGGTGGGGATTGCAGAACAAAATTGAAAACTTTATTCAGAAGGTAAGAAGCTAGGCAGTCCCATCCAAATAGAAAGGAGAGATGCTGTGGTCTGTGGTTTATGTAGCTTTCCAAGAAATGGGGCACCATTTTGGAACAGCGAGAATTCCCCTGCTTCTGTGCTGTTCTGTCCTTTACCAGGGAAGGGTCAGCTGGCAAGGCGAAGGGCCATACCTTGAGGAATCAGTGGTTTAAACCTACTCTTCCTGCATTCTCTTCCTGTCTAGCAAGAAAAGAGGATATTTACCAACTTCCATCGTCAGCTCTTCTGCTGGATTGATAGATGGATTGATCTCACGATGGAGGACATCCGGCGAATGGAGGATGAAACGCAGAGAGAGCTGGAAGCGGTAAGGGTGCTATCAGATCAGCTTTTACTTGGCATCTCCATAAACCAGCACTGAGCCTGCTTTAGAATTTGCTGGATAATTTACTGCTACACCTCACTAGCACATCACTATAATGGGAGAGATTGCTGTATCTTCTAAGCGTGCATGCATGGAGCAAGAAGGGATATGGTGAAAACAGGAGAAGTGGTACAGCAGACCTTTACGTTCTGTGTGGCCCTGTGTACCTGCAGATGAGCAGAAGATTGTTTGGCCTGCTGGCTGTTTCATCAGCACGTACTGGTTCATGAACAGGTGTTCCCACAAAAATATATTGGATGATCAGATTATTGTGTATAGTTCTGTTCACCATACCTCCAGAAGGATATTATGGAAATGAAAAAGTGCAGAGGAGGGCAACCAGAATGATTAGGGGACTGGAACACCTTCCTTACCATCTGAGGCTGCAACGGCTGGGCCTCTTCACTGTTGAACGACGGTGCCTAAGAGGTGACCTGATTGGAGTTTGTAAAATCATACACGGTGCGGACAAAGTAGATAAGGGAAAACTGTTTTCCCTGTTGCATAACACTAGAACTAGGGGGGCAGTCCATGAAATTTTTGGTTGCTTGATCTCAAACAAATAAGAGAAAGTACTTTTTCACTCAGAGGATCGCTGGGCTGTGGAACTCCCTAACAGAAGAAGTGGTGACAGCTGTCAGCCTTGACAGCTTTAAGAAAGGGTTAGACAAGTTCATGGGGAACAGGGGGTATGAATGGATAGCATTATGGATGCCTAAGGAAAACCTCTGGAGAGATAGGCAGGATATCTCTCAATGCCATTTGCAGGGAATCGTAAGCAGGTGAAGACATCTGCTTGGGAAGACCCTGAAGCAAATGGTGAGCCACTGTGTGAGACAGAATGCTGGACTAGATGGGCTGTGGCCTGTTCCAGCAAGGCTGTTCTTATGTTCCCCCCCTCATCTCTCTGCAAGTATGCAAATGTAGACAATATCATAGGTCATGTCAGAAGTTTGTTTTGTGCTTAGCAATTTTCATCCCATAGGACTGACAACTTCTCAGAATGTTTTTAAAAATAAAAAAGTTAAATGGTTTGCTCCTGTGGCCACCAGTACTACCTGAAGTTTTGGCTTGTAAACATGAGGCTTTAGTGGCTTTTTGCCAGCATGTAGTATTGTTTGGTAGCCTTGATTGCTTTTGAATGATTTCTTCCCAACCACTGTAAGGGGCACTGAATTTCCATTCTTCCTGCCTGCCTCTTCTTCCACTTTGCTTTTTACTGACTGCACGATGAAGCCCATGCTGGCTTCACTGCGGTAAACACTGGGGGATGTTGGACTTTGCACACTTGTACAAGCAGAAGTGCCTTGATGCTGCTTCTTGCTGCCATGATAGCAGGGATCTCTAATGATTACGTCTATATGCATCTGAGTCTCCAGTGGATGTTTCCTCATGACCAGAGGCATAGAAGCATCTAACTGTGTGCTGTGGCCACTTAATGTGGATGGAGGGGACTCTTGAGACACTGTCTTTCCCATAATATCATGTTGTGATCTGTTCTAGCCTTCCTGCTCCTCTGGCAGGCTCATCTCTTCTCCAGCTGATCTTCCCTTTTTCTGTAATTTGTCCTCTAGTTGTCTCTGTTCCATCTTCTCTCGTACACAGTCTCTCTTCCTGCTCTCAAACTACATTGAAACATCTTGCATCTGATAGTTGATAGGTACTTAGATAAGGGACCCAATAGGAAGGAGAAATAGCAAGCCATTCTCCAAGCCACAGCTCTGGTTTGGGAAGCTCAAGAATCCAAGAGGCTTTTTGTTGTTGTGTTAAAAACATACAGCCCTCACCAGAATGTGTTGAATTCTCATATTGTACTTATAGATCAGTTCACTGCTTCAGTCTGCCAGTGCATGCACGTTTAGCAGCATGTGCTTCTCATTTGGGGGAAAGGCGCCTAGTGACAGAGATGTCCTGGAAGTTTGCTTGAGCTGTATCTTGCGCAAGGACAGGCAGAGGAGATGCTCTTTGTCCTGTATGCTTTTTTTGCAGGGCAAGAGCCTCCTTTGTGCTGGCTAGCAAAGACTTGTCTCTGGCCGCTGTAGCCCAGCCCTGTTAATCTGCTTGGATAACTGCCTGGTGGCTTACATTTTATTTTGCATCTAGATCCGTAAGAAGGGTTCTGTTCGAGGTACGTTGGCTGCTGACGTCTAGAGGAATCCTGTGTAGGGCCAAAGGCAAAAATCAAGCTGTGTAAGTGACTTGTTGGGTGCTGAGGAACTCAGGCCTCTCCTGCCGAAAGGGTCTTTCTTGCCAAAACAAGACGTTTAAAGTCTCTCTGTTTATCTAATGGCATTCAGGAGTCTCATTTGCCGTTCCTTCTGCTCCAGCTGCTGATACCTCAATGTAGCTGTGTCATTCTCTTGGATGCAAGTACTCGACCTCTCAGGGTCTATGAACTGCCAATTCATTTGCCCCACGCAGGCCACGCCCTCCTGCTACCACTACCACATTTGTTGCTTGAAATGACCTTATTTTGGAAGGGGAAAGAGGGCAAAGGCAACACGTGCCCGGTTTGGTTCCAGAGTCATGTTGTTCTGAGTAGCTGAGGCGAGAGAAGGCTGCCCACGCCTGCTCTGGACCACATATCTAAACTTTGTAGCATCTGATTACTAAGGCATTGTCCTGGCCACATGCACCTGGTCTTTGCCCGGGCCAAAAGCAAGGGTTTTGACTTGTGAGCATGATGCCCATGCTTCCTTTTCACAGGGGATGGCCAGACCCTGCCACAAATAGCTGCATTTCTTCTTTCTGGCACAACCTGGAGAATCTCCCTGACAGGTCTCATGAATTTGGAAGTTTGTAACTTTGCTCTGAAGTACGGTTCCCCTCACCACACCCAAAAGGATTGGTTTAAGTGGGAACTCGACATTCTTTCCCATTTTGTGAATCAGTTGTCAGCCCCTAGTTGCAGCCTAGGCAATTTGCTACTAGCCACCATTTACTTCAAGGAAGTTGAAAAGGGAAAGATTCTTGAGTGAAGTAGCCTTTTCAGCCCCAAATGTTGACAATTGCTCCTAAACATGCTGTGTTAGACTCTCCAGTGACTTTTCCCCCTTCGCATTCTTAGTCCTGTGCCCTTCAGCCTGCTATGTGTTGCTTGAAATGAGTTCAAATGAATTTTACAGCATTTGTTGTGGTTAGTGCAGGCGATGGCTTAACTGCTTCCGACCGAGGTTGCTTCCCCAGGAGAAATGTTCAGAGCTACTGGCCACCAGATTTTTTGATTTCTTAGACAGTGGTGACTGCAGACTGATGGCTGTTTTCCTCCCCACAGTTGCGCAACCAAGGTGAAGTGAGAGGAACAAGTGCCGCCAATGATGAATGAAGACAGATCTGCCCATTCGTGTGTGTGTGGCATGTTGACCCACCTGTGTGTGTGTGTGTGTGTGTATGCACGATTCTTTGCATATACAGTTGTGCATGCATGCACACAGAAAAGGGGAGCACAGTTGTCCTGAAGGGGCTGCTGCAGCCTCTCCAAGGTACTGAATCTCTTCTGGAAAGGAAGCCTCTTTCATTGTGTATATTCAAAGCTAATAAAGCAACCCAGTGTCATTTAAGAGGAGAGGCTGCAGAGTTATATCAATTGCTATGTTTCAAAACTGTTGATACTGGACCAGTTTTTCCCCCTCATTTATGTTCCTTTTGAGTCTCTGGCTGCTAGAAGTTGCATCATAATTTACTCTAATAGAAGTGGGTTGGTTAATTCCCCATTTTGTGTTGTCTCTTCATAATTTCAGAATAGGAAGTCTGAATGTATTTATAGTTATTTATTTCTAGTTTGTCACATACCTTGAAAATCAAATCAAATATTTCTTGTAGTGAGAATCAGTTTTTGCTGTTGAGTACAATAAAAGCCCGGCTTTTATCCATCTGCTGCAAAACACACACACACACACACACACACATATGTATTATTGGAGTTTTGTATATTGGAAATCAAATGTTTCTTCATCAAAACTGTCATAAGAAGAGACCTGTGTCTCAAAAGCATAGTTAATGAAGATGTTCATGAAACGTTGTCACTGTTGTTTCTGAGCTGGAATTGTTGTGAAAGAAGACTTCCCAAGGAGCGAGAACACTGTTTTCTGAACACACTGTATTTAAACATTCCAGTTGAGAAGCTATGTACGTATGTCCCAAATCTATGATGAAGTAAAATTGACATTGGCTCTCGGTGCACTCAAAAATATCCTTCAAAGACGTCTTTTCAGATGTCTCTCTCTCTGAAAGGGAAGGTCACTCGAGGACATTTTTGCTTACCCTTTAAATTTATTATTTCTCTGATATTTGCTTGACATAGACATAGGAAGCTGCTACCCTGGAGACCTTACCACAGAAAGTCCTTACTTGAAGATGTCTTTTAAACGTGGACTACATCATAGATTCAGAACATCGCAGTCCTTATTAGACCAGTAGTGAAGCTTGTAGAAGCTCAAACAAATGGAAATATTGGGAGTTTGGCTTTCTTGTTGTGAGCCAATGAACCATGGGGTAACTTTTGCTCCTCAACCCAGCTAACGTGTGCATTCCCGCTTGGAGCGGAGATAAAGGCAAACCCACTCGCTGGGTTCAAGGAGGAGGAGGAGTTAGATGAGAGCAGCCCTGTGAGCTTTCGCATACCCCGTAGTCTTCATCTGAAGGGTTTTGGCCTCAGGGCTGACCTTTCTCAGCTTACGATCAGAATGAGAAGCTTGTTTATCACTTCACCAGATTGGCTTTGTAAATATATAAATAATATTTTTAAAATACTTGATCATATATGCTGTTGCTAATTCAAGAGTCCAAGGGCTTCCTGGCTTCTTTCAGTGCAAGACTCTGCTCCTGTTAGTTAGAACCAAGGAGAGCCTCAAGCTGCAAGCTGAATCATGCCTCATTCGGGTGGGGCGGGTGGGGCGGGGATTAGGCACAAGAGGGAACTTTTAGTGAATGTAACAGTTTACTTGCGCAGTTTCTGGTCTGAACTGCATTGAGAATCTTTAAATAAATTTGCTCATAAAATCCTCCTTGTCTCTTGTGTTTGTCTCCGGTTTTAGTGGAATAAACCTCACATAAAATGACACAGAAGTAGAAGAAAGGGCTGCATAGCAGACTACTAGAAAGAACAAGAGGGGGCTTTTGTATGGAGAGATGCTTTTCCTTTTCTTAAGAGCACAGTGGCCAAAACACTGAGGAAAGGATTGTTTGGAGAGGTCCAAAAAGCTGCTGTTGATTGCCTTCGATACCTGCACTGAATGTACACATTTACTGGATTAAGTGAAGATAACTATGGTCTTTCAATACTGCAATTCTGCTATCTTAACTTTGCTATCTGTCAAAGATAAAAACCATTGTTCTCCCAACAAGGGAACCTCAGTTAGTGGAAAAACCACTTTGAAACAAATTCTTTATAATGTTTTACCATTTGTTGGCTTCTATGTCACTTTTTCGTATATGTGTAACACATTTTGATGGTGTACCTTTAAGGGTTTATTTTGTTCCTTAGCCTGTCTGTAGGTTTTCCTACATCTTGTGCTGTGGCGCCCAAGCCATTGATAGCTTGGTGTAGATCATTCTGCATCTTATGTTTTCTTCCAGACCAGATAAACTTTGGTAGGTGAGCACCAGATGAATAAAACAGCACCCAGATTAAAATATCTTTTCTTCGTGGGGGGGGGGGGGAAAGTTCCTCAAGGAATGCTGATGTGATACTTAATAAACTAGAGTTCCCAATACTGTGGGATTATATCTTTGGGTCGTGGTTAAGGAAACACAACATCTTGTACTTGGCTTTGAAGCTACTTAATGCACAAAAGGAAAAGAGTGTGCTACAAATGTGATATTCTTGTGTATGAACAGAGCTGAATATCCTCATCTGTTGATGAGGGGGGCTTCCTAGTGTAGTGCCTCACATCCTTTCCTCGTCCTCCATGCCATTTGCCATGGGAGGTAAATGCAAGCAAAGAGAATGGTTCAAGCAGTTTCCTTGTTGAACGCTGTCAGAGAATGCCAAATGCCTGCAGTGTGCACTGAAAAACTTGGTTCTTTTGATACATCCAAATGACAAGAAAGATGAAGGCTGAGCTACCTGAGGCACCAATGAGTTTGAAGTCTTTATCCTTCACCATCATGTTCATTGTCCCCACAAAATGGGAGTGCAGAATGTAATTGGCAGCCCAGAGATGATTTAACAGTTATTTATTGATACTTGTGATTGAACTCATATCTGCTAAAAGTGTGAAAGATTTACATGGAGTGTTCCATGAAGCCAGTAACTCATTATAGTAATGAGTTCATTCCCTCTAGAATCCTCATTTGCACTTTGCATTATTTTATTCTGTGAACAGGGCTTTGTTATTGTTGTAGACATAAGACTACATTATAAAACTTTAACACTTACTCCTTTTATTTATAACTTGCTTTTCTCCCAATTCAGTGATCCAAGGTGTCTTACAGAAATCATCTGTTTATGTTGCTCTTTAGCAGTCAAATTATTCCGGCCCAAAAACAATAAGAGTGAATGGGAAAATCTTTTTCTCCCCCAAATCTGTTCTGCATCTGCTTGTTTTCCAGTCTGCTGTGTTTCTACATTGATTGGTGGGGTTTTTTTATTATTAACTTCATTTGCCGTTATTGTCTATTTGAACATTTTGAAAAACCTTCTGGTTTCAGAACTGCATCATAAAAATTTGTAGAAGTGCAAAATCCAGGAAGTAAATGGGCCTTGATCTCCTGGAATTGGCTGATCGGTTCAGTGTATACTGGAATTTGCAGAGGCTGAATTCAGGTATCCTCTCAATTGACTTCTTAATATTATCAATCCAGAGTTGAGCAAATCTTCATGGGATAATTGCATCAGAGCAATTGGTGATGTTTTGAATGTTATAAAAATCCATGCACTGTTCCTTAGCATCCTATTAACCACTGCTGTTAGAAGCAAAGGAGAAAAAGCGATGCCCACTTTCCCCATGCTATTCATTTTTTTCCACCTATTAGCCAGTGTTTTTAAACTAAAATAAGAAGATAGAGACTTATCCATTCTGTTGCTTTTTACTGCACCTCTTTCAAGTTTGACACCCTTTTTGTTTTTAAGGCAGAGGCCTTCAGCACTGTACATAATATTTTACAAATGCCATTAGATTATGCAAGGGCATTTGTCACAGGTCATTGTTATGGTGCTTTTTGCAGATGTGAGGTACAGTACGTTTCAGTGGATTGTCATGTCTGCCACAACTCCAGTCTAATCAGGGCAAGATGCATAAGGAACAAAGGCCACCGAGTTAGCACCATGGAGAGCTCCAAGGGAGGTAAGGAAATACTAGTCTGAGTTGTCTGGATGTTCAGCTCCACCCAAGAACAAATCCAGATTTAGCCTTTGGTAGGAGATTGGCCCTGCACAGCTGGAGGCTTTGTTTCTTGGGGTGGGGATGGAGGGGGGGGACTTTTCTTGTTTTGTGAGCCACAAGGCGGAGTAAAGCATTTTGCAAACTCCGTAGGACTGAGAAGATGGGAGCACCATGTGATCTCCGTGGGACAGAGGCTCTTTGTAATCTACTCCTTCAAGAATCAAAACCTCCATTGCTGATAGGGTTTTATGTTTATCTCATTGGCCGTAAATAAATAAATAAATAAAATAATCTCTTCAGTAATAAAGGGTAAATAAAAAAGTTTGTCATTCACCAGCATGGAGGTGCTCCACTCAAATTATTTGCAGCTGACCTGGGTTTCTGACAGCATGTTAATCTAGTGCCCTCTAAAAAGTCAATGTTTTACCATTTGTGTCTAACTTAATTCACGGATATTGAACCACAACCATCACAATGCAGCTCTTCAAAGTACTTCACTACCCATGCCCTCCCATTGAAATCTGTTTGCTCTGTTTCCTTTTAACTGGTTGGAATAGAAACCATGTACCAATTCAGAAATTTGATTTAAATATATTGGAAGTGATCCAAAATATGTACCAGTTTAATTTCCTACTACACATGGCCTATGATGTGTTACAGATTGCTCTTCTTGCCCAGGGCTGCTATAGGGCAGCACATGTGCCTCCTGGATATTTTAAAAAACTAAAGGACGTAGAACAAGAGCTTTCACCTCATTCTTTAAGAATTCTGACTCTAATCAGACTTTTTGGCAAATAACTAACATCCAAGTTAGGGGCCTGAAATTTCCTGGCTTGTCTACTTCTCTCCAGGCAACTTGCCACTCTTGATAATGCCCCCCCCCCAAAAAAAATATTCCAACACGTATTGTGAAGAACAATAACTGCTATTTCATGTTTAACTGATTAAGAACAGCGTTGTTCTGTCCAGAGTGGATTATCTGTTATTTTTTGCTTGGGAAATTAGCCATAACCCTTTAATGTCCTGACACTTTTATTTGGTTCTGCTTTTCCAGATGGGTAAAACCTGAAGTGAAAAATAGCCATTTACTTGATTAAACATCCTTTCCTCCCGCTTGACTCTTTCCTTGTCTTCCTGTCGGTTCTTCCCAAAAGCTTTTCCGCACAAAGAAATATGCATTTGATGCAACAGGCAGTAGGTGGCAGCAAAGCTTGTGGAAAAGTGCCTGGCTCCACACCTCTGTCCCAGTGTTTGGCGGCCTTAGCACCACCACCACCACCACCCCGTGGCTGATGGGAGGGCTCCTATAGCCAGCTCTTCTTACTTCAGGGTTTTAATGAAAAGCAGCTGTTGCTGGAGTGAAAGCGCAGATTGCATGTTTATAAAATGGGAAGCAATTAGATGGTATATCATTTCCTTGTCCTATGTTTGCCAAGAGGTTGAGGTATGGCACACCGGGAATTGTGATTGCTTCCTTCCCTCACCCTCTTCCTGGACCAAATGATCAGAATTCGAAATAAAAACCCCTAACTATGTTCAAGTAAAGTAAGCAGACTTTTTGAGATTTACACTGAGAACCTGAAACTCATATTAGTGGCTGCATTTAAGTGTCAAAATGTTTGGAAATCTCAGGTATGCAAAAGAGCGGCCATTCTTCTTTAAAAATAACTTTCCCCCTAAAGGTATTATAGCATGAAAACATTTTATGTGGCACTTTAAATATGCTGGTCACTACTGAATCTTTTTCTGGCTGTATCCCCTATTTCCTTCCTATTTCCTTCAATCATCTGGCCCATCTCTCTTCATGATAGATAGATAGATAGATAGATAGATAGATAGATAGATAGATAGATAGATAGATAGATAGATAGATAGATAGATAGGAAAAGTTCTTTACTGGCTTGTACTATAAGAAGATTATACACCAATGACTTACCATATTGCTTTGGACTGTGGAAAAAATAACTTTCTATTACAGATCCCAGAAACTCCTGTCCAGCATGCCCTATGGCCTTGTGGACCAGTCTCTCTCTCTCTCTCTCTCTCTCTCTCTCACACACACACACACACACACACACACACACACACACAAAAGAACAAAGGAGGGTGGAATTAGCCCTGCACAAGGCTAGATTATCCCATAAAATCTGGGGAGTGGTCCAGAGAGAGGGGGGGAGGAGAGAGATGGTAATGATCTTTCTTAGATAAGAAGTTGCCTGGGTAGATAGTCTGGTTATGTGGATGGATTTGGTTCACAGACAGCAGGAGGATAAGAGTCAAGAATTACTGCACGTGGCTTTGTTGTTTATAGTGTCCAACAGCAATCAGTTAAGGTTTTCCTGAGAGTAAAGGGCTAATGTCAACTGTTGTGCATCTGTCTACAAAATTTAAGAGCACCTCTTGACACAACACACACACACATTCTCCTCATTACAAAAGGACAGATTTTTGTTTTGCGAGTTGAGCATAACTCTGGAGAGGACTCCAACCCAATCCATGGTGCCTCCAAACCCTGAGGAGAACGTGCATTTTCTGGACTGTGCCTTTATGAATGCCAGGAGCAGCTCTGATCTGCTCCTTACCCCACACCAGCAATATATCACTTCCCCACTTACCTCTCCTGTGTCAACTTGCTTCTCTGATGGCAAGTCAAGTCCAGGATGCTCGGACTTGTCAAAGGGGGCACTTTCTCCTGTCATGGGCAGAAAAAGCACCTTGAGTTCATTTATAATGGAACAACGAGGCGAATGGGTGTGGTTCCAAACCGGGCATGGTCCTTTGTCTCTGGCCTCAATGGAAACCCTACATTTGCATTGTAAATGACACGCTTCTGCTTTCTCTCCTGTGCTAACAGTGATTATTAGACAGGCATGTGAATAGTAGAAGGGTGCTTTTCCCCTGAAGTGCAATCTTGGTATGAACAATGCTGTTCATGGGAGCCCTGCACCTGGAAGGTTTGGGTTCAGACTGCATTCATAGATTTCTATGATGCATGCAACACCACCCTCAATCCTACCCCATCCCACTGCCCCATGGCTGGAAATACTGCATCTAAATCCACATTACGGGATGACAGAGGCTACTTTTTTTGCATACTTAATTGCTCATTTAAGATGCTGTGGATGAAGGATGCCATGCTGATAATGCACTGCTACGCTACTCCGAAGTAAGCCCCAATGAATTCATGGTGCAAGTGCAGGTTTGCAGTCATTTCATTTTATGAATTTCATTTTACCAATTGACTAGAAAAATATTTTGCTTGGATTTTTAAAAATGCACCAGATTTAAAAAATGCAAAACAAAATGTTTTTTTTCCAAAATTCATTATTTTAAATATAATCTTATTCATCACTACAGAGGAAGTACTGTCTCTTCTCAGTTATACATGAAACTTATTAAGAATCTTATATTCTCTGATCCTGCCAGATTGGCAACTATCTATTATAGCCCTTCTGGGCTTTACTTGCCATGGTACACGTCACTAATCAATAAATATTTATTGAGTCAAATTTAAAAAAAATTGATGCATGAAGCAATTCTTTAGTTCAATAATGCACAAATAACCAAACAGCTGTCTTGCATCCTGCGGCAAATCTACTCAAAATATATATTCCTATTACCTGTAAAAACACTAGCATTATTTACTTCCAGTAGGTTTCTTTCTGAATCTACAGGTCTTGGTTTGCTAACTATCTCCTCAGATTAATTTATTAAAATAGTTTTAATAGGGTGAAACCCCCACATTTTAAATAAACACACCTCATAAAAGCTGTTATTTAAAATATGAAATGTTAAGACAAACATTTCAGCCTTTTGAGCATTGTTGGGGGGAAGTTTATCTGAAAAAAATACAAATTAAGTTTTTTTGTTTTTAGGAAAACAAGGTGAAATACAATTAAAAAGTCATATAATTAGGCCCGCACAACTTTGTGAGGTGTGTTGGTGTGACCTAAGGAAAGGCAAACAGACCTCAGGGGAAAAGAAGACATTTTTTCCCTCAGAGGCGAAATAAAGCCTTATTCACTCTCTCACCCTTTGCAAAATTTGGAGATAGGGCTTCTGCTTTCCCGCCTTAAATGGGGGGAGGAGGGAGGGAGAGATTTTCTGCCAATGAGATTCCAGGACATCTTAGAAGGGCAGTCCCTTCCACCAATCACCTGTCTCACAACCAAGCCCCTTCTTCTGTACCCCAAGACAAATAAAATTACCTCAGTTTAGAGAAATCTGGCTTCTGAGATGGGGAGGGGAACCTTTATTTTGGTTAATCCAACATTTCCTGAACTATCTTGACCCCCCCAAAAAAAGATGTTAAATGAATCACAGTACCATAAATGCCTCCTTTGTTTTTGAGAAGGGTCTAAGATTCCCTCTTTTCATACATCCTCAGATTCCCTTCTCCTTAAATACATAATCTGCACACTTTCTGAGGTAAAATCTCACACAATGTCCTAAAAATGTTGTATTTCGAAGTGTGCAACCTTCAATTCTAAAATGTTGCTTATTTCAGTGATTTTTTATTTATTTATAAATATCCTGCAAATAGAGAAATGCAAAAGACAAGGTTACCCAGAGAGGAGGATGTAGGCAGGAAAGAATACTTCTTCTGGTTAGGCCCCTGGATAATTATTTTTATTTATCTTTAAGTTTTATTTCTGATTCCTTTCATATTTGTGTCTCTCTCCCTCTTTTGCTCACCTTGCCAAAAGGCTGTACGTTTTTTACGGCAGCCTTAGAGAATGGAGTGAGGGACTTCAAAATAAGCCCCGTTTCTGCTCCCCCCCCCTTGGATCCAATGCAGCACCAAGTCTCACATTTATTTATTTATTTATTTATTTATTTATTTATTTATTATACTATCCACCTGGCCATCTGCTGACTTTGCAGCTAGAAGGGCAAGAAAGGATAGCCTATGAATATCAATCTGCAGGTAGATCTATAAAAGACATGTATGAAGAAGCACACTTGAGGTATTTTTTGCTGCATCTTCCCACAGGAATGGGTTGTTTGTTACATGCAGTAGTGCGCTATTCTAAAATGTCAAAATCATGGACATTGTTGCTTCTGGCACCAACTTGACCTGCTTTTACAGAGACCTCACAAAGCTTTCTTTATTGAAGTTGGTCAGTTTTGTCCCGTTTTTTTTTTTAATTTTATGTATTTATTTATTTAATATATTTATTAGGTAAAAATGTCAAAATAAGGAGTGATTTGTACACTAGGGCTGGGGGAAAAAAAAGAAAAATTCAATTTTATGAAGCACAACTCTCTCCTAACACAACAGGCTGTTCTTCAGAAGGAAAAGTATCATTCTCATTTGTAACCATTCATAGAAAAGTGGTGGGCTAGTTCTCTGTTTTGATAGCTTGTGTTATATACTGTACATTCTTCTGTGAATATGTACAGACTTAGACAGTTAGATATTTTGTGTCATTTTATATCAAGTTTTGAAGAAAGAATTTCCATGTAGCTTCTAGTGCTTTGAAACAGGTCCTTCTGTATAAATGTAACATGTTTTTAACAACATGGAAAGAACATCAGTGGCATGAAGTAAATCTTTTTTGTCCCTGAAAACAGTGGTTATCCAAAGAAAAGAAATAGCTTCAAAAACAGACAAAAAGTGTTTCGTATAATAAATGAATGAGGACCGTGTCTCAATGTGCTCTCATTTCATCAAATCCAACTTTGTTTTTTTTTGGGGGGGGGGGGGAAACACTGAAATAATTAATGTAATACAGAATTAAGCAGTGAAATTTAGTACGACAGGATGCTATGGTGGCTAGTGATAGAAATACATTTTAAAAATTATTACAGACATGTTCCTAGGGCTACATCTTGTGCGGCCGTTTAGTGCATGATATTTTGCAATGTGAAAGGCTGTTCTGCACACTTAGGACCGTTAGTGCACACAAGTAGCATTTTCCTTTTGCCGGAAGTGTTTTAATGACTCTTAACATTGGCTGAGGGCAGGTAGCATGATTGCTGTTCCCCTTTTATGAATTTCCTGGAGAACAAACAGCAGTGTGAGCGCACCAGGAGGCTTTGGTTTGAGCAGGTGTTGCCTTTTTCTATTGCTCCTTTTTGAAGCTTCCTTCTCTGATGCCAGAGGCATCAGCCATAAGAAGATAAGCCGTGTTAACCAAATGCTTCCTTAACCATTTCAGATAAGAAGCAGCATAATCCAAATCTTGGAGTGGTGCCTTCCCTTCTCCGGAGGAGTGTTCTTGCAGCTTATCCAAGGTAAGTTCCAGCTGAAATGGCTTCTTTAGGGCAAGCAAAGGGAAGGCAAAGTTTTGCTTGATGAAGTAATTTAAAAGGGCCCTTCTCTTGCTGCCGACTGCCTGAGCTCAGGTTTCTCTCGTGTATGTGCTTGTTTTGTGCAGTTTCCATGTCAGTATTTCTATGAGCCCACAAGAGTTGATTGCTGCAGGGGAGAGAAAATCACTGAATAGGTTTGCTGAATAATTATGAACCAAGCTGAACTCTTGCATTTCCTTGTTAATTGTGTAGGGGTTGTGATGTTTTATGTATGATGCATTCATTTGGTTTTAAAGGACATGTATTTTGTGGTGCAGGAACTTTTCTCAGCAAGTTGAATCAGCCTGCCTTTGCACACTGCCTTCCCAGAGTCCAGTAATGTGGCTCAGCACTGGCAGTCTTTTCAATCACAGCCCACTCCTCAGATTTCAGAAAACCCTTCCAGGCCCCACATTAACCCACAGGTTATGGCAGCGGTAATTCCATTCTATTACCTTCTCCAACAAAACAGGCTGCACATCTTTGGATGCCTAGTTGAACATATCTTTCTTATGTATGTCTGGAAGTTAGTGGTTATAGCTTAGAAAGTCCAGGTCAGGAAATACATTTCCAGGTTAGGGCACATAACATCACAGTGAGACCCCGATGCGAAGTATTAATACTGGCACCATAAGACTATGATTTTGTTCTGTACCCAGTCCTGGAATTGTATGGCCAATAGAAGTGTCAAAGACAACTAGAGTTGACATCAAGGGTCATCTAGCTCAGCAAAGCAGGAAACGTTATTGTTAATTGTACAATTGTATACTTGCTTTTCTCCCAATGCAGGGATCCAAGGTGTCTTACAGAAATCATCTGTTTATGTTACTCTTTAGCAGTCAAATTAAGGCTTATGTACTTCATTATTGTCCAGTGATGGATAGCAAGTTTAGCCTGAATTTAGATCAGTTTTACATGAGTGGAGGACATTATTTGTTGCCTTGAATAGGCTTTAAGAAAAAGCCATCTGGACAGGACTAAAGGCCATATAGTCCAGGCTTTGGGCTTATTGTCTGTCTGTCTGTCTGTCTGTTTCTGACCGCTGGTACCAAGATGTTTCTAGTAAGCCCATAAGGGGGATAGGATGAAGACCATTGCCCTCCTGAGCACCTGCTGTTTGGGTGACTTTAAGTCAAGAGCACCTCAGCCTCCTTGGCCTGCCCGGTAGGTCTTGTTTCGAAAAGTGAAGGCCATCCCATGTCCAAATTCAAAAACCAAACAGGCCGGCAGTTCAGTCTCCCTTTATCACTAGCAGGGCATTCTTCTTCACTGCATTAGAGGCAGGAGGCTATTTCCCCAGTGGGGGCTGGGCTGGGCTAGCCCACTCATTGCCCCCCCCACAACACCTGCCACCAGAGAGAGCTGCTTCACTGCCTCACCAGAAGGCTGGCCTGATTTACCACTGGGCCTGATGTCCCTTCTGCCGTGCTCTCTTACCACATCTTTTACACAGATCTTTATTTGAATGCTTCTTGGTAATTTCCCTTCCTCCCTGCAATCGATTGAACTCATCTGGGAGGACAGTGAGCAAATGCTAATCTCACCTTCCGATAAAACTCAAGATTCTTCTGAGAGCTTTTTTAGAAAGCTCAAAGCAAATAGCTTTACAGCAGCCTCTCCCAGTGCCAGAGGTGAAGTGTCTTGGGGTGGAGGAAACTGCTTCCCAGTCGAAAGAAGGCTGCCTTTTGAACGCTCACCTCCAAGGCTTTTGAGGGAAACAAAGGTGTTTGACTTGGGGTGCCCAGTTCATTTATGACAAAGGTTATTCTCTGCCCAGGCGAGGAAGTACTCTAGCGCCCTGATGTGCAACTGCCTCTGAGTAGAAACCAGAGTTTTTTTTGGGGGGGGGCAGGTGCCACTGCAAACCAAGATGCAACAGTAGTGAGGTTGCCTTGAGACAGATATAAGTTAGACTGTCCACATTAAAAGTGGCTTCTGGAAGCATTTACATGGTCTGTTTCTGCTACCTATTGGAGCACGGAAGGTATGGCGCTTTGCAGCATGTGTAAACCAAAAGTTAAAGGGAAGTTTAGTTAATTCATTGTGTCCCATTAAGTCAGTCCCCACTTACACTGACCTTGCCAGGACGTCTTAGGTATGAAATACTTCAAGGAGCTTCTCCAGCCCTTTCTTCTGGAGGTGTTTTGGAACTGTGAAACTTGCTTGAGGCAATACAGGGTGGTTTTTCTCCTGGGAGGCACAGCGGGGAATCGTCCTCCCCACCCGCAGGCCGACTCTGTGAGCTATCCAGCTAGCTTAAAGGGAGATACTGTAAAGATGCTTAATAAGTAATGACTACAAGGGCACTGTGACATAATATGCAAATCAAGCCAGCCTGTCCTTTCCAGGAGTTCACTTAAAACTGAACCAATTGCATTTGGAGTTTAATAAACACTTTAAAAACACACACACACAAAACCACCCCACAAAAAAACCCAACACACATACGGCTGGGAAGCGAATTAACCCAACGTAAATTACAGGTAGGCAGAACAGACAATTATAGATTAACAGACCACCCGTGTCCACAAAGAACGCGACTCTTGCACCTTGTGGGGCAGCGGAGGAGGCTGTTTGCTGCCCGTGGGGCTGGAGGGGTGGGTGGGGGAGTGGAGCCTTCAGGGCTGGGTGTTGGGGGTGGGCAAGGACATCACACAAGCACACACACACACACACACACACACACACACACACACACACACACACACACACACAGGGAGTGGGCCCGGAGCTGGGCTGGCCGGGGCTCCATCGCGCGCTTCCTGGGGCGCTCGCCCGGCCTGCTTCTCCGCCCGCCTTGTGGCTTTCAGGCGCCCGTCACTTTCGCTAAGTAATAATTTCCATGTCCAATTCCATTTCTTTTCTCGTTCTGAAATCTCGAAGCCATCAGCAAGGAGGATAGTTCACATGAAAACTAATTACACAAAATCAATATTTAATCACAGCCCGGCATCCTGATCCTGCAGAAAAATCCTTTAAAAACTCTCCTGCCATATATATATACAAAGGACTTCTTCTGGGCCGCTTATTTATAGATCTCACTGGAGGTGGTGGTTGGGGGGTGGTGGTTGGGCGGCGGCGGCGGCGGGGGGGGGACGGGGGGGGGGACGAGGACTGGGGAGGAGGGGAAGAGGCTCCCTCGACTTTAAGGGAAGGAGGGAGACGCCGGCAGGGCCGAGCCGGGCGCCGGACTCCGCCTCCCCCCCCCCCCGGCAGGAGGCAGCAGCAGCCGCCGCCAAGGGCGCTACGGCAGCGGGGCCGAGGGGGGGGGTCGTCAGGGGCCCCTTCGTCCGCCGCCCCCCCCCCACGACCGCGCCTTTGCCACCGGGCACGGGTCCCTTTCAGCAGGGCGGAGGGGGAGGGAAGGGGGTCAGCGGGCGGGGCGCGTTCTCTCCCTCCCTCCGATGATGGGGATAAGAATATATATATTTCATCCAGCGCCGCGCAAATATTAAATGACACCTCCTATTGATTGGGGGATCCCAGCCCGATTCATCTCGCCGCCCCACTAATTGCTGCCTTAAGGAGGCCCAGGAGCAGGCCGGCCCTTCCATGCCCCGCCGGCGAGCACCCCCCCCCACACACACACCCCGCACCGCGGGCCGGGCCGGCTGGATGCCCCCCCGCCCCCCCGCCGCCGCCCCCTGAGCTCGTCGAGAAGCCGGGCTTCCCGGGACCGACGCCCCTCAGAGCGCGCTCTGCAGAGGCATTGGGGGTGGGGGTGGGGGCGAACATCGGGGGCAGAGGGGCGCTCGCCAAGGCAGCGGGGGCAGAAGAGCCTCCCGCCGCCCCTCGAGTGAGTCAGGCGGTCCTCCCGCCCTGCCCGGCCTTCCTCTCCGCCGGGGCCCCAGAGCCGGGGGGTGGGTGGGTGGGGGTCGCGGCTGGCCGGGCGGGCAAGCGGGCGGGCAGGGAGGGCTACCTTAAGCGGGAGCCCCGCCCCGCCGGGCCGCTCATTGGCGCAGCCCTAATGGCTGCAATGGAGGGCTGAAATGCAAAACTTGTTGCTCTTCCTTCGGCGCGCCGTGAGAGCCAGCCAGCGAGCGAGCAACGAGCGCCAAAGAGGGAGCAGCCGCCGCCGCTGCCGCCGCCGATCCAGAGCCGTCCGCGCTCCCTCCTCCACAGCCACCTCGCCGCTCTGGACGAGCCGAGCCGAGCCGGGCCGGGCCGGGCCGTGTGATGAGGGGGAGGCCGGCTCTTCGGGAGCCGAGCCAATGATCGGCGCGTTGCTGGGAGAGCCCCGCGCCGCCGGTGCCAGCCGCCGCCGCCGCCGCGGACGACAACTTTCGCGCAAGATGTGAGCCGGGCGCGCCGTGGGCCTCCCTCCCTCCCTCCCTCCGTCCCCCGCTCGCTCGCTCGCTCGCTCCTCTCCTTCGCCGCGGCAAGAGGAGGTCGCCGGCCGGCGGTCCGGCATGGCCCACTGACCGATCCATCGGCCCCGGCCCCGGCCCGGCCCTTCCGCCGCCAGCAGCCCCGGGATGTTCGCGCTGGAGCAGTTCGAGCCGCAGGGAGGCGGCGGGCGGAGCGGCGAGCGTGGTGGCAGCGGCGGCTTCGGCCAAGGCATGGCCTCGCACTACAAGCCGCCGCCGCCGCCGCCCTCCTTCCACGGCGGGACGTCGGGCGGCGAACCGGCGCCCTTGGGCGCCCTGGGCGAGCCTTCTTCGGCCATGCTGGCCATGAACCTGAACTTACCCGGGGAGGCCTACGGTTTCCACGCCCCTCGCGGGGGCCACCCGGCGGAGCTGCCGCAGGCCCAGCCCGTCCACGGCTTCTACGGCGACCAGCAGCCCTCTTCCCACGGCGCCCACCAGCCGCCTCCGCCGCATTTCGGAGGGGGCTTCGGGCCCGAGCCCAGCGCCTCTTGCCTGCACGGCGGGCGCCTGCTCCCCTACTCGGGCGGCCAGCAGCAGCCCTTCGGGGCGGACGGCTCCTACGAGCAGCATCTCGAGGGACCCCTCCAGGACTTCCAGCCGCCGCAGGCGCAGCACCAGCACCACCACCACCACCACCACCCGGGCGTCCCGGCCCCCTGCCTCCCCCTGGACCAGTCCCCCAACCGCGCCTCCTCCTTCCACGGCCTGCCCGGGGCCGCCTCTTCGGAGCCGCCGCACGCCCTGGACTCGCAGCCGCAGCAGCAGCAGCAGCGGCGCCTCTCCGGCCAAGCGGGGGCGGCCGCGGTGGACCCTTTGGAGTACAGTTACGCCAGCAGCGAGGCCCACTTCGACCTGCCCGTTTTCTCGCCGTCCGAGGCGGACGGGCAGCTTCCTCACTACGGGGCTGGAAGGCAGGCAGTGCCGCCGCCACCGCCACCAGGCGGGGGCAACTTCCCTGGGCCCTCCTCGGCCTTGCCGCGGGCCCCAGGCGGCATGGGAGCCCTGGGCAAAGTGCACCCTCAGCAGCAGCAGCAGCAGCAGCAACAACAACAACACGGCGTGTTTTTCGAAAGGTACGGCGGCGCACGGAAGATGCCGGTTAGCCTGGATACGGGCTTGGGCTCTGGGAGGCACCCCTTAATGCAGCAGCAGCAGCAGCAGCAGCCTCCTCCGCCGGCTCTCCTGGCCAGGCAGAACTCCTGCCCGCCGGCCCTTCCGAGGCAGCAGCCCTGTCCGGAAGGGAGCGCGGCCAACCCGGGCCTGCAGGAGGGCGGCGGCGGCGGCGGCCCACTCTTGCAAGGCCCGCAGCATGCCCAGTTCGAATACCCCATCCACCGACTAGAGAACCGCAGCCAGCAGCAGCAGCAGCAGCAGTACGGAGGGCCGGGCGAGCCGGTCTTCAGCGTGCACCATCACCCGCAGGCGGCCCAGCAACCCCCCAACCAGCGCCTGCAGCACTTCGACGCGCCTGCCTACATGAACCTCGCCAAACGGCCGCGCTTCGACTCGTGGAGCGGCGCCGGGCTGGACAGCCACCTCTCGCCCTCGGCCGCCTACCCGGGCTTGCCTGGAGACTTCTCGCCGCCGGGGCCAGAGGGCTTCCCGCCGCCGGGGCCGCCTCTTCAGCCGCCGGCGGGCGCTGACCACCAGGCGGCCTTGCAGCAGCAGCAGCAGCAGCAGCAGCAGCAGCGCCAGAACGCCGCCCTGATGATCAAGCAGATGGCCGCCTCCCGTAACCAGCAGCACCACCAGCAGCAGCAGCAGCAGCAGCAGCAGCAGCGTCTCCGGCAGCCCAGCTTGCAACAGCTCGGCCACCAGCACCAGGGCCACCCTGGCCACCCGCAGCACCACCACCACCACCACCATCACCACCACCACCAGAGCGAAGCGCCTTTCGAGGCGCAGGAGGGTGCCTGGTTCCCGGGCGGGCCGGGCGCGGGGGACTTGCTCTTTCGCGGTCCCGGGTTGGGCGGGATGCCTGGCTTGCAGGAGCCCCCGCCGCTCAGGATGGCATCGGGCGGCGAGGGACACGTCCCTTCCCAGGGTAGCCTGCCTGGCCCGTTCGGCCTGAGCCCGCCCTCCGAGCGGAGGCCCGGTCCCCCGGACTTCTCCGCCCCGCCGGCCTTCCCCTTCGGCCCGTCGGCGGCCCGCCAAGCCACCCCGCACAGCGCTTCGCCCGGCGGCGCCTACGGGGGCCCGACGGACTTCCCGGCCTCTGGCCCGGCCGCGCCCTCCCAGCCCCGGCCGCCCCCCTCCAGCAGCAAGCTGGGCGCCCTCTCGCTGGGCTCCTTCCCCAAGGGGGGCGTCGGGGGGCTGCCCGGGGGCGGCGGGGGCGCGGGTCCCACCAAGGAGAGTGGCACCGGGGGCGGCGGCGGGGGCGGCCTTTTCGGGCAGAGCTGCCTGGCGGCCCTCTCGACCGCCTGCCAGAACATGATCGCCAGCCTGGGCGCGCCCAACCTGAACGTCACCTTCGGCAAGAAGGGCGCCACCTCCGCCGTGGCCTCCGTGGCCTCCGGGGGCAGCGGCGGCGGCGGCGGCGGCGGGGGAAGCGAAAGCTCCAAGCGCACCAAACTGAGCGCCGCGGAGCCCCCGGAGCCCGGCAGCACCGCATCGGCTCAGCCGCCGCCTCCTGCCCCGCCGCCGCCACAGCCGCCGCCGCCGCCGCCGCCCTCGGGCGAGAGCGGGCTCTCTCCCAATTACTCCCCGGGATCGGGCCCCGACGGTGCCAAGGTAGGCGGCGGGCGGGGCAGGGGTCGTAGGAAACGGGACAGCGGGCACGTCAGCCCGGCCGGCGGGGGCGGGGGGGCTGGCGGCTTCTTCGACAAGTACTGCCCGCCTGCTGCAGTGGACGGCGGGAGTCCCGGCGGGCATGGCAGCGAGCGCAGCGGCCGAGGCACCCCGCATCTCCACGAGCCCCCCCACAAGGCGCTGAGCTCCCCGCCGTCCGCTTGGGCCAAGGGGGGAGGCGGCGGCGGCGGCCCCCCTGAGCTTCTCCTGCCCCCTCCCGCGGCTCCGCCACCACCCCCGGAGCAGCCCGAGCTCCTTTCCTCCCTGGACAAGGCGGACTCGTGTTCCCCTCGTGGCGGCGGCGGCGGCGGCGGCGGGGACTTCCCTGAGGAGGCTGGCAACGAGGAGGACGAGGTGTCGTCGAGTTCGGACAACCAGCTGCCCAAAAGCTGCTCCGCCGCCGGCCGCAGCCCGCTCCAATCCCGCCCGGGGGACCACGCGCTGCTGGGTGGACAGAAAGCCGCCGCCTTGGCCCAGCTGGGCCTGCACCCTGGCGGCAGTATCAGCAACTCTACCTCCAGCCCGGGCGGCGGCGGCGGCGGCCCGGTCCCAGACGAGATCCACCCGCTGGAGATTCTCCAGGCCCAGATCCAGCTGCAACGGCAACAGTTCAGCATCTCGGAGGACCAGCCCCTGGGCCTGAAAAGCGGAGCCCCAGTGGCTGCCAAGAAGCCCCCCGACGGCCCCGGCACGGGAGGAGGCACCAGCGGCGGCGGCCAGAACGGGGACAGCGGCGAGCTGAGCAGCTGCTGTGCCGCCTCCGGTGCGGAGAGCGGCAAGGGCTCCATGAGCACCATTGATCTGGACTCGCTGATGGCCGAGCACTCCGCCTCCTGGTACCTTCCCGCCGCCGGCGACAAGGCCCTCCTGGAGGGGCAAGACGATGAGAAGGCCCTGGCACCTTGGGAGAAGCCGGCCAAGGTGCCAAACCCCAGCAAAGAAGGTAGCTAGCTGTCCCTTCTCTCTTTTGTGTGTGTGTGTGTGTGTGTGTCAGGGAGCCTCCTAGCCAGTCTGTTCCGTGGTCTTAGGTGAAAAGGCCAGAGTTTGGCCAGGAAGAGAACAGGGCCTTTTTGCAACCTCTTCCCTTCTTTATTTGCTTCCTCAAAGGAGGGTTGGGAAGCGGGCGCTGCCATGGGAGGAAGAGAGGAGCTTTCCTGCCCTGCAGGATATGTTGCAGGCCAGGTCTGGCAGGGTGGCACAAAAGTCTCTCCAAGGAGGTTGGCCTGGCGCTGCAACTCTTCCTACTTGCTCACTCCCTGGTGTGCATCTGGTGTGGAGGCCCTTTTCTGCTTCCCAGCGACTGCACTGAAAACAATCCCTCTCCTTCCGGAAGGGTGCAGATAGGATCCAGCGCCTAGAAGCGATGCCGTCCTTGGGCATCCTTACTCAGGGACAAGATTTGTGGGAAGCTGACCTAAGTCTAGGTGTGCAGTGATTCGGTCCTCTCCCTCTTCACGGCAACACACGCAGGCTTTGGCCTTCCCCTGCTCCAGAGGAGGGGCTGCTAAGGCTGGGCCACTAAGGGGACCGCTGCCTCAGGGCAGAAAGTATGAAATGTTTATAAACATGTTGCCCCGGGAGGGAGGAAGAGAATGAGAAGAGGAAAACAGCAGATCTGGCTGCCTTTTTAGTCTCACCTCTCCTGGGGTCTACTTAGGGAGCAGCCGGCTTCGGAAACTTTCATCAAAAATGTGCCACTGCCCCAGTGAGACTGAGGCCCAGGGCCGCTTTGTCTTTCTGGAAAGCATGAGCCACAACAGCGGGGCGGCAAACACGTAGAGGATGGCAGGGGGTTGCGCTCTCTGTCTTTGTACCGCATGGGGCTTCTGCTGTGTGCTTCCAGCCTCATGTGCCTTCAAGTTAAAACCCCAGTGGGGGGTTCTCAAGGCAAGCATGGAGGGGTTTTGCCACTTCCATGTAGGCATACCCAGAGAGTTTATATGAGCTGGGGAATTGAATTGAACCAGAATCCTGGTTCCTTACTTGAAGCCCTATATACCCTACTTGATGCCTAATGTATGATATGGTCATCAAATGAAGAAAAGAAAGAAAGAAAGAAAGAAAGAAAGAAAGAAAGAAAGAAAGAAAGAAAGAAAGAATAGATGTTCCTACAGGAGTAGTCATGTCAAAGGCTAATTTATAGTGGGGGGGAGTCCCCTTTGAGGGTCATGTATGTGTTGTCCCTTAGTGATGCTTATTCAGGTGTCCTCAGTATTTCCATTTTCCTACAATGCAAAGTCTTCTTAAAGGGTGCATGTGGTGGGGGGCATTCTGTAGGTAGGATGAAGCCTTGGTGCTTCTTCTTTCACTGTAAAAGTCTTGCAACCAAAATAAACTTCCCTGTATTTTTGGCAGAATAGAACCTGTTTAAATTTCCAAGGTTATTAGGAAAAATTGTTGTTGTTGTTAGGGTGTATGGATTATCCCATATTAGGTGTTTCATTCATGAAAAAGTTGAAGTGACACACAGTCATGGTGTCAGATTTTCAAATTGGATTTCAGACCCATTGTCTTTGACGTATAGTACAGTAGATGCAAAAATGAACCCAGCTTATCCCAGTCATTGGAACCATCATGGCAGCAGTAGGTTGTACCCAAAAATGTGATTATTGGTATGCAGAGGGGGTCTTTAAATGGATGTGCCCATTGAGTCATGAGACAACCCATGGTATATACCGTGAGGTGCTGCATGTATGTTGTAAGACTTTTTTTAAAAATCATTTTTGTGTTTTGTTTATAGCATTTACTGAAGAAATGATTCTACTTTGTCTTGGGTCTTTTGCCCGGGTTCTCTCCCCCCCCCCCCAGCGTGGTGGTGGTGGTGGTGGTGGTGGTGGTGGCGGCAGGGGCTCATGTGAAGTCTCAGCTCCAGCTCGCTTTGCATCTTGGGCTTTGTGGGGCAGGAATGCTGCCTGGGCTGCTTGCTTGTCTCTTTGTTCCCAGCAACGCCAGTGCAGGGAGCTTCTTTTTCAGAGTGGAGGTGTTTAGCATGCAGAGCAGGCGCTGGGAAACCCATCAGCATTCTTCAGGCTTCATCCAACCAAGGACATAAAGGGGTTGGTTTGGGGGGCCACCTATTCCATTTTTAAATGGAGTTTCACACAGCATCCTTCTCAGCTCCTTCTTTTATTGTTTCTTGTACACAACATCTAGATCTGACTGGATCAATAGCTTGTTAGCACAAATCACAGCTCCCGTCACTTCTACCTTGCCAGACATGTGTATGTGCATGCGTGTGTGCGCACACACACACACTCCTCCTGTCTCTCTCATACACACACTCGGTCTCTCCTTACCCCCTCTGTGTAAATACAATTGGAGTAGAAAAGATAGAAATAACCGAATGTCTTAGTTCCTTATGAACAAATTGGCCACAATCCAGCAGAGAGTTAGGCAGGCTTAAGCCAGTTGATATCAGTGTCCTTGTTCTGGTCTTTTTTTAAAAAAAATGGGATGTGTGTAAATGAATCTGTTCCTTTCACTGTGAAACTTTTAAAAACCACATGCCTTGTGTGTAATCACACTAACAAGACCTTGCTTATCAAAAAGGTTTCTGAGCAGAAATTGATCATCATTGTATTAACAAGTTGATCTCTAGGTTTAAAGTTAAACACAATATGCGGATCTGGCTGTTTAAATAGCTGCAACGAAAAATCCCAAACTACTGAAGAAAAATTTAAAATAGTCAGAATTTAATTCTGCATCTGTTTTCCTGGCAGTAAGTCCCACTAAATTCAGTAGGTTTTCTAAAGAGTATTTTTAAAAAACCAGAACTGTTATTAGAGAATTACTTTAATGGCTAGCATTTTACCAAATACAGTAATTTAAAATACTGAAAGCTGAGACACTTGACAAGTTGCATGTGTTTAAGAAAACATGCTTTTTATTTTTTATTGTTATCTAGTAAATACTGTTGTGATGGAACTTAAAATCAGTTCAGACACACAGAGGAGCATTATTATTTATCAAAGTTTTCTGCTGTTGCATACTTTAAAAACTAATTCATGGTGAAGAGAAGTATTTGTCTTTAATTGTTCATGAAACAGAAATGGCTTAACCTACAGTGTTGTGTGTCCCATAAGTTTGTGAGTGAACAATAGTGTGTCTTTGGAAAGCGGTGCTCCACAGCTGAGAACTGAACATTATTTTGCTTCTGAGAATTCTTATGCAAGTATAGGTTGTTAAAGAAATCTTATGCGGGTGTTCTCCCTTTTCTATGAGTCCAGATGCAGGTTGACATCACCTGTAGTATCAGAAAGCTCCTCTCAACCCACATCATATAATTGCTCTAATTATAGCAGTTAACAATCTGTGAAGACTTTTCCTTTCTCATAAAATGCAGTACCAAAATTACCAATCAGATCTCATTTTATTTTCAGCTTAAAATCTATATTTACTTATAATACTAATTATATTATCACATGTATAATTCTATGGAATGTGTGTTTCATAATATTTTAGGCCAGATACAATATAATTGGGAACACTAGTTAATATTGTAGGCAGCAGCAAAACCCCAAACTGGCCCTCTTTATGAGAAGGTGTGGAATATTTTTCCACAGTTTCTGACTTATTACAATGGCTTTTAAACAGGGAACATATACACTAAAAGAGTGAATCTCTGTCTAGAAATAACAAAAATAGACCACATCCTGTCCAACTGTCCTTTTCTCTGGAACAGTTCCATTGAAATCTGCATGCCGTAGTAGAGAAAACAAATAGTTGGGTAGAGTCCTTTGGGACTGTTGGCCAAGGGTTGCTTCAAGGAGGACACGGGCTATCTCCATCACATTGTAAAGTTGTCAGTTGTTCACACATGGAAGCAAGTTTCAGAGAGGGTAGCCGTCTTAGTCTTTTCAAGAGTTGCAGGCAAAACTCAAAGAAAAACAAAACAAAAAAGACACAAAACATGTGGCACCTTAAAGACTAACTTTAAGTGGAGGCAAGTGCAGGGTAATATAATGCAGATCTGCAATTTATATACACGAGGCTGAAGGCATATTTTAGATACCTTTTCTCTTTCTTGAATAAAACACAAACACGCAGAGTCGTCTCTTAGTTCTGTCCTGAAACAGATTTGCCTATCTTGATTGTAGATACTTTTCTGAGAAGGAATTTCCACAGATTAATCTGGCCTCATTCAGCTGTTGAAAGTGCAGGACCTTCCTTCTAAAACAGATTTGTAAGATCAGAGTCTGTCTCACCTTCTTGTTCTGGAAGGCGAATAAGCAAAGGAAGTGTGCTACGCGTTTTCTGCTCAGTCCCTTCTGGTCTTGTTTTATTCATCATCATTTTAAAAGATCCTTTGGGGGCAGGGGTGACCCATGACACTGGCCCATAGCAACATGAGACTTTGCACTTCTTAGGTGGCTGTTAAAGAAAAAAAATAAACGGATGTGCTTACACTCTACGGCTGTTGCATTTTCATTCACAGACCTTTGCAGTACATTTAGCTACTGTTTATTGGTTTGGCAGCAGGTCATAGTATTCATAAATCTGTCATTGATACAAGCCAGTACATAGCATGAATAGAACATTAACCTGTTTAACACAGGGCATTTATTGGAATTAATAAAAGGGTTAGGTAGGTGTTTGTTCTTCCCATGTTTTGTCTTTTGGCATGCTCCCGTGTGTGCTTATTTTAGCAAACTCTGATTTGCTTGAGAAAATAGCTTTTCCCCTAAAACCTTAGTTTTCAAATACCTTGCAGAAGATCCTAATACCAAGAAAAGCAGTATTTAGCTTGAATTGATTTATGGTGTAATAATGGCCATTGGAAGTGGGTAAAGTGACTCCATCGGGCTGCCTGTCTGTGGTGATAAAACGGTGGTTCTTCGAGTTGATTTGTTTGCTCTGATAGCAGTATTTAAACTTCTGTGAGGGATTTTACCAGTGTCAACAATACACCTCCTTTTGCTGAGCTGTTATGTGATATATATACCCTCTCGATATGAAATGTACATCATTAGTAAATGGCTTGAGCCGGTGATCTGATTCATGAGGAACCGTCCTCCCAGGCAATTGACAAAGATTTCGAGGAGCTTCTGGTTTTAGATTTTCTTTAATCTTTTTTAAAAAATTCTGATCAGTTATTTCTGTCATATCTGGCCAATACGTTTTGTTGTGGATGCTCGTCATCTCTCAGCAATGATGGTTTTCGTATCCATTTGGCAAGAAAGATACTTC
This sequence comes from Phrynocephalus guinanensis, assembly GCA_037367245.1. Classification (NCBI taxonomy): domain Eukaryota; kingdom Metazoa; phylum Chordata; class Lepidosauria; order Squamata; family Agamidae; genus Phrynocephalus; species Phrynocephalus guinanensis. The sequence goes on from CM074752.1 coordinate 18,536,572, forward strand.
TGTTCAGATGTGATAGGGTTGCAAGTAGTTGAGCTTTAAATGAAATGAATCCAGTTTAAAATGCCAAGTTTTACTGCTGTATCCTATGTAAGTAGAAATATTTATTTGCACCTCAGGCACATAGATTATGTTGAAACGGTTGGGCCTTAGCTCTGCATTAATTATTAATTGTGGAGAACCCCATTTTTTGGCATGGAGGTCGGATTGGCTTTGGATGAAGAGTATTTCTGAGAAATTTATTTTCTCTCCTGATTAATTCTAGGCTTTTAGATATTATCAATATGTTTATAACAATGTAATTGTATTCATGGGCTTATATTTTTGTTACATTGTTATAAATACTATAGTTGTTTATTCCACTTATAATTGTTCCATTTGTTGCTGTTTGCTTGATACTGTGAGCTGCTTTGGGTACAGACTTCAGAAAAGCAGCTTGCGAATAAATGGATGATGGCAATATGGAGAAATCAGGTTTAAGAGAAATTGTGTGTTTTTGATCAACCGAAGCTGCATGTCTCTGGAAGAGGGAGTGCAGAATCCTTGGTGCCACTTAAAGGTATCCATGTCCCTTGTGGTTCTATATGATCTCTTTAAGGCTTGAAACAAAACTGTAGCACTTTCCTTGTGCATAAACAACATGTCACTTATGTATAACATGTACATGCATAAATATTGAACACAGTGTTGCCTTGTCATGGTGGATCCTGAGTTTCTCCATATCCCAAATTATGCTTCATATTGAGAACCCTTCCTTGCACTCTTCTTGTAGCATCATCACATTACGGTGTGGCTTCCAAAAGATGGAAGAGGGTGGTTGCGGGTAGCCAGGCTACTTGCCATAGGAAGAGTCCTTGACCGTAGAGGCTAGAACATAATATTTGCTTAATGGTGTAAAATCATCTTGGCTGAGGAACTGGAGGAATTAGTAGCTGACGTCTGCAATATAATTATTTTTACATTCAGAAGGAATCTTGGAGGGAGTGGAATCTTGGATATATTACTCACAGATCCCCAAAATAAGAGAAATGGTGAAAGCTTCTCCAGTGTTCTTCACAGATTATTCTTTTTTTATTAGCTCGGCACTTGGAACCTAACTGGGTAACCCTCCTATTTGCAGATTGTGTTTTAAATTAAGCATTAATTTGGCACAGGCCCTTCAGAAGTGGCACGCAATGTAAGATATTATACATAGTAATCAGGTTCTATGCATGGATGTATATTCTCATCCATAGTTTTGCTACCCATGCATTTATTTTAGTGGCATATGCTTATGGGGAAATATGGCATTTGGAATATTTGATTTCAGCATAATTGTGGCAGCTGGAATAAGGTAAAGTACCTTCTCAGCCTGGTCTGCACAAGCAGACAAGAAAAGTTGCCCATCTCTCCCAACTGTATGTTTCGGTTCCTGTCGACTGAAATGTATCAGTCTGGCTTCTTTCAGTAGAGATGATATATCAGAGATTGTCAGATTTCTTTTAAACCTTCAGCTATGCGAATTTACCAGTTTGAGGGATAATCCATTTACTGTAACTAGCTGATTTTCTTAATGCTTCAAACAATTTAAATATTGCAGTGCAATAAAAGAGTAATATTTTTCTCCTTTGCTTTCAAATTATAAGAGTGATATTTACTTTTTATATGGAACCAAGCTTCATGGATCTTATTGTAATTTGCTATGTGTTCTGGACAAAGTGTCAGTTGGAATGTATGACAGATTAAGTGCATTAGTTAATACTCAAGATTCTACTGCTGAGAAAAATACCTGTTTCTCATTTTTTTCTTTCCAAAACAAAAGCAAAACAAAACAAAATGTAAAAATTCCAAATGTTTGTCACATTTATGTTGAGCCTGGTGAAAAAAGTGTGCTGTAGATTTTGGCAGGGACTTTTTGCATTTCTTTTAAACCTATTTGTAGCTGGTACTAATGGCCCAATGAGTTTTTCAGTTTGGTTTTACTCACTGCTGTTTAGTAACAGAAATATTAATTGGATTAATCTACAGATTTTATTGATTCATTCAAAAGTGATAGACTAATAATGTACACAAGAGATAGGTCTCATAGGAAATATTCAATATACCTAAGGGCTGTGGTTATAACAAAAATCATTTTTATTTTGATTAATTTTATTATAATTTAGAGAGACATTATTTGTTTCAGCAAAAGAAAAAAACACCTTTTAAAACAGAATTGAATGATGCAGGTATTAGGAGATTTTAATAATCTGGCTGCTTACTTATAGTGAATTTCTATGCATATTTACTCAATGTACATACCCTGGTGTGTATTGAGACTTCTAGGTACTTGTGCATAGAACTGCACTTTTATTTGATTAAAAGGAAGATCTTAGCCTGATAGTAGAGTACTGCAGCCCATTTTTAAATATATGTACTTGGAAGTAAGTTCCGAGTAGATCTTACTTTCAAGTGCATATAAGTTTGGATGCATTTGGCTGAAGCCATAATGGGTTTTTTAAATATGATCTTTATTAAACTCCTACACTAGTTGATTGTTCTGTGTGACTGACTTTGTAGTGATTTAAAATGGTTTGGGCATATTTAATTTTAAAATAATATAATTTTTGCTACTATGTTAAAATGAGATTTTTTAAATAAATACTGTATATCTTTAAAGCACAGCAGTTTTAAGGCTTTTTAAAAATATCTTTTTTCCAGTTCCATACAGAAAGGTGCTTGTATATAAGTGCTTTAATTTGGGCATACATGCAAAGATAACAATCCTTGGGGGTTTGACTAGGAAGAAATTTCTTCTACAAGGGTGGGAAACAAACTATCCAAGTCTGATTAAAACATCAGAATTAAAATCTGATTTAAAACCTAACTCTTTTGCTGTCCGTATGATGTTTAGAGGAGCAATGGTTTTCTTTCCACTCAAATTGTTTGGCTTCTCTCCCTCTAACTTTTGTTCTCTGCAAAGGTCGCCACAATCCCTGCCCCACAAAATTTGGGCTGGACTACTTTGTAGGGGGAAAATTTCAAAAACCCTCTGTTTTGCACCAGTATTCTAACTGCCTTGCTTTCTCAAGCTACGAATGGCTGCAGGAGTGGAAAAAACATGCAGACGCAGTCGGAATCCACTTGACCTCTCATCACCTGTGTCCGTGTGTCAAGTGCTGGATCGGTGGCTAACAGTACATTGGGTGTAAAATTCTCTGTGCTCAGTTATTTAAAGAATAGGGAGATTTGATCTTCTTAGTCCCAAGAAAACATTTAAAACTTTAGTGAAATATATTCAGAAATATAAAGTCATCTTTAGGAAGATTTTTTTTAACTTGCTGAGACCAAAGAAAACAGGCATAGGGGATGAAAGTAGCCCTTTAAATATTCACATTGACATCTGGTGCAACTTCTTCCTTTCTGTGGAAATGAGAGGGAAAATGTGACTCCAGTTTTGGAAAAGTTGCCATTCAACATTTAGACTTAGACGCGTATCAGTCTTCTTCATCCAATTAACAGCTGTAACTATTACTGAAAAGGGCATGTACTGTGTCCATGTGTAGAGAAATCTCAGGGTAGTTGGTGCTTTTGCCATTTTCTGCCATTTCCTCTTTTCATACTGTGGGGAGAAAGATACACAGGTTGCCGTCCGTACAAGTGTGGTAGAGAGTGCTCAATCAGCTGGCGATGTCACCTTAGCTTCATTCCTTCTCATGTGATGTGCTCACAGCTCGGTTAAAGTAGCATCACCTTTCTCCTTTTATGGCACTGCTCATCTCAACACTTGCATCTGGGTTCTTTAAAAAAAAATCAAAGCAGTGGATTTGGCCCCTGGGTTCATTTTAAGATCCTACAGCAGTCAGATTTCTTTGAATTTCTTGCTCTGTTGAAATACGTAAATGGCAGTTGCAGAAGTGGTGCCTGGGCAGTGAGACTAAACCCAACATTTATTTTGCTCCTTTTCAGAAGTAGTGCAAAGCATGCTTTGGGTTCTCAAATTCTTATTTTCTCTAGCGTGATGCTCCTCCTTTTGTTTCAGAAAATCATGATGGTACTGCCTGCCGGAGTTGGGTAATGTAAGCATATGAATTGCATGTTCCCATTTGCAACAATTGCTCCATCCAGTTTTTCCTCAGTAAAGACATTTCAGGTGCATGGTTTAATGAGCAAGAGGCTGCTCTAATGTTTCTATGTGCTCAGGTATGCATTTTAATAGGTAGTGCCAAAGTTTTACAGTGTTTTCATTTTGTTGTAAACCACCCAGAATAGTGAACCACACTAATGGTTTCTTATATAAATATAAGGTGGGGGAAAAACCCTATTAATTTATTACTTTTTCAGGTACTGTACCTACTGACATTTAAATCAGATGATAATGCAGAGAATAGATGTGAAAATTCTGGGGACGAGATGGCTTACAACTGAAGGTAGCAAAAGGGGGAAACCTGCTCTGATAGACGTGGGTTGTCTAACTATTCTTTCAGATGACTGGTGCACCGAGTGAACCTCTTCTGTGTGTTGTTCATGTAGCTCCAAGCTCTGGAATTTCAGGAAATACGAGACATTTCAATATTCTGCGCAGGGAGCAGTACGACTCCATAGACCTCTGCCAGAAAGAATGGCATTTCATTCACACCCACAAACACACCCACAGCACGGTCATCCTTGTTGAGAAATCCTGAGGTTCAGAAAAGAAGACAAATTTCTGTGCTCATCCTACTTCTCTCTCTCTCTCTCTCTCTCTCTCTCTTTTGTCTGCAGTTTAGTCTATATAAGGAGATGATGGCAACAGGCATGTCTGAAGTTCGAAAACACCTTCTAGTTCATTTTCCTGTAAAAAAAACTTGGGCATCTTTCTGTAACATCCAATGCCTTTTTCTGAATGTACTTGGCTAGAGTTGGCTTGTTTACTTAACCTGAAATTCTGTGAACAGTTTACATGAGAGGAGGCCTTAGTGGACTTCGTGGGACCTCTGGATAGATTTTTGTAGGATGGTGCTGTTAAGTAGCCTTCAAAGGCAAATCTGCTGTTAGGGAAAGAGTCTTGAGTTGAAGAGGTATGGAGATGGTTTTTAAGGTCTAAGTAATTTGCCCATATCTACTTATGTTGGGCATTTTTATTTGAAGCCAGTTTGCATAAATGGCCCAAATAATTTTGACTGCAAGTTGGCACAATTCTAGTAGCCTGTGGAAGCATTTGTTGATGTGGTAGCCCCAATGCTAACTGCAGTTTTCAGAGAAAGCTCCTAGGTTTGGCAGCTGATCTAAAAAGTGTGGAAAGGTTTTTAGCCCTTATCGTTCTCAGGGGTGAGGCATTTTAGTCTCTCAGACCAACTTCTTTTGTAGAATCTCACACCATCATGCTCCTGTTTGTTGCCGTGGAACTTAGAATCATACTAATGGTAGGTCTACTTTCCTGACCATCTAACCCTAATCAGACTTGATCTGAAGATTTTTAATTTGATTACTTCTCGGTGCCTAATTAGTCACTGTAAGTTAGTAGATAAAATCTGAGCAACATCCCTTTTGAAAATGGTGTGGAAAATGTAAACATCAAAACATGGTAAATAGAATGTGGTAGAGGAATGACAGAGCACCGTGGCAGGACAGAAGCCCAGGCAGGTAGAAGGGCTGCAAGAAAGATCAAGTTCTGTACCTGGTGCTACAAAGGAATCATCTTGAGAACCAAGGAAGACACCCCGAAAGGCTCCTCCCAGTTGTCACCCACCTGACTTCAGAAGGTGCAGGCATGTAGAAAAGAGTCTTGCCAAATAACTGTGGTATTTGGGGCAGGTTCATGTGGGAACTTGCTGCCCTTTTCCAGGAAGAAACTGTGTGACTTTGGGGGCTGGGCTTACTGGGTAAGCCAAACTATGAACGCTGGGGATTAGGGGTGATATTTAGGTAGGCAATAAGGGTGAGAATTTTGCTTCAGTTCATTTGTGTGTGGGGGGGAACCCCAAAATTTGCAAAATTCATCCTGCTTGGGGAAGAGACTCTGAGTGTAAGAAAGGTATGAGAAAATGAAGCTCACTGGTTTTTCTGTCCAGAATGAGCTTAAGAGCGCACCGTTGTGAAAAGTTGAGTTCAAAGTCCCGTCAGCTCAACCATCTTAGTGCTGAATACAGTTGCTTCAGAGGTTTCTCATCTTCTTGAGCAGCTGGACACAGGCACAACAAAAATATTTCCTGCTGGCAAAGCTGCTCCTGCATGGGATATTGCTGGAAAACCAGTCTTGGGGTCTTGGAGATGGTTTTGGTGCTATCTTTGTTGTGTCACAGATACCTAACCAGAGGTTTGAGCCCCCTGATGACTTTTGTACAACCTGACATTCCCCTCCCCCCCTTTCAGTCCCTGCGAGTGCTCCTGATAGAGGAGGATAGCATTATTCAGGGCCCACCTTGGGTCATCTCCACTCGGGCAGCTGGGAAAGCCCCCCCCCCACAGAGATGCCACTGAGCTGTTGTTAGTTGGACTTAAAGAGCACTGGGACAACCTGCTAGACGTCTTAGAAGATCCACAGTGTGCTTTGTTTTCAGTGATTCTACTGCTGCTTGAGCCCTGGAGGTCATTTATATTCAATTTGATAATAGCAACATACCTTCCTTAGAATGTGTGTTTGGATCATTTGTCTGGGAAAAAATGTTTATTATGTGGGTTATGTAGGAATAAGCTTCAGCCAGCCCTTCTTATTATCAAAGTTTAAGTGTGTGTTACATGCAGCAGTAAAGAGTAGAAGCCCTAGTTCTTTGTAAGGCTTTTCTAAAGGGGCCAGTGACAGCAGAGAACGAGACAGGAGGGGCACCGGATGGTAACGCTGCCTGTTATTCCCTTCCTCTGTACTGCAGTCTCCTTTGAAGTGCACACATTCCTGCAATCTTACCCTGGATAGCAGGGCAATTTTCTTGAAACATCAGACTTGCCTTAGGATATAAAAGGTTCTTGTTTAGCAGAAGTCCCACAGAGTTCTCTACTTCTCTGTGTGGATGTCACTTAATTTTTTATATAAATATTTCTTAAAAAAAATTATGTATCACTTCCCTCCCTACACTTCAGGATTCTCAGAGCAATGCAATTTCTTTTAAAAAAATCTGACTAAAATAAAGGGACATATATTTATGAAAGGGAGTTTTTAAAAAAAGATATGTAATGAAGACAATCCATTAATGGGTGGACAAGATAGTACAGGCGTTCTGAAAACGGGTGCCATGGATTGCTGCTGGTTCACACACTCTGTTCAGTAGCCCATGAGAACATTGCAAAAGAGACTCCAGCTTATCTGTATTTGGCTCTGTATTTCATTTATTTTATTCTTTTCTGACACTCAAGTTGTTTAGACCAATGCTTAGTAACTGATAGATAAATGTCCCTTAACATAGAGTTCAAGATTTTCACACTCCAGTGTTGGCTTTGCAATGGTGTTGGCAATGAAGTTTTTTTTTAACATTAAAAGCTGAGTTAACACGTGTGTATGTTTGGGTGGGCACAGCTAGTATAGATAGGTTGCTATTAGAGTTTCAGATTTTAGGTTATTGGCCTTAGTGGACAGAAATTTCTTGTTGGTTTTATAGTACAAACACTTGGCTAGTTTTTCAGGGAAGATGTCTGCTTGACCCTAATTTTGAATCCACTTTTTGAGTTTGGTATTGATGAATAAATACATTAAACAATAGTCTGAAAACAAGATTTAATCTGCAAATTCTACCACTCCAGGAAGAGCTCAGTAAAGAGATTTACTCCGTTGGTAGTTCTTTGCTACAAAACTTGCCTGGCCTTGGAACTATCATGAAGAATTTTGCATTTTCTGTGCATTTCCTCACCACCGTGCCTTGCCCCTCATCCTTAGAGGCTTTCGTAGAAGTTCTGTAACAAGTGTATGCAACATTTTGGCAAAGACGCTTGTCGCAATGAATTGGCTTAACGCACGAGCAGCATGGTGATGGTGATAGTAAAACTAGTTTATGCAAACCAATGAGATGCAATAGTGGCCTGGCCAAGGGCCAACTCCTAATTTAGCTTGTAGCCTAGAAGCTGCACTCTTAACTACAACAGAAATAAACCAAAGCAAAGTTAAACAAGCAAGCAAAACAGCAACAACAAAAACCGCAGCAACATCAAAAGCATTATTTATTTATTTATTTATTTATTTATTTAGCTTATATACTGCTCCATCTAGCCTATGGTCTACTACCGGTGATTAAATGGCAACACTCTTCCTAGCATACTTTTCCTTTTCATTTGCAACAAGTTAACACCTATTTCATATGGATACTTAGTAGTTGCCTATGGTTAACAACATTTATTTTTAGGGAATGTGCTAGTTGCTTTGTTTCATTTTATTTTTCACTGTAACTGGCTTACTTGATCCAGAAAGTTTTCATTCAAATAAAATACTCCCTGATTACCTTCTGAGTTAATTGGAAATTGGAAACCAGGAAGTACTTAGACCAAAATGTGGATTTCCTGAATCGATCAAGGTGAAAACATTCAACTTCAGATGAAAATAAATTCTGGCAACAAGAGGTAAATATTAGGGAAGTTTTAAAACATGTTTAAAATCACTGCAGATAAGACAGGGGGGGCATCTGGGAGATGTGCTTCTGTTGGGCATGTGTGTGTGTGTGTGTGTTCAGCAGCAGGTTTTTGGAGTGGCTTTTTGGGGGGGGGGTTATTTGGAATATAACATTTGGGAGCCAATGGGTCAAATGATATATGTCTCGACACAGACTGTATTGGGCAGCCTATGCAATCCTGTTATGACTGTGTTCATAATAGATGCTTGACAACCACCTGTCCACCCACCCCAGCAAGATGTGAAGTCTGCAGTGAAGAATTTGGAGCAGAGGGAGTTTAATCTGCTCAAGCCTTACCCATGAAATTAGTAGCTGACCTCTGAGATTTAAAGTAGTCCATTCAACTTTTTGGTTCTTCCCCACTAAATCCTTCTGGTACCTTACGGTACCTCCAGTAGTTCAGTACATATTGTCTTCCAACTCTGGGTTTATGCAGTTTGGGGTTGTTAGTTGATGTATGTGAAAATGGAGATGATCTCTTTCCTCTGACAGATTTTCCTTAAGACTGGAAGGAGCAGTTGCAGCCAGTGGCTGTTCTTTCATCAACGCTGTCCTTTCCAAGACAAGAAAGCATATTTGAGTTATAATTACATCCACAGTCAATCCTGATCTACAGGATTGAACTACCCACCTCCTGGGACTGGAAGACTTTATTTTTTACAACTTTAGGATTCTATTAATACATAAATCCCAGCTCTATTTTATTTGTTTATTGATTTCTATTGTGTCTGTCACACCTGTCTCCCCAGCAAAAAAGTACTGAAGGTAGCTTACAAATGATTAGTAAGACACACACTGTACAGCAAAAATCACAATGAATTGCAGTATTAAAATACAATTGAGTATGCCGGTAATTAAAAGGTAGTTATTGAACCCAGTAAAAGCCACCTTGTAAATCAGTCAAGTGTACTGCACCCTCCCCTACCAAAACTCATTTCTCCACTGGGCATTTAGTTTTCAATGATCTGCTGGAAAAGAGTGGTTTTTGTCTGCTGCCAAAAGGACAATAGGCAGAAAGCCAACCCAGGTTCATTTGGGAGGGAAGAAGAAGAAGAAAAAAGACTGAGGCATCCTTTTTTAAAATCTGATTTTTCTGTGCTCTGATTTATAAGAAAAGACTTTACTTAACTCCCTCACAGTTGAACACTTATGGTGCAGTGACATTAATCCAAAATATACATTCAACTCACCTATGCTGTTAAGAAAAGAACAAAAGCAACCCAATTGTTTCTTAAACAACAATGCTAAAACAACTTGGCTGTGAAACAACAGTTAGGGACAGCCACATCCACACACCCAGAGTTCTTTTTAATACTATAGGTTTCAGTTCAGTTCCCAGCAATTTAAATATATGCACAATGAGATTGTACACTTTTGTTTAAGCTTAAGTGCTTTTAATGAGTTATAGCGTATGCATAAGATTCCCAACTATGCTCACTCAGAAGAACAAAAGATGTTGCCCTGTCAGGAAAAGAAGAGTGTACTTGTCAAAATAATTAAAGAACAAAAGTTGCCAAAACAAATAAATCTGCAGCTTAACCCTGGAAAGGTATGAGTATAAATTAATAAATGAATGCTTCTCTCCGTGTCTTGTGTTTGACTTTACACCTAGTTGTGACTGCTGTTAAAAATGCCTATGAATGGAAACTGCCTTTTTTTCTATCTTAAAAATTTGTCCTGACGGGAAAAAAGTAACTTTTCAGCTGTTGGTTCCGCCCCACCCCCACCCCCAGTGAAAAGGAACTTGATTTTTAATTGGTTCTTGGTCCTATATGTAAGCCAGGTAATCAAAAATGAAAATTATTTTTGTATGTGCAAGTGGTAGTAATATATGGCAGGAAACCTCCCCACCTGCCCCCGCCCCCATTTGTTGCCTATTTTATCTGTGAATAATTGCTTTGATTGTTTCAGATTAATATCTCTGTTCCATAGCTTTTTGGATGAATTTATTTATTGCCTGACTGGATAACTTACATATTTGACTGACAATGTGTTAGCTGGAAATTTTTGACTTTCCTGTGCCTTCAGCAGGGTCTGTGTTATATGGTTCATGCACACAAGGCCGTCTCCATCCATGAGCTTGGAAAAATATTCTTCCTCGATGCAGATGGTGTGGCCGGAATCCAGTGATCCATTTTAAGTGTGCCTAACTAACGGAGAGGCTTGCATGCAAGCAGTGTGATGTTTTCTCTCAAAGCAGACAACCCTTTGTGGTGTTGCAAACTGTTATAGAAACTTCCTGTGTGGCACAAAGTGAGTGAGCCGAAAGCCTGCCACTCAACCCACCCAAGGTTCTGTTTCCAGGTCATGCAGGGCATGCTAGGGGACTTGCATTTAAAGAGGATAGGTGCACTCTCTTTTCATTGTAGCGGTTCTACAACTGCCCAGTCCTTATTGTTCCTGTCTTGAGGCTCCTTAGTGCAGCTAGCATTATGTTCTCTGTGGACTCACAGAATTAAGACTCTTTGGCAGAAATCCAGTAGGTAGTTCGTTGCAACTAGAGTAGGCCTGTTGACTCAGTGGGATTTATGTAGGTGATGACACGCCAAATGCCCATGGATTCACTGCTCCTACTCTAATATTGACTTACTACTGGACTTCAGGCTTTGAATCTCATGGAATTTACGTTCAGGCCATTAAGCAGAGGATTGTGTCCTCGGTTTTGTTGGTTTAGACACATCGTTGCTTTTTAGCAGGGATTGTGAGACGGTGCTTCTGTGGATTGGCTGGCTGATTCCAAACTGGCATTGGCTCGTCTTTGTATTCCACCCTGAGCTGGAATTGTTCCCAATCTCTCATTTGGTATTTGCACAAATCAGAATTCCCTTTGCATCTGCAAATATACAGTATATTTAAAGAACAAGAGAATCCCCAGATTTCTGTCCCTTTTAAGCTGCAAACATATTTAAGAAGGTCTAATCCACGAATCTTGCATGTTTTTGAATGCTGGGTTGGGCAACTGACTAAAAAGGTGGCATGTAAATAAAACTGTCTCAACAATAAATTACTATTTTAAAAAAATCCTACAGGACTCAATAGGATCCAGAGGTGGTCTTAGATCCAGTCACTCAGCAGGCCTGACTTACTTCTTTCTTGATCTATTTTTTCCCCCTTTTCACAACATGTGTGTGAAAAGAAAGGCAGTGTGAGCTGACATGAAAGACTGACTTGGTCATCTTCCTGGGGCGGTCTCTTAAACCCCTTAAGCAGGTTTTGAGTGGCTGCTCCATTCTGCAGATGTCTAGACTGCCCTGAGTGTCTTTAACCTTTGCAACCTTTGTGAGCAAGGTCCTTCCCCGCTTTAAAGAGTGCAAGAGGACACATTTCTGGAGGAATTAAATGGGGGCTCCAGATGAAGGCTTCATGCTGAACAGAGAGGCCTTGGCCAGTTGCACCAGCCGGACACTGATGCTGCCGTGGGTGCTGTTAGAGGAAGCCAAGCCTTGTGCTTGCTTCCTCCGTCCTGACTGCTTGTTTGCCTGACCATGGGCAACGGGTGGGTTCCAGTGAGAGACGGAGTGAAAATGTCAGAGGTTCAGCTGCAGGCAGGCAGGCAAGCAGGCAGGCAAGCAGGCAAGCAGGTCCGCTTCCCTCCCTAGCAGTCTTTGAGTGGCAGAAACCAGTGCTCTCTTCTGGAGTGAATTCACTCTTCCCAAGCACTGCTGCTCACTAAAGAAGGGTGAGCCCCTAAGCCAGTGTAAATGGTGGGCCTTGACAGTTTCCAGAGGTGTTCCCTTGATTGGTGCTGCTCTCACTGGGCTTCTAAACTAGAACAAAGCCCCCCCCCTCCCGACAGCCTCTTGCAGGAGCTGGAAACCTCCTGAGACTCCTTTGGTCTTCTCTGTGCCGTTCAAATCTGGTCTGTGTTGTGGCCTTCCATCTACCTTACCCTCTTCCAGGTCCAGCTCACAACCTGTGAAAATAGGAATAACAGCTGCATTAACTGAAGAGCTGCTGTGGTTGCAAGTGCCATAGAGTTCATAGAGCGTACTGAAAAATACCGAATAAATGATAAGCAGGAGTAGCAACCATCTCCCCACCCCCACCCCCTCTTTTGAGTGGCGGTTTTGGAGAGAATCAGAAAGGCGGTAACGGCCTCTTGTTGTAATGCACCTTCCGCAGATCTCTGTGGCTTTAGCTTCCCTGAGACATGAGAGCATTAGTTGTCCACCTTGAGCATCTGAGATTGCATAGCAAAGCATGAAGATGCGTTTTCTCAGGGGAAGGGTCTGAGCTGAAACTACCTTCCAGATTTCTAGCACTTAAGTAACAGTATTCCGTTGCTGGAAACATGCTGTTCTTTTCAAACTCTGTGCATCTAATGCTGATTACAGTTGCCCCTTGGAGTTTAGTTACACGAGTGTCACACACTTGCTGGGCCACACCTAAATGAAAAATGGGGAGTGTTTGTACAGCCCCTTGTTTTCTTTTCCCCAGAGTTCTTTTCTGCCTTCATTGCTGGTTGATTTAGATGCCAGCCCTGATGGGCAAATCTGACCAAAGTGCCAATTCTTGCAAATGGCAGGCAATTGGCTTCCTGTCATAGTTTAGACTCGCTCTTCCTGATCTTTGCCATGTTGGTTGTGTATTGGTTGTTTGCTCTAGTGCTCCCCCCCACACACATATATGGCTGTCTGTGTTTCTTTCTTCCAACGCACTTGTCCCTAATGTGACTGCTGCTGCTTGATGTGAGAGGCTGTGAATAGCAAGCAGCTGTACCTATAGAAATATGTCCTGCCTGTCTTTTCCTAATGGTTTGGTGCCAGGCTGGGAATCCTTTTTAAGCCAAAGGGCTGGCTCTGATTTTAGAGAGGATGTAGGAGCTGCGGTCCAGCAACAGGAAGGACCAAAGACCAAGAACGGGGATCCAAAATGCCACACTCAGTAGCTGAAGGCTTTCCTTATCAGTCAGTAAGCAGAACAAGGATAACCCCATACAAAAGCATGATCATAGGGTTAAAAAGGAGGAATGGTCATCTGACAAAGCCCCCAAAGTATTGATTTTACTCAGATTGCTGCCAGGGCCTTGGGTCCCGAGCCTCTGGTCCAGAGATATGGCACAGCATTGGAAATTCCTGTGGTGCTTTATAGAGGTTAGGTTTGGTTAAAACTGTTTTATTTTTAAAAACTTTTGAACATATGGCTTCCAGAGGGAACGTGAAAATACACAAGAGATAAACAAAATACAGTTATCCTCAAAGAGATCCAGGACCGATGATGAAAGAAACACCTGAAAACAGCAAGAGATAGTCAAAAGAGAAGGTGCTGGGGCCTACAATTACAAAGATGCATTGTGCAGCTTTTTAAGTTGGCTGCAGCTCACGGCATACACATCCCCCAGACCGGAACTGAAAGCAAATGAAAAGAGTCGGTCTCCTTCTGCTCCCTTTACATGAAGCATAAATCCATATTTTAACACGTCCCACTCAGCATTGTGATTTTGCTTCACCCTCCTTTTATGATTGGAGCTGCCTGTGAATACAGATATTTGCCCTGTGAGTGCATGAGTCTTTTTAAGTGTTCCATTTGAAAGTCTTCGTAATCTCACACTCCTCCACAGGGAACTGTCTGCTTCAGCTAATGATGAAAGAGGGCTCAGGTAAAGGCTGCTTTGCAGGAATGATTGCCATGGTCAAACCTGCCCCACAAGCTGGTCTGCAACATAGTGTCCAGCCTCTCTCTTCTGTAGCTAAGACACGTTGGAAAAGAGTCACAGGACAGAAAGGCACTGGACGTAATAGGGTTATTTAAATTTAGCTACCTATTTAAAAAGAACATGTTGCTATTTTACCTGGAATAATGTCCCTTAAGTAGATAATTATAGCTGCTTAGGGTATATGAAAGCTGAATACATTTTTAATAAGCCAGAAGGCTGCCAGGGCATTGGTTTCTGGCAGCAGGCATTAGAGTACCTGAGTGGCCTGCATTGGAGTAACCCCGGGATGCAGTCCTCAATCTGGGTTAGTCCCAGTAACTGCTTCTGAAAAGTTCAGAAGTATTTCTTTCACTGTGAGCAGCCATTGGAGGGAAAAGGCCAGTCAGCACTGCAGTAGGGTGTAAGGCTAAAGCCTCTATGTACCCAATTCATGTGGGGGCATCTTACAGGTATTTGTTTTAAAAGCAGCGTTCCATGACCAAAGATGGTGAAAATCTTTGTATGAAGCTTGTCCCTTGATATATAGGGGCCACTGCAAGAGTGAGTTCATTTGTGGTTCCTTTCATAAAATGCCATCCCAAACCCCTCCCAAGTTAGACTTGAGACAGAAGGCACTTCATCTCAATGTACGCAATCAGCAGAGAGCTTCCTCTTCCTTTGTCCCTTCCTTTCTTTCCATTGTAAGCAAGGTGGACGATTCTCAAGCCATGGAAAATAGCAGGTTTTCTTTTGTGGAGCTGATGAAATGTTTCCTGCTTGGTGAACAGGAGGGTTCTCTTTTTCTCCTCTGCCATGGGTCTTGGGAGGGGGAATGTGCAGATGGGGGGGAAGGGAGGGAGGGAAAGCTAGCCACAGTAGTTGCTTTGGGTACAGATCTGTGCATGGAGGTCATTTTAAGGAGCAAATTTCAGTATGAAATGGTTTCTTGCCAGTAGCCTACATCTTTTTACCATCTTGAGCCATCACTTCCTCACTGGTAAACATGCACAGATTTCCCTTATTGTCCAACAGCTCGGAGAATAGTTTGTCTCTAAATCCTCGAATAGTAAAGCCAATCCTGGGTCGCCTTTTGTAATGCCAGCCAGTTTTAAATGGCCTCTTCGTTTATAAAGCATGCCAATCTCTTTTGCATTCCAGACACCTCGTGTAAAAGTTACTTCTTGGAGGAAAGTTAGCCTCTGAGGCAATTCCGTGGTGTTCTTGACCCTGTCTTCACTGACACCAAGTGGTTCCAGGGCTTCCTGTGGGAAAGAGGACTTGATCCTTGCTCTGGCCGGCCCTCTAGCTGTCTTTTTTCTCCACTCTGGGTGGAATCACAAACAGAAAGGACTTGCTAGGAATATAACCTAAAAGGCTTTGCCGCTTGTACCAGATCCCTTATCTGCTCCCCCTTCCTTTTCCTTCTCTTATTCTATTTTTCCAAAAGCCAAGGAACCACGGGCCCTGTTGCCAGCTCTTGGAGCCCAAGAAGAAGAAAGCCAGTGAGCAAACAAACAGAAACAAGCCCTTGCCACATGGTTCTGATACAAGCTCTCTTTAGAATCCCAGGCACCTCAATTAATCCTCCTGTCTGTGAAGGAAGAGCCTTTGAAGAGGAGAGCATTCTAGCCAAAGCTGAAGCCGAAGGGCTGGCCGACTGGGCCCAGGGACAACACGGAGGCTAAACAGGCTAAACATCAGTGCGTACAGGTTGGACTGGAGGGGGTGTGAGTTCTATCCCCTCCCTGAGGGTGAGGGTTAATACTTTATTGACTGGATGGGTACTCTGCCACATGACACCATTTCTCAACCCTTTCTGCCCCCTTGTTTGTTTTGTTTTGTTTTAAAGAATAGTAATATTTGTTCAATCATGACAATGTTCCTGCATGGTCTTTGGAACACAGCAAAACTCTGGCACAACTCTGCTCCAGAGGTCTCTCTCCTTGTGGGCTTCAGGCATGCTGAGGAGAGCCAGTGGATCGATGGTGGGTGCAGTGAACGTGCAGAGGCCGAATCAGGTCCCTAAGAGCTATAAGAGACCTGAGTGCCAGTTTCAGCTGCAGGAAAACCACCTCTGACCCGTCCAGAGGCTTTTGCAGCATTCCGAACAGCAAGAGAAAGGCAGTCCGCCTGGGACTGCCGGTGATGTAAGGGGGCTGCTTCTAAGGAACACCTTCTGGGGAAGAAGGCTGTGTCTGTGGTACCACAGAGAGGAACACACATTCCTTGTTCCTGATGAGAGGGTCTAAAATCTCTGCAACCCTCTCTCTCAACCATGGTGCATGGAATGGGGCCAGGCAGGCATCATCCCATCAAATGCCTGCTTTGCCCACCGTGGACCCATTTGCATGTGATCTGCCTGTTCAGATGCTGTTGTGGAAACCAATGGCTCTGTTGATGTGGAAGCCAGTTTGTAGCCTGGCTTTAGCACGCTGCCCTCTGCAGCAACAGAGTGTTTTATAGTGTGCACAGATGCACAGTTAGGTGTCCAAACCGATATGTCAAACTGTCACGGGGGAGACTTGGTGAAAAAGATCTTGTCCTAAGGGACTGATTTTAATAACAAGATGCAGGCCTGGGAGCCACTCTCACTCACAGAGAGCTTGGCCCTTGTGAGGCAGGGTAGGGCAGGCAGGGCAGGCAGGCAGGCAGGCAGGCAGGCAGGCAGGGGGGGGGGGGGCGTCCCAGAATCTGGGGCCAGAGCCTTCAGCCTCAGCCTTAATCAGGGAGCGTCACACTCGGCTGGGTACTGAGGACCGACTGCCATCAGCCAGGTCTGCACTGGGCTGTGCAGGCGGGCGGGCGGGCAGGCAGACGGAGCGCTGGCTCGGCCGAGGACTGCCGGCAAATGCTGGGGCTTTGTCAGAGCTGTTGAAGAGGTGCAAAGGATGAGCCTTGAGGCCACTGGCTGTCCTTCCCTGCTAGGAGATCAGATTGACAATGCCAGGTGGCTCTGGTTACAGACCTTGACCACACTGGCAGTGTGTGTGTGTGTGTGTGTGTGTGTGTGTGTGTGTGTGTGTGTGTGTGTGTGTGTGTGTGTGTGTGTGTGTGTGTGTGTGTGTGTGTATACACATACTGGTGTGTGCCTCTATGCTGTCCCTCCTCTTCCTGCTCTGTAGGTTGCAGTGTCTGTTTAACAAAAGAGACTTGGCTTTGCATCCACGTTGCTTTTGGTAAGTTTGCTGTCACCTCATGCTTCAACAGCTTCTGCATGTGGCGATGTGTCAGATCCCTGTTGCACTGGCAGGCAAGGCTTCGGGGAGGTGGGGCGACCTCATGCTGTCACTGGGAAACACTGGCAGGTCTGTACCGGCCGGTTTCCCTCCCAGAGGGAGAAGAGGTCATGCAAGGTTCTTGCCTGCACGTTTTTATTTATTGGGTTTACATCACAACTTTCTCTTGAGATGGCTCCACAAAATAAATAAAAATAGATGACATTGACTAATAAAAGATAATTAAATTAAAGGCTAGTTTGAAAGAATAAGAACACCATTTGTGAACACAAGTGTCACTATGAGTTGTTTCCTTTGCGACCTGCTTTCCGGTCTTCATCGTTCTGCTTCCATTGACTAGCATGATTTTCAGTCATGCTTCTGGTCTCTCTAAGCACTTCTTATCTGCAGTCTTTCTTTCCTGCTGGATCCACCCGTGTCGTTTTGTCACCACACCACGCTGTTGTGTTCAGCCTTTCGCTGCCCCTCTGCTGCTTAATTGGCAACTGCGGGGGTAGGGGGGGTAGGAAGGCTGACGGCAGTGACCTCATGGGCACATGCATACAGCGGATGGAGCTAGAGGTTCCCTTGAGAAGTGGGGAAGAGATGCAGATGAGCAGTGGCCATCTGTAGGAGGGGAATCTCCTAGGGCCAGGTGTGTGTGTGTGTGTGTGTGTGTGTGTGTGTGTGTGTGTGTGTGTGTGTGTGTGTGTGTGTGTGTGTGT
Source organism: Phrynocephalus guinanensis (assembly GCA_037367245.1). Lineage (NCBI taxonomy): Eukaryota > Metazoa > Chordata > Lepidosauria > Squamata > Agamidae > Phrynocephalus > Phrynocephalus guinanensis. The sequence continues at coordinate 18,554,678 of CM074752.1, forward strand.
GGAGGAGGGATGTTGGCTGGGGGGGGGAAGAATTCCAGGGGCAGATCCCTTCCAAAGACAAGAAAATAAAGACAAAATATAGAGGGTAGCAAAGGTAGCCAAATAAATTATGCAAAGTCAGAGAAATTTGCCACATGCATCACTTGCCAGTTGTGCCTTTGTTTAGGAGAATACGGTCCTCTGTAGCTATGCTTGTAAGCTTATGGCTCCAAAACACTTGGATTTTACGTTCTCTTGCTTCATTGAGAGCACAGGCAAACCTGCAAGGTGCTCTTGGTGGTCCTTGTAATAGGAATAGATTTCTCTTCCCACTGTTGTGAGCACATGTTTCAGGTGTGAATCTCTTTGATTGGCAGATGACTCATGTGGGAAAGAGAGGCTAAAATGGACACCCGTGTTTTTACTCTTCCCATCTGGAAACCACCATTATTTGTTACGAAGGGAGCACAGCCCTCAATCTCATGTCTGGTTGTGAAATACTCATTTTTCACAGTGTAACTTGCAGAGCTCGCTGCCTCGGTGTCTTGATGTTGTTGAGAAGATACAGCACAAGGAGTTCAGATTTTCATGTTTTTAGGAGCAGAGATCTAAGCAGAGCCTTGCTCCATGACGTTAAGGTCTGTGCCATTTTGTTTCTTTGGCATTTTGTAAGATACTGTACACAGTGATGCACACATTGGACCTGGGAAGGCTGCTCCTCTGTTCCCCTGTCCCGTCTTCAGCCCTAGGCAGGCTCTTCTCCTTCCGTCGTGGAGAACGGGCCACCTTGATCAACCAGAGGCTGCCTTGGGATCACACTGCGCTGAGCAGCCCTTTCTGTGCCTGTCCTTCTCTTTGTGTGTTTATCTGTTTGCTTCTTGCCCTGAACTGACTGCAATTCCTCTCACTTTGCAGCCCACGACCTTCCCCCAAGCAAGACCTCAGCCACGGCACAGACGGGCAGCCACTTGCAGTGTCTTTCTGTCCACTGCACAGACGACATGGGAGAGGCCAAGGGTCGGACTGCGGTGCCCACATGGAGATCCCTGCACTCAGACATCTCCAACAGATTTGGGACTTTTGTGGCTGCCCTGACTTGAAGAAGAAGAAGAAGAGGAAGAAGAAGGAGGAGGAGGAGGAGGAGGAAAAAAGGGATTATTTTCTTTTCTTTTTATGTTTAAAGGGCCACTCCAGCTAGTTGGACTATTTTTCTAGGTTGGTATCTACTTAGTGGCTTAGAGACTGGAAAGGGGTAATTTAAAATAAACTCACCATAATTTTTTTTATTTTTCAAATCTCCCACCATAATATGTTCCTACTGCTGACCTTCTGCAGTTGACCCCGTGACCTGTAAAATGTCTCTGCTCAAAAAGGTGGGTGCCTTTCTGCCTGACCTTGACATCCATTGCCTGTTCGGGCCTTTTCTTTCTCTATGTATATCATCATCATCATCATCATCATCATCATCATCATCATCATCATCATCATCATAAGACAAGATGGGGATTTTTAAAAATGCATTTCCCCCTTTGTTCCTCAGTGACAAAAATGGAAATTCCGAAGAAGAGCTTCAGGAAAAACAAAACGCACCAACAGCCCATCAGAAAAAAAAAAAAACCCTGAAGTAAAAATTTCCACCCTAAAACCATAGCATGGCAGGGAGCATTCTTGTCTGCTTCAAGCCAGGCCAGAACATTGATGCTCCATCAAGGATTCGGCCGGTGCTTTGTCTTTCCAGAGGGGCGGAAAGAGGGAGGGAGGAGGGTCAAGAGGAATACAGCATGTCCCTTCCCCCCTCCTGCCCCTCCTCGGTGGTCCCTGCTGCTGGGCTTCTTTTCTGTCACAAAGGCTCATCTTCTGTTCTTCTCAAGGGGGAAGGGAGAGTGCGGGGGGGGGGACACAGGCAGAGCGCCTTTTGCCAGAGGAGGGTGCAGAACCCTTCCTTCGTGGCCGCTTGGCTCTAAACGCAGGGGCTCTTCCTTCTCACCATTGGCCAGTTTGATGGAGGGATGGTTGTAAAAAAAAAAGTAGTCACAAAACAAAGAGTAAAAACAATTTTTAAAATGGAAACGTTGAAATCCATCCAGAAGATTAAGAACTTGTCCAGGCCATTTAGTTAACAGTTTCCACTGCAATATCGTTAACTGCTCAAATCATAACTATTTTGCAAACTCCAAGACAAGCAGGGCATCTCAGAAGCTGGCTTACTTTGGTCATGGCCACCCTTGCCAGCAAACAGTCTGCCCAGGGGTGAACAGGGTGCGCTACTTGGGGAGGACAGGAGGTCTGCTGTGGGGGGGGGGGCAAAGGTATGTGTGGGGTGAGGTTTAGGCCTTCCAACTCCCTCCTGCCCCAGCCTGTGTGTGGTCCATGGCCCAGCCTGGCCGTTCCTTTGGGAAAACAGAAGTTCTGATGGAAGCAAAGCCCAAACCCAATTAGCTGCTTGGTCTGCAATATATGAGTCTGGTTTTGTGCAAGCTGCATCTCCTTTTCCCTGGAATTCCTAAATGTTGCTCCTTTTCACCCAAGAGGGTAGAAAGGGACACAACCCAAGAAGTGCTTGCCTTGGCGAGGGAAGCAGATCAGGAGTAAGTGGGGGACCTTAGACTAACTCTTTCAACAGAGATTCTAGAGAGTGAAAATAAACCAGAGAATCCTAGAGTTGGAAGAGACTTTGAGGGCCCTCCAGTCTTTCTGCCATGCAGGAACCCCCATCACAGTAACACACATACACACACCACGGCCATCCAGCCTTGGCTTAAGCATCTCCTCCAAAGAAGGAGACTCCACCACCAACGTCAGAAGATACTCAGCTTTTAAGTTTTGTCTGTGTTGACCACCCCTTCCCCTACCATTTCAGCTTTAAAAACAAATTTCTAGAACAAAAGGGTGTTTAATGATGTATTGAATAATTCCTGGAGAAGACCCTCTGCCCCGCCCTAACCCCCAGCAAAATCCCGACTGCATAGGAAGCTCAGCCTGACAAATGTTATTGCACATGTAAAATATTAATGTGGAGGGCGATCTGTAATCTACCTTTTCCCTCCCTCCCTCCCTCCCTCCCTCCAGTCCCCTCCCACTTCCTAAAACTTTTGTTTAAATTCATTCTGAGTGCTTGGTTAGAAGACTGTGACAAAAAAACCCAACTCATGAAAAGTGAGTGTTATTTTTTTCCTTTTTTTAAATATGTAAAGTGCAGTCTTCTGTATTCATGCATATTGTATATATCTGTATATGTTTTACTGAGCAACTAAATAACAATAAATATGATGTTAATGGTGGCTATTGTATATTTTTAGTTAGAGTTTTGCATCTTGTTCTTTACAGGTATGTGGAGAATTATTTCATTTTGCAGCTTCTTGGCTAGTTTTGCCAGGAGAGAACAGGAGAAGGTCCCTTGGAGGAGATTCCATCTTCTAGATGTGCAGAGAGGAGTTGGTCAGAATGGAAGATGGGGAAATGGGCCGCTGGCCTTTAACTCTCTATAGCCATAGTAGTGCCGGCTTCTCTTTTCTTCTCCCTGTAGTAAGTCTATATGTGGTCACAGCTGTTCCATGGTGCTTGCTTGGTCTTTCCTGCTCTTACCTACATTTATACTCCACCTTCCCACTCAAAGATTGTGCTGAAGGTGGCTTACAAAGATGCAATCCAGGAATGTTGTCCAAAAGAAAAGCTGCCCTTTGCCCACCTCTTGCCCGGAAGCCTTGCCGGTGGGACAGACCCTCCTCCTTGGTGGCAGCAGTGGCAGCGGACTCGCCCCCCCCCCTGCTGAAAAGCATCCATACTTTTTTTGGCTTAGGTTTTGGGCTTGCCCTGGCTTCTAGGCTGGGCTCAAGGAGAGCTTGTTTTGGGAGGGCATCCTGGAGCATCTCCACTTGGTCCCCATCCTCCGGCAGACTTTTTTTTTTGCTCACTGAATTCCACTCTCTGAGCGATGAAGCCCCTGTTCCTAGAGAGGCCACGGCTTGGTGAAAAGTCTGGCAGCTTCAATGGCTGGGGTTAACTGACCTAGACTCTTTTGCTCCAAGGTTAAGGAGGTGGGAGCTGCCTTCTACGTCCTTTTGTCCTCTGCAGAAGGCATTCCCACTCTTCTTTCACCAACCCCTCTGCTCCCCCCCAGCTTTTCCCCCTTTCTAAAGCTGGAATCCTTCCAGCCTCTACCCTGGACCCACAAGGAGACTTTACTGTGTAAATTTGCTCTTTGTTAGGGGCTCTTTGTTTAACAGTTTTGTGAGAGCTTTCTGGGGCCAGAGAGTAGCCGGCAGCCCTGATGAATCGAGCCTTAGTCCATTCTTCAGAAGCCCCAGGGCAGTAGGAAGGCGTGTATTGGGGTGGGGGCTGGGGGGTGAAGGTTCCCCACTCCTGCCTGCCTCCTTCTTGGTGGGGTTGGGAGGGGTGCTTGGGCTTTCCCCCCATTAACCCCCTGCTGCCGAACCCAAACACACAGAAGTGTTTTGTTAGCGCCCCCCAGGACAAGCGGAGGCCTTTTGTGGCTGGCAGGGGCCTGAGGAACCTGGAGAGTGTTGGGCGCTGAGAAGGCGGCAGCAACAGAACGGGGACCCCTGCCTTGCAGAACAAATGCCTTTTGCTGAGTTTGATGAGATTACAAAAGGGGTGGGGGCTTATTGAAACCTCACCGCTTCTGAATGGCAAGAGCAATGCAACCCCCCCCCCACACTGCAGGCCATGGAAATCACTTTTTGTAATGGAGCGACACACAACAGGCTGCCAGGCCCCCATGGCCTGCATACCGAGGGCAGAACTGGCCATGGCACCCGCTGCTCAACACTCTCTCAAAGGGTTTGGCACCCCATTTAGTCATTTGAGGCACCTGCAAAGAAACATACATGCTCGGGAATGACCGTGCATGTGCCCTAAGATCAGAAAACCCATTTTTTTTGCAAACGGAGAGGATGATAGCAGCCCTCCTTCTTGCTCTCTGTGTCATATTTATGCTCCTATTATACCGCCTGCAAGCATCCCCTCCTTCCCCTTGCCCATAAAGCTTTGTGCTGGAGGGATAGGACCCAGGTGCAAAGCCAGGCCAAGACCAGGGAGATTTTCCATCTAGGAGGGCCATTTTGCAAAGAAGCGAAAAACAAAACCCAACCCAGCAGCTCCTGCCTGTGGAAGGAGGAGATCTGTAAAGACGCCACCACCAGGAGGTGGGAGGCAGCCATTTCACCCCTTGGGAGCCTGCTGTTTTCTTCCTCTCCCAGAGTTAAGCCTCCAGCAAGTGCTGCCTACATGTGTGCGGTACTTACTACGAGGACGGAATCGGATTAAGAATGGAAAGGCGGCCAGCCTATTTGCCTACACCCTTCTGTTCTGCAGGCTCTTCTCCAAAAGGTGCCAGGGCACACTACTGAGGAAACACTTGGCAGCGCTAAAGGAGCCCAAGGAGACTTATTGTGCTTTGTTACAGGGTGATGGCAGATCTACTAAGCAGGTGGATTTGGGGCCATTGTCTTTTCTCCCTAGTTCCACCCGTGAGCCCTGTGATGGTAACGAGGAGAGAAGGGTCCTGCATCCCCCCTCTTATTCCTAATACATCAATATGTTTGTCTTTCCAGCCAAGGAATGGGTCTGAGAAGGCAGGAAAGGAAAGGAAAGAGACAAAGAAAGAAAGAAAGAAAGAAAGAAAGAAAGAAAGAAAGAAAGAAAGAAAGAAAGAAAGAAAGAAAGAAAAAAAGAAAGAAAGAAAGAAAGAAAGAAAGAAAGAAAAAGTAAGATGTGATAAGATGTATTGATTGATTAATCCTTCCCTAAGAGATGGTTGGTGAATTATAAAACAGAGAGAGATGGTTTTATCATTAAACTACCATTGATCAGTCTCTCTTTCTCTTCCCACTAAACCCTTCCCAAAACTTGGCATCTTCCAGCCTGGGCTGCTGCATTCAAGAAACAGGGTGAGGCGCTGCCTTGGGGGCGGGATGGACCTCTGTGCCCTGTGTGCCAATATTGGTGGCAAGCCTATTGGAAGCAGCTGCCACAGGAAGGTCACCCCCCCCCCACACACACACTGGGATTGTGGCAGCTGCTTCCTGACGTAGGTTGCTCTTCTCCAGCCAGGTGGATGCAGATACACCATGCTTCCGTCCTGTTCTGCCCTGCCCTGCCTGTGGCATGGAAACAGATGCTCCTCTCCAGTTGCAAGAAGCAGGTCTACAAAGCCAGGTATGTGCTGCCTGATCTTATCATCCAGCACTTTGAGGCTGTGGATCAGTTCACTAACACCACCACCCCTTGGCCTGCTCTTTAGAGCAAGAGAGGGAGGCAAAAAAGCCTTCATTGTGTGAAGCTTGCTGGCAAACTTCCCTGGAAATGAACTTTCACCTGTAGCCATACTCAGAAAGCCACAACTATTTCAGTTGCTTCTGATCATCTAGAACAGTGTTGGTAGCACTCGGAGCCCTTTCTGTGGGCGCCCGACATGGCCCCTTCATAGCCACCTGTATTCAGGTTAAGTTGCTGTATTGGCACTTTGAAAAATTAGCTCACGGCTGTTTTACTTATTAGAGTAGACTTTGATTTATTTTATGTGTTTTCATGAGGTGCTGGGCTGTTAAATAAAACAATGCACCCTGTGCATTAAGTGCTGTGCACGAGCACTAAGGACTGGGGTGAGGGTATACCCTTTCTGAGTGGTTTCCCTTCCTTGCTGGGCCCGTTGCCCTCATCCCTGGAAGCACACGTGGGGTGTATTTATAGAGGCTTTCCATCCAGCTCTTGCAGTGAGAAATTTGGAGAAGATCCCAGTCTAAAAGTCACTGTATAAATAAGTGCTCTCTGGGCAGATGGCTCCTAATCAGGAACAACGCATGGAGGCAAAGGCCCTGGAGGATATTTTGAGCTTCAGCTTGGCAAGGGGAAGCTGATCACCGTGCCCTTCATGGGCAGAGTGAGGCCAAGAAGCAGGGTTGGGTCCCTTCCTTGGGCTGATGACTCTTTTTGTGTGGGGGGGGGGGCTAGAAAAACGAATTGCCCTCCTGCTCTGCAGGGGAGGGGGACGACGTCCCCACAACAGCTGAGGCAAGAGTAGGACTCCATTCGCCCCTGGTTTAACTAGCAAGGTGGGGAAAGGCCACAACCCACCCACTCAGGGAGTGGGAGAAGTAGCCGAAGGAGGACTAGCCAGTGGGAGTGACACAGAGCCGCCTCGGCCCCTTCTCAGCCCCCCTGACATGGTGTATGAATCACAGGGCATTTTATGCTAGCCGAGAGCAGTGGGCCAGTGTTGAGGCTGGGGTTATTCAAGAGGGTGACAGCTAGCAACAGGGAAGTTGTTTCTGACATAAGGCAGCCCTAACCGAGTCCTCAAGGTGTGCACAACGGGTGGTTTACCGCACCAATCAGGGTGTTAAAAAAGCACACCTCAAGTCCAGGCTTCCGACATGATGTTGACACTCGGCCAGGAAGTCATAAAAAGGCAAATCCAGAAAACGCACTTCCGTTAGTTGAGAAAATCCATTTGGAACAGGACCTAAAGGTGATGCTTCTGTTCTCTCTTCTGTGGCATATGCTGGTGACCATTGTGGAGCAGGAAAGCCCACAGGCAGACAAGGAATGCTCTTTTTTCCTTAGAAGAAGCTGCAAAACAGGGTGTTTCGTGTCAGGAAGTACCGTTATGTCAAAGTGAAAAGAGAATATAAGACGCCAAGCTGTCTGTGTCTTTAGTTGAGCTAACTGGTTGGCTACGTGGATGCGCCTTACTTCCACCAGAGGTCTGATATTGGAGACCTTGCAAGTGTGTGTTTGTGTGTGTGTGTGTGTGTGTGTGTGTGTGTGTGTGTGTGTGTGTGAGAGAGAGAGAGAGAGAGAGAGAGGGGGGGGTCCTTACCCCGTGCAATTCGCCACCCAATCTGCGTACCCGTCACCCTGCAGCAAGTTCCAGGTTGCTCCTCCCTCTCTGCCTTCCTTCCCCAATTGAGAAATGCAGAGAGACGATGATCGGGCACTGAACCGCAGCCGGGCTTTATGAGGCAGACATGCAAGAATGGCGGAAAGTTAAGGAAAAATGTATTTATTACAACACTTTTCATTGGCAAGTTATCATTTTGTCAAACTTTATTAGGGAAAGTAATTAATGGGCTGTAAAAGGTGCCAGTGCATAGCGAGGAAGAGAGCAAGCCCCCCCCCCCCCCCCCCGGTAAATTGGCACTTTCAAGATTTATGGCTCTCCATCCCCCGTTTATTAGTACGGAGAATGTGCGTGGCGTGTGATCTCTAAGATGTGGCCTCAGGAGTCACTCGCCCGGATCTGGTTCAAGAGGAGACACCAGATGTGTGTGCCCCTCCAGTCTCAGTCTCCCTTTCCCTCTGCACAATCGAAGCACTAACATTCCCCGCCCCCCCAATAGGCATCATCTATATTGGGATACCACACTCTGTCCCTCCCTCTCCCCAACAGCAAGGGCAGCTGCAGTCCTTGTATTTTATTTATTTATTTATTTATTTATTTATTTATTTATTTATTTATTTATACAGCTTATATGCCGCCCGCTACCCAAAGGTCTCTGGGCGGCTTACAATCAAAAAGAATGAAGACAGATAAACATAAAAAAGGCCAACAAATAATTAAAAACAATAATAGAAAGATTACACTAATAAGAGTACAATGGAGGCCCTGGTTTTGTGAGCACCCCAAGAGAGGTGGCCTGCTGAAGCAAAGATGCTCCTTCTTGCTCTGTTGGCCTTTTCTTGAATGGAGATGTGCTGCTTCTGGAAACCGTGCATGGAAGGAGGTCACAGGGAGCTGTGTGGGGAATTGGGGGGGGGAGGCATGTTTAGCAAGGCTTCCCAAACAAGTTGGGTGTGCAAAGGTTCCTTGCCTGGTTTTCTTCTTGCTCTCCGCCAGCCCAGAGCTTCAGCCGGGCTGACTGTAACGGTGACTGACAGATCTGGGGTTCCCAGGCCGCCATCTTTGCCAAGGGCCTAATTTAGGCTGCATATCAGAAAGGATCAGGAACACCCGCCCTCTGCTGTGCCATGACAGGCCCTCTGCACAGGCACCAGCAGGAGCCCTTCTGGGCGGCCAGGGAGGGAGGGAGGGAGTCGAGGAGAGCCTCCTTGGCTGTAATGGGCCTGATTTGACAGAGGCATGGGGGGGGGAGCCCACCCTGGATGGAGACGGCTCCAGAGAAGAGGGCAAGGAGGTTTTCTGCCTGGCAGCCTTGTCCTCTAGTCCTGCCTGGGTTGGCTACCCTTCATGCAGGAGCAGACCCAGGAACAAGGGCCCCTGGGCAGCCTCACCCGTGCTAGCAAGTCCCCCTATACTATTTTTAAGGACATAAACCGAATGACCCTGGCTCCTACTTGAGTGGAGAAGAGAGTGCCCAGTGACTTCTCTTCCTACTGCTGAGTCTGCTGTACAGTCTATGCTCACCAGGAAAGACAGGCAGCGGGGACTTTCCAATCCCCATCTCCTTCCTCCTTATCAGAGCTCTACTGGGGAGCCCTTCAAGGAGGACACAATCTCAAAAAGAGGACCCTTCCCCCCCCCACCGCTGTCTTCCAAGGAGAACCCAGTCGTCTGTGCAGGATGATGCATCAGAACCAGGACCACCTGCCACCCCGAAGCTGTCCACCTCTCCTTCCCTCCTCCTCCTCCTCATGGTTCGTTCCCTGGGGGATCTTTTCAGCTCTTGCTTCCTCCCTCAGGAGGAGCTGTCGGTGGCCTTGGTGCTCTCCCGTTCAGGCACAGAAACTCTCCGACTGACTCAGCCGCCTGGTTTCTCCAGGCAGGGCCTCGCCTCACCTGGTGACAGGATCCCCAGGAATCTGGCTGTGGAACACCTTGTGTAACTTGAGCTCAGGCGGTTGCCTGTCTGCCAAGCCTTCCTCATCCTCCTCCCACCAGGGAGGGCAAAAAGAGGCAGCCTCCCGCTCGGTCTGCCCTCACTGACGCAAAGCTTCAGGCCACGAGGTGTTCCAGCCTTGCTGGCCGAGGGAGGTCAGGAGGTGCTATTCAAAGGGAACGTTTGCAAGGAACCTTTGGCTCTGATGCCCTTGGGTTTCACTAGGTTGGGCATGCAGTGGGGCTGCTGGCAGGGAGTGACCTCCCCACCACCTCGACTCACTCCATCAGCAGTGTTGCACCCTTTGGGGTATGACTGGAGGTGTGGGGGGCACAGATTTGTTTGTGACCTTGAGTACCTCTGGAGCTGGGTAGCCCTATGAAAATGAGAGAGGAAGCCACAGTTGCCTGAGAAGCTAGTCGGTGATGCACACCTACCTGCCTTCTTTCAAGATGATTAGATGTTCAGTCGCTTTGGACCTGGGCTGTCTCCTCTCAGGAAAGCCGACCCAGGTGGGGCTGGAGCAGTGGGTGTGAGTGCCGCCGGCGTGTTTGGCTTGCCTCCACTGGGTTTGCAGGAGGGGGGTGACACCCCCACCCCCAGGTGAGCCACATACTGGCCATCCTTGCCTTTGAGGCACTGCTGTCTCGGGTGGGCGGAGCGGGTGCTCATGCGGATTCCCTTGCGTGCCGCCGCTCTCCGGAGTGCCGCCCCAGGTGCCTTCAAGATGGCGTCGTTGAAGCGTTAACAAGCCTTCCACTCCACTTGGTGGTACGAGCTCGCGCATCACAGCGGCGCCACGAGTTGCCCAGAGGACAGACGTTGCTGAGGGATCTGAACCGAATGGATCCCGCTTCTTGCCAAGGGCCGGCCGACTGAGACCGGCGGCATGGAACTGGCACAAAGCCAGAATGGAGGGGCTGGGGTGCGGGGGTGGGGACTGGTGAATTCTGAAAACATACTCACGGCCTCCATTTGTTCCTCAGGTGAAGAACTGAGAAAGAAAAGGGTGGCTGGTATCTATTTATTTCCCCAAAAGAGGGCCTCTCCAGTCCATGGACCTCTGAGCGTCTTGTTTCAAAGTGTCACCCTGTGGGTTTTAAGGAAGGAGGACCCCTTGTCAGGATGTGCACAGGCCTCCTTGTTTGTTGCTGTGTTTGCCTGTGGCTCCTGCACAAGAATAACTAAACAAAGCAAAAAGAGAGAGAGAGAGAGAGAGAGAGAGAGAGAGAAAGAGAGAGAGAGAGAGAGAGAGAGAGAGAGAGAGAGAGAGAGAGAGAGAAGATTTGTGGCACCTTGGAGCCTCCCAGATTGAATTCAGTGGGTTGCTGTCTTCTCCCTAAGAAGTGGACCCGGAAATCAATCTCTTCCTTTCAACGCTGCCCTCAAACCTTGGGATGGTGGTCATGGACAACCCCCCCCCGCCCCACAAGAAAGGGATGACAAAAGAAGGTGCTGTTTGGCCTGCAACTACTTGCCCTGCTTGAGAGGCACCCGTGTCAAGCGGCCAATGATAGCGGAGGCAGGATTGCCATGCGTTTCACTCCAGAGGCAGGAAGAGTGACCTGGTGGCCTGTGGGCTCTCTTGCTGGACCTGCTGCCGCTCAGGGGCTGCTCATGGTGGATGATCCCAGACCCCTCTCTCCCTCGTGTGGGTCTTCATTGACTGGGCTTCAGGTCTAGAGGACAGCCCCCACTGAAAGATGACTGCTGGCCACCCTAAGGCCAACGCCTTGCCAATAGGGCAGACAGAAACCCAGGCCTTCACTCCAGAGGGGTGGGTATTATAGGGAGTCATTCTTCTTCGCCAGAGTGGGAGAAGGAGAGACTGACATGGAGACACAGAGAGATGGCAGCAGGAGGCACACACCTACAGAGAGAGAGATGGAGAGAGAGAGAGACTGATAGGTGCCCAGGTCGGAAGGCCAAAAGTGTGGATGCTGGAGCTGAAAGCAATAATGAAGCAATGAGACGGTCTCTGCCCTCCGGCATCTGCTCAGCCCCAGAAGAGAGGGGCATGGATGAGAAGTGGCAGCAACGTCTTCCTCCTTGCCACCGCCATTAATCGGAATGCCAAAAAGCAGGCTCTGGGGAAGGCCCGCACCTCCCAGCAAGGCTTTGCCTCTAATTCCACGTGGCAGGAGGCAGCTTTCCCCCAGGTGGCATTTAGCAGACACCCCTGTGCCGTCTCACAGCCTGCTTTGGGTGGAAGCAGCCAGCTGGGGTGGGATCCGGCCGTCTTGCGGATCCACGTCGTTCTCCTGCCTCAGGAAACACAAGAGAGCTGAACAGGATGCCCGGGTGCATTGTGTGAGCCTGCATGATGGGGCAGGGCAGGCAAACAACAGGGAGGTCCACGGGGGAGGAGGAGGAAGGGGGTCAACGGAAGGCTCTGCCTTTGGCATCGCTCACTGGGGTCCACCCGAGCATTTGTCCATCCCCACTGGCCTCTGTGCAGATGGCCTTCAAAGGTTCCGGCCTGGGCCTGCTGCAGCCTGCTTTGAGAACACACGGAAGACAGCGAGTAGAAATTCTCATTTTGGTGGCGCTCCCCTCCATTAATTTTCCAGTTGTAGTACATTACTCATGGATAATTAAGAATGAGCTATTAATACAATGTTTAATATTCAAGTGCAGCCAAGAGGAGAGGCCAATAAGTCAAGAAATTGCATCCTCCCAGACGCCCAGGTCCCATGATGGGATTTCTTCCCACCCCCACCCCACCCCCACCCTCGCCTTGGGCTCTTGGAGTGGAGGGCCTCGCCTGTTTCAGGGAGGGTGGGGGCTGGGGACTTCATTTATTGATAGAATGCAAATAGGTCATTAAATCAGGCACAGGGAATGGAGGAATGAATTGCCAGCCTCCAAGGGAGCTGGCACCATTCATAATGGTAGCTATCTGGTGGAGGAGAATTATGTGAGATTTTGCAGGGGAGAATGTCTTAAAATTAATGAGTCCAACGTCCATCCTGGAATGAAATGCAGGCTGAGGGGGTGGGCAGGTGGGGACGACCAAGGAGAAAAGGAGGTTCTCTTTTGGGGGAAGAATCAGGAGGAGCTAGGAGAGGCTGTGCCGTGACTGAAGGAGGTGCTGCGAGAAGCAGGGAGGGAGGGAGGAATTGGATGCACTGGCCATAACACGAAGGAGCCAGGGAGATGTGGAAACAGCACTGATGTGGACATCTGATCCTCTCTCTGGAACCTGTTGTCCAAATGCTTATCTGAATGGAAAATCCGTGGCTGGGTGACCCGTCTCATCCACCCCACCCTCACCCCTGGCCACCTCCAGGCTCGAAGGAAATTCCAGCAAGATCAACATCCCAAAGAAGCCTTGCCACTTGACACCAGCAGTGAAGGAGGGACCTCTTGGCACAAGGAGACTCCGGTGCAAGAGCAGTCCAGATTTACTGCAGCTGTTGAGACAGCAGGGGTGCCCAAAGTGCGTCAAGAACCCCAGGTGCAAGAGAAGACCAGGATGGGGAGCGAGGCTCTTCTGGATTTCTGTCCCAGGCATGGTGGGGGATAGGCAGCAGGCACCCCATTGCTGGAGGAAATGCTTCCTGTCCATGGAACATCTAACAGGGGGTTGCAGCAGAGCTTCTGGTCCTGGGGAGGCGGGGTTTGAATGAAAGGAAGCCCCCCCCCCCGCTCAGTGGTAGAACCTCAGCCGGGCCTCCTGGTGATCCCATTTCCAATCCCAGCAACATGTCTAGCTGGATTCTGCCTGAATCTTTGGAGAGCCGTGACAGCTGGTGGTCAATTGGTGCCGTCCCAGGCTAGAAGGAGGAGGGCAGGGGCCTTGCCTGGTAGCTGGGGTTCCTTGAGTTTTCACAGGCTGAGGCCAACCTGCGTTTGGGCAGAAGGGCCTGCTGCGGAGTGTGGTTTTCGAAAGGCTTCCCGAGGTGCTGGAAAGGCTGAGGGCCATTGAGCCTCAGAGGACAAAGTCCTTGGGTGGGCCTTTTCTTCTATATAGAGCTGATGGAGGATCAGGTGGAATTGCGGACGGAGCCAGACTTGCTAAATATAGGCTCCAGGAGGGACCCTGCCTCTCGGCCACCGGTCTAATGTTTCCATGCCTTCAGGTCCTCTCTGCCTGGCAACAGGCCACCCCCCCAAAATACTCGCTGCAAATCCCACTCATAAAAATTCCCCGGAGCTTGCCAGGAGAGGCTTCCAGAGCAGCAGAAGCAGCAACAGCAGCAGCCTGCTAAATTGGGAGGTGTGAGTTCAGAGCCCCCAGACTCCAGGGGGCCTTCCATGGGAACCTACCATGGGGCCCACTCACCCTTTCAGTGGGAAGCCAGGGGAGGCATAAGGGCTCCTCTGGCCAGAGCAGGAGGTGCTCATACTTTGGGGCAAGTCAGCCCACAGAAGCTCGGGCAACCCCGGGCTCCTGGCCTCTGATCCACAAGGCTCTTGCTTTCTGATGATGACATCTTTGGCATTGCAGGTGGCCGCAATACCTCCAAAAAGGATGGCTGGTCAGGTGAAATTGTATGTGGCAGCTGAAATAAGCAGATTATTCAGTTAAGTGAAAGAACACGAATGTTTCCTGCACCTGCAGAGGGCTCGGTCCAGGCGGCCCTCCATGGGACTGATCCAGAGTCTGCTGCTGCTCACAGGGGAGGATGGGCAAGAGCAGGGACCTGGGTCGCCCTCTCCCGTGCGGCCTCTTGCCTTCCAAACAGATGGGAGGGCTGGCCCTTCTAGGAGGCTCCTTGCTCAAAAAGAGAACTGTTCTTTGCTCGCCCTTCAAATCGAGGATGATCCTCTGCAAGAGAGAAAACGTGGCCGACCTACCGAGGAGTCCGGCACCCCTGCTCAGAACATGCCACCAGGGGATGAAGGGTTCCTGCACTGCAGGGGATCCTTAGGCAGCTACTCCCCGGCATGCTCTGAGCCTTGCAGAAAGAGTGGGGGGTGGGGTGGGGGGGCTGGAGCAGTAGCCAGCTGGGTGTGTAAGGCGGCCCAAGTGGAAGCTGCTGCTGGCCCCACTTTGGAGGAAAGGGTGCCCAACCTCCAGAGTGGGTGGGATCGCCAGATGCCCAGGAGGGAGCCAGGGTGGCCCCTGCCTCTTTGCTCTCTAAGGTTCGGCCTCCAGCCCAGGGACCTTGCCGGAGGCTCTTTCTGCTGCTTCAGCAAAAGGCCCAGAAGGCACCTGCTGTTCCCCACAAAGCCCCTTTTGTCCAGGTAACCTGATGCCCAGAGAACCACTGCTGAAGGAGGCCAGTGGCGGGAGGGGAGGCTGCCAATTCTCTTCTTGGGCTTCACAAAGGCAGGGGGTGGGGGTGGGGGTGACTGGGCTGTCTGGTTCATTGAAATGCACAGATCACTCCCCTTTGGGGCAGTAGGGGGGTGTCCCTTTCTCCCGCCCTCCCTCTCCTCCAGTTCCCCTCCCCTTCTCAGGCCTGCAAAGAGGCCAGAACAATGCTGGCCTTGTGCTGTTGTAAAGGCAGCAGTGGGTGGGGGTGGGGTGGGGGCACCTGGGGCTATCAGAGGGGCCAGGGTAGGAGCAGCCCCTTCTTTCTCCAGGCTCCCTTGCAGGTTGTCAGAAGGAGGCTCAAGAAATGTCTTTTGCAGGACAAAAGAGCAGCGTCCCTTTTGTGTTTGGGGAGGGGGGGCGGGCAGGGGAGGAGGGAGAAGCCTGTCTTTATCAGGCCAACCCTTCAGTGACTCTCCAGTATCTCTAGCAGAAATCCTGGAGGTGTAGGGGAGAGGAACCAAGGCACTCCTTTGTTGCTGGAGACAGAACAATAAGCAGAAACCTGGCCCACTCCTCCACACTTGGGAATTGCCTGGTGGCTCAGTGGACTAAGGCTTCCAAAAACTGTTGGCTGCAAAGTCGGCAGCTCGGTGGTTCGAATCCCAGGTGCCACACAGTGGAGTGAGCTCCCGCTGATAACCCCAGCTCCTGTCAACCTAGCAGTTCAAAAGCATGTAAATGCAAGTAGATAAATAGGCACTGCCGTAAAAAGTGGGAAGGTAAAAGAGTGTTTTCTTGCAGCCATGCTGGCCACGTGGCCATGGACTTGCACCACACTGGCTCTTCGGCTTGAATACGGAGATGAGCACCGTCCCTAGAGTCAGACACGACTAGCAGGCATGAGCGGGAGGAAAACCTTTACCTTTACCTCCCAAGCCATCCCTGAACGTCATAGAGAACTTACAGGCATCTTTCTGGCAGTAAAAATGCAGCACATATCACTCAGTAATGGACCAGTTGCTTCATCTCGCAAAGACCAAAGGGAACGTTAGAAGGCCACTGCCTTCCCCAACCCAATCGGAGAGTTTGGATTTTTTTTTTAGTATTTTCACCCCACCTTTCTCCTTGGAAAAGGACCCAAGGCAGCTTACAGTAATGAGGGGAAATATGCAGTCCATATACAGTCCAGTACAATTAAACTATATTCAAGTTTAAGAACAGGGAATTGAGGGGTGTCTTACAACATTAGCAGGTAACATTAAAGCTAAAAGAGAATGCAAGCAGTTAAGAAAAGAGTATAAATTCCATGTAATCACGTATAGTAGACCATCTAAAAGTTATGAGAGGTGGGAACTACCCATTGATAACATAGTGACAATGTAATCACACAAGGAGAGATACAAGCACAAAGTTGTATAAACAAAGTTATATAAACACCGAGTTGGTTGCAGAGGGAGCTTATATGTTCTGAATGAGTGCTTGGCTCTTAAACAGTGACCCCTTCATGAGTTCAAATGGTGATCCCTTCAAAGTTACTCTTCTGTTCTGAAGCTATAAAGCCTCTGGCCCATCTCCCATCACCCTCCCAGGGAGGCACAGGAGGGCCACTCTTCAGCATCATCGGCCTCCTTCCCAACCCTCCCCCTCCCTGGTTCAGCCTCGGAACAAGGGTGCTTTTAGCAAATCAGCTGGAAGGAGAGCCAAGGGGGTCTAGCAGATGCCAGCCCCCCCCCCCGATTTGTTCCTCCTGGGGTGCTGGTGCTCTTTGGGGAACGCTCTATCCACCCCACCCAGCACCTTTTCACCCAGGCGCAGCCTCTGGCTTGGTGACAGATCTCTGCAGAGTCACATCCTGCCATTGTTCTGTGCTGTTCCTTGGCTCGAGGACGGTGCCTCTTTCCCACCAAGGCCGGGAGGCTTTCCTCTCTGAGGAGGGAGGAAGGGTGTTCCCCCCTACCCCCACCCCGAAACAAGCCACTGGTGCTTTGGGTTTGACCCCAAAGACTCAGCGGTAGGAGCAGCTGAGCCTCTGCACGCCCATCCTCAGAGGTGCTAGCAAACAGAAGGGCCAGGCTGCCTTTCCTCCCCTCCCCTTCCCCCCCATCCCTCTTCCCACAACTGCCCCTCAGCAACGTTTCCACATGTTTTCTGCCCACTGAAGTTTTTGCTGGCATGAAGGAGTCGGTTTGAGTGCACTTTCCCAGGCAAAGGAAAAGGCCAGGGTTGCCTCTGAGCATGCACAAAATGAACCCCCTTCCAGCTTGCCACCATGATGGCTGTGGCTAGCTGGAAAACCCTCCCTGCCAGTCCAAGTGAACGAGCCCTTCAGGGCCAAATAGACCGACAATCTAACTTCCTAACGGGCAGCCTCCTGTGTTTCTGTGGGAGGGTCTGCCGGACCAAAGCAGGGCCTCTGTGGTCACGGGTGGGAGACACGAAGGGCGCCTCCTGGACTGGACTGGGCTGTCCAAAATTATAATAACTGCCACCACCCCAACTGGGAGGAGCTGATGGAGTGTGAACACAAGGATGGTTTGGGAAACCCCCCCCCTCCCCAGACCCTGCTGTTCTCACGCTGGCCAGAGTCAATGCTCTCCGGCCTGGAGGAGAGCAGCGGGGTGGCCAGAGTGGCTTGGCCAGAGCAGGCCTGCGTGCTCTCTCTCTCTCTTTCTCTCCCGCCTCCTTGCTCCCAGGCGGTGATGACAGGCTCTCGCTAAGTGAGGTAATAGGCAATTGATTTTGTTCCGTTTTGCAGTGGGCTGCAATAAATCAGCCGCTCTGTCAGAGGGTATTTCATGTGTTTGGAGAGAGTGTGCCAGCAATTAAGCAGCAACAGCAGCAGCAGCAGAAGGCTTCAAAGAGCTGAGATGAGGAGGAGGAGGAGGAGGAAGTTGACAGGGGGTCCCGCCATACCAGCGCCGGCAGGTTGTGGCTTGCTTGCAGGCAAGAGTCAGTGGTTGGTGGGGTGAGTGGCACAGCAGGCAAGGGTAGGAAGACTCCTTCCTTCCTTCCTTCCTTCCTTCCTTCCTTCCTTCCTTCCTTCCTTCCTTGTCACTCGGGCCCTTGACCTCTACAGTGTCCTTTGGACGTTTTCCTTCTCTGCCTTTGCTCCAAGGAGGAACTAACCAGCCCAGACCAGCATCTCCATGTCAGAGTCCAACTGGCACCAGCCTCCAACAGCCCCCCCCCTCTGCCCCCACCCCACCCCCCAGTTGCGAGAGAGGTGTCACTTTGAGTTAAGTCAGCCCCACAGCAGCTGAGGATGCTTTCCGCTTCCACCCCCTGCGGTCACGAGATTTGCTGTGCTCCAAAGACGACGTGTTCAACCCTCATGTGCCCTTTGGCGGGAATGCCATCATGGGAGAAAACAACAAGCCCCCCCCCACTCCACCCCCACCCCCCACTCGTCCTCCCCCTGCTGGAGTGGCTGTGGAGGGAAGGGGGAGGCAGTGCTTCAGTTGCCTTTTTCTGGGGAGTACGGCTGTGCCCAGCCGGAGGTCCTGTGGTCCCCTTGGAGGGACAGAACCCACGTGTCACCCTCTTGTAATCTGCAAAGAGAAGTAGAACGCATCTGGGTGGGAAGCGTTTCAGGCCGATCGGCAGGACACCGGCATCTGAGAACATCAGGAGCAAATGCGTTTTGCCCATATATGGTGCTCTTTCTGCACTGAAACACTTGGCACGGACGCCTTGTGGAAAAGGGAACAAAGGTTAAACTTGTAGCCAGAGACGGATCAAGTGATCACTGCCTGGCTGCCGTGATCCATGAGCCAGCAGCCTCCTGCTTAGATGGTTCCAATGTGTGATAGCGGGGGGCTACCGCTGAAGGCGGCCGACAGACTTCAGCCAATGCAAAACAGAACCACAAGGCTGGTTCCTGGAACAGGTTGTCTTGATCATATAAACCCAGCAAAGCGGCTACTGGGCAGTTGCTAAGGCCAGTCCAGTGCATTGCCCTTGACAAGAAAGTGCTCAATGGCTCAAGACCAGCAGCGTTGGAAGGGACACCGGCTCCCCCACTTCCTGCCTGGTTTTCCAGGGCTTCTCTTGCAGCCACCGCTCTGTGATGTTGTGGGTGGCCACCAGGGAAAGGAAAGGTCTCTACCGGGCATCTGGATGTACCTTGGGAGTTGCAAGAGGTAACTTCCCTCCTCCTCTGCGGGTGAACTCACAAGCAAAAATGCTGCCTGGCGTGAGTTTTTACTGCTCCTTGGAAGCTGTGGACAGGCAGGAGTTCTTTCTCCTGTGGGACACTCTTTGCTAAAGCTCCTCCCCTTTTTTTTGTTAAAAAGGCAATATTATTTAAGTCACCTTGATCTCCCTTATGATCTCCTAAGCCGCTTAAGCTTGCTGTATGTTCTCCAGCTGTTCGTTAAGTGTAATTATTAGTTAGATCAATCTCAAAGTTCATTTTGGAAGTCAGGGTTAATAATTAATTACCGTTTTCTTAAGAAAACTGATCAATCAGAGGATTCTTCCATCCACACCCATTCCAGAAGATAATTAATCTGTTGATATTAAGGGGTTTGATGTCCAATTCTTCCTGACAGTAATGCTATTTAAATTGCTTGCTGTTCCGAGGGGGAATTGTACCCTGAATGCCGCTGAGGAATGGCAGAGGGGTCAAGAGACCACCCACCCCAGCGTTTCTGGACAGGCACTTCCCAGGGCGGAGAGTATCTTCTTCAGTCTTCAATTCATGGGAAGTTGCCTTATCCCAAGAAGGGTCTCTGTTCCATCTGCCCATGATGGAGGAATGTTTTCCCACCTTCATTGGGTACCTAATTTCACAGGAGTCACTGGGTTCTCAGCCCACGAGGTCTGAGCTGCTGGGCGTCTTCACTACCACTCGGCCATGGCTTCTTGTACTCAAATAGGGCCAACCTGCCTTATAGCTGAGACAGAACAAGACAGTGCAGTTAGTGTGTCTCTAGAAGGGGTCCTCCTTGCAGAGAGAAAACAGATCTGTCTGTCTTTGTGGGAGCTTCCCTTGTTCAGCAGGCCACAAACTACATTGCTTTTGTGCTGTGACTGGTCGTCAGGAGGCGAACGTGAGGTTCACGCAGGAGTCTGGTGGCTCCATCTTGGGAGCGCTGAAGGAAGAACTCTCTGAGTTTCTGAATGCCCGAAACAAAGAGAATGTAACCTTGCAATTACCTTTGGAGCTGAAGTTATGTTTCCTTTGGCAGCCAAATGGCCACCTCCTTTCAAACCAGTTTTTTGTCTGCTTCCTGGTCAGGAAGGAGGCCTCTTGAAAGGATGAACCTTGGCTGAATCAGGAGATGTTCTCCACCCACCGATCACAGCAGCCTCTTGCTGCTTCCAACTTGGGACCAGAATAAACACTTTGGGAAACCCTGATGGAGAGCGGGGAGGCTGCCTACCCCCAGGTGTTGGGGGAAAGCAGAGAAGATCTCCTTGGTGTGTCCTCCTCGCCAAAAAAGCACCACACCTGACCAGCACTTGCAGGGTTTATTGCAAGCAGAAGCCTCTGTGAGTCTGGAGGCTCTTTGGCGGAGAGATGGGGAGGTGATTGCTGAATCTAGGAGGGAGGGGAGGAAGGAAAGGAAGGAGGGAAGGAGGGCTGGCACTTGGCCCAAACTTCTGTTGTTTCCAGAAACATCTAATTGATGAGGCCATAAAGCAATGTTATGTTTCCCTGACACAACAGCGAGAACGCTTCTTCCCGTGGTATTAATTGTCAATAAAAGTTAAATGAGGATGCGAGCCAAGATTGAGTGGCACTTGGACGCTTCTCTGAGGCCTGCGCCCCGCCGAGCGCTCTGGCTTCCCAGCCCACCAAGCTCATCATGATGGCCCATGATGGGGCGAATGCTTCGTGCATTACTCTGTGGCATCCCTGCTTTCTGCAGAAGGGAAGCAAGGGGCCAGCCACAGAACTGGAGGAGGACTGCAGAGGGAAGGAGGAGGAGCCCCAAAGACCCATCTCTGCTTCCTCCCGCGCCACCGGCTGGTGCAGGAGATCCTCATCAGAAGCAGCCTCGGCAGGAGTTGACCCTCCAACCTCTGTGTCAAGGCTGATGCCAGCTGCTCCCCTCTCAAGCAGCACCCGCCCTGAGGGCGTTCTGCCCGGCTTCTCCTTGGAACCTGCCCTTCTTCTCATTTCGTCCCACTAGCTCCATGCTTACCTTCTGTAGTCACAGAAAACAAGCTTGCCCCATCTTCTGTGTGACAGACATCCGGACGTTTGAAGGCAGGTATTTATTTATTTATTGGATTTCTATACCGCCCATTTGACAGCAAGGTCACTCTGGGCGGTTTACAACAAATGAAGGTGTATAAACACTGCAAATAAACTAAACAATTCACACAAAATAAACCTGAAATACAATAATATAATAAAAATAAAATTAACATAAAGTGACATGAAAAGTAGATAAGTGTTGTTATAGGCAGACAAATAAGTTAAAATAATGTTTTAAAGGGGAACACTGAAATTACATTTGAGGGAATGCCTGCTTAAATAACCAGGTTTTAATAGTTTTTTAAATGCAGCCAAGGTGGGGGCCAGGCAGATGTCCAGTGGAGGGTTATTCCACAGGTGAGGGGCAATAACGGAGAAGGCCCTATTTCTAGTTTTTTCCTTTCTGGCCTCTGGTGGTGTTAACTGTCTCAAATGCCTAGCCTGGGAAGATCAGGTGTTATGGGCAGTTTTCAATGGGCGAATCTCTCTCTCTCTCTCTCTCTCTCTCTCTCTCTCTCTCTGACACTGGGGTGTATGGCAAAAGCCAGATATTCCTTCCATGCAGGAGCAGCATGGTGCACCAGGAATGTGTCCGGGGGAGCTGCAGATGGAGGGGGCTTGTGCCTCACCCAAGGAGCCCCTGCTGCTGCTGCTGCTGTTGCTGCTGCTGCGGTCCTTCCTGGCCTGTGACCTGTGTGTATTGCCCCCGAGTCCCAGCCTGAACTCCAGTTGTGGGGGAGTGAATGGCACTCTGAGTGAGCTCCAAAATGTTATTGCCTTATTCCATGTTGTTGTTGTTGTTGTTGTTGTTGTTGTTGTTGTTGTTGTTGTTGTTGTTGTTGTTGTTGTTGTTGTTGTTGTTGTTGTTTTAAATCTGAGCCCTGCGTAGGGCTCTGGAGCCCATGATCTGTGGCTTACAGGAAGCAGACGGACAGGCAGAAGGGAGCGACCCTTGGAAAAGCTTCCAAGGAAATGTGTCTTGGAAAGGTATTGCCTATCGCCTAGTCTTTGCATTTGGAATTGTTTGTCTCCGCGTTTGCTCGAGAGAGGGGATGCCTGCACGTAGCACATGCCTGCCTTCTCTGCTTCTTTGTCTTTTTTTTCAGAGGATCTACAGGCGGCCCTTCCCCCCCTGCCCATCCCCCACCCCACCCCAGGCCCACTTCTGTTTTGATCTGTCTTAACTTGAAAGTTGTGGGGCTGGACCCACTCAGAGCCAGTCAAGTCCCTCCTCCCACCCCCCAGCCCCCCAAATTCTTACCGGATGCACCAGCATCTTCCCTTTAGGAGGTGCTGACAAGCCGGCTCACTTGGGGTGATTAATTGGCAGCTCAAATTAATTGCAAGCCTCCTTGGTGTGGCTGTAGCAGGGGGCCGGCCTGGAGCTTGAGATATAGACTGCTCCACCCGTCGCAGGAGAAAGACCAGAGACCATTACGGAGCCCATTTGTCAAAAAGTCACTTCCCCGCCATTGTGGTGGCAATGGAAAGGTCAAGTGACTTTGTTATTCTTAAGTAGGGCACCGGTTGAAAACTCAGATGCCTTCAGTGTGCTTAATGTGCCAGTTAAGAGGCAGTAATTTGAGTAGCTGGCTTGGAGTGTATTGGGGGAAGAGGGAGTCCCCCATCTGTCCTCCTAAGCTCAGGAGCCCCATATCAGTATCATCATCTTCTTCTTCTTAGCGGTTGTCCCACTTGGTGGTGGTGTCCCCTATTCTTGTTTTGGCCTTCCACTTGGCACAGTCATGGGCTAAATCCAGGTGAACCCAGGACAACATTTCATTCTCAAGGGTGTTTGTCCAGTGCTGTTTTGGACGGTCCCTTGGTCAGGATCCACTGACTTCCGGGATGAGACCGTTTTTGGTTTGGTCATGTCGGCACGCAGGACATGACCAAACTAGTGCAGTTGGGAGCCCCGAATACACAGGAAAAAGTGCCTCAGATTTGAAGAAGCCAGGATCAAGAATCATAGTGTGTACATGTGCATAGGGACTCCAGAAGAGCAGTAAACAAAGTTAATCAAGGGTGTACCTTTTTGTCTGTGTGCGAGAAAGAAAGAGAGGTGGATAAAACTGGTGAATGTGATGCATGTGACATGTAATATGGATGGTGCCTCCTTTAAAAGGAAGCTCTGTTCTCGGAGTCTGAGCCATGGGCAAGTCATAGCAGGTGTGCGTGTCTGCATGGGAGAGGCACAGAGGTGATGCTTTCCTTCTTTCAGAACTTGTTGTTAGATCTTCTCCTGCAGCTCCGATCAGCCCTTGCCTTACCATAGCCGAGGGTAAAGGAGGATGTCGGTTGCAACCAGGCACTATCTTACTATGCCTACCAGTTAAGAGAGTAACAGAAGAGTTGGAATAGACCCCTGAGAAAAGCAGGGAACATGTTGTGTACAAAAGAGTCGATCTTAGGCACTGCCTCTTCCGGCGGGGCTTCAAAATCTTGGATCAGGTCCTCTGCCCGTCAAAGCATCTCTAGATCTTTGGAATGGGAGATTCCGTTGCATATCTGCCAAATGCTTTGCAGTGTCAATTGTGGTCTTTTGGAGACTTACATTTGTTTATCTGCATTCGGGGTGGTTTTTTTTTTTTTTTTGTAGCTGGCTGTTTCATTAGCTGTAGCCTCTCCAAGGTTTGCCCAAAGGCACAAAAGATACTGTCCTTCTCCTGTGGCTCATTGGGGGTTCATTCCACCCTCCCTTTTGAGGCTGGGCCCAACCATGGAGGAAGGTTTAGCCCAACCAAGGGCAGGCGTGTCCTCTACAGAGAAGGGGGCCCTCAGTTTCCTCCCTAGAACCTGGCATGGCCCGACCTGAAAGGCAGGCAGGCAGTGTCACTGTCCCTGTTTCTTCCCCAAAGCAAAGACTCTTGAATCTTTCTGTCCTTTGACACCCTGTTGGTGTCTCCAGGCTTCCAAACCCAAGGCTGGGGCCCTGGTTGCCACCCAGGCATGTTATTTACCTTGTTAATCTCCAAGGGAGGCATTTTAATTGCTTTAAATTACTGCGGGGGGGGGGGAATTAGAGTGGTCAACAATCCATCACTCTGATTTCCCACCCCCTCATACCACCCACCCACCAACTGAGAAGGCACAATCAGCAGCCGAGGGGCAAGATCTATTATTGATGAACTTTGCCGAGGCCCACTAATTAACTGCAAACACACACACACACACACACATACATTCTAAGCACAGGGTTGCTGTTACTGCCAGAGAAATAGAGTCATGGAGGATATCTGAGGGGAAAAAACCCTGTCTTTTCATTAGGCACCAGGGGTATGTCCAGGAGTGGTGGTTCCAAAAGACCCTGGCTGATTTCTTGACAAAAGGGCATCTCTATAGATTTCCCTGGGGTTGAATAAAACATGGCTCTCCAGCAGAGTGTGGAATGTCACACCGTTGTGGCTGTCTGCTTGGCAAAAAGTACTCAGCTGCTTTGCTTTGTCCTTAGTGGCTTGGCATAAAATTGCTCTTTGGTTCCCCCTAGTGGCCAATTCTGATACTACTATTTCAAATTCTAGAGATTAAGAAAGAAGCAAAAAGTGCCAAGATGCTGCTTGGGACTGATGGCGGAATGAGATACAAGTTGAAAAGTGTTTACAAATATCCTTGGGCAAGTGCCTCAAGATGTGTTTTAAAAGGAATCCAACAGTAATGTTATATTCTTTTCAAAACATAACTTAGTTCCACCTTCATTGCCACCCAAAGTAACCTGTTGTAAGCAAAGGACAGTTTTCTAATTACTTCTGAGCTTTGTGTGCTAAAAGACAAGAGGCAAGAGACTCCCAAAAACGTCTCTGGAAACCAAGGAGAGCAGTCGCAGTGGCAACTGAGTGTGAGGTCCCTTGGCCAAAAGAGACCAGGGAGTCAGCTTGCTCTTACAGGGGATGCTCTGTTTCTGCAGAAATTTCCTGAAGCATAGACATGTTAGTTTGTTCCACAGAGAGCACAGCAAACTGGGTTTGGGCCTCCGAGCAGCAGGAGAGTTGCTCTCGGGCTGACTGGGGTTTGTTCTTCAGGGAGCTGGTTTCTGTTCTCTTGCAAGAAAGAGAAGCGCTCTGTAAGACTGCTTCTCAAGCGGACTTGAAGGTTGGCTACCCAACCAGGCTGCCTGGTTCACTGGTCCTGCCCCACCACGCTCACCTCCTCTTGTCCGAGCTGTCAGATCCTGGCTCTGGCGAAGAAGGCCCACCATCGTGCGGGGCCTCGGCTCAGGCCAGCAGGAGTGTGGCTTTTGCTCTCAGCTGATGGCCCCTCTCTGGGGCAGCCCTGAGTTATAGAGCGCCGGTACTCATAAAAGATAATCACCCTTCACGGGTGAAGTGGCCTCCGTTTATGCCAGCCCGGCAGAAGGATTGATGGACGGTGCAATTAAAAGCACAAGATCTGTGGGCGTCTGGGGTGGGGGTGGGTGGGGGCTGGGGCAGGGCGAGATTTATAGTCAAACAGGAACTCTGCCTCGTGTAGACTCCAGGTGCACAAGAGGCAAGATTTGGTCTCGCCTTTGGTTCAGGGCTGCCTGCATACCTTTGCTCATCCAGGGGAAGCGGAGGCGGTGGTGAAGGCCCAGAAAAGCTCCTGCCACAACGGCTCAGAAGGAGGAGAGGAAAAACCCAAGATGGACTAGCATTTTTCTAGCAGGGCCCAACACCCCAGAGATTGCCAGGGCCTGGGGAAAAGGTGTGCCAGTGCTGCTCTCTCCATTGGGGACAGCCACCCATTGCTCTTCAAGATCTAGACATCCCGCCTGGCTGGCACTGCAGAGCGATGGGTGCCCATAGATCACAGGGAGCGACAAATACCAGTAAAGCCCCCTTTGGTGGAAAAAAAACAACATTTCTTAATTGAGATGCATGGATGCTGAATTTAAAAGTGTACTTTGAAAAGTGTTTTAATGAATTGCAACAGATCTCTCTCCCCGTATGGATAACAGCGACCTCGGTGATCTGTGGTGCTGCAGCTGAACCGGCCACTGGCCAGGCAGGGGGTGGTAGCTGTGCACGTGAGAGCAGCTGCCAGGAGCAACCCCCTCTTTCTTGGGGTTCCTGGTTTTTTGATGGAGCGTGGACTGGGCAGCCCTGCAAATGGAGGAGTCTCTCTCCAGAGGAGAAATATCTCTCAGCAGCAGTCCTTCCAAGAGAGGACTGGTCTCCCCCCTGGAAGAGGAGAGCGCTTCCTATGCCAAGAAAGCGTGTTCCACTCTGGCAGTCGCGTGTGCATGCATGTGCGTGTTTGGGGGCAGGAGGGGTGGAGAATAAAACAAAGAGGGCTGGAGGGCGACAGAGAGAGGAGGTAAGAGGCGGAGAAGGGAGACCTGGAACGTCCTCACTTTTGCCGTCTCCCTCCGCAACCCGGACTCTGATGGGCAAGGGAAGTCTCCCCAAAACTCTCTCTCTTCCTCCGGTCTCCCTGAAGGTTCTGCCTGGCCTGGTGGAGTCTTAGGGTTTCCTCGGCAACCGGGGAGGGAAACAGGCTTCCTGCCCGCCCCAGGTGAGAATACCAAAGGGCTCCCTCTTCCTGCCCCAACAGGCCCCGCTGGGAGGCTGCAGCCTCGGCTTCTTCTCCCATCTGGGAGAACGTGGCCATGGGAGGAGGAGGAGGAGGAGAGAGAGAGAGAGAGAGAGAGAGAGAGAGAGAGAGAGAGAGAGAGAGAGAGAGAGAGAGAGAGAGAGAGAGAGAGAGAGCTCCAGGTGCAGTGGGAAGAAGATGCAGCGGTGCATGTGACACCCCCACCCCCCACCCTACCCCCACCCTGATGCCTGACATGACTGTCTGGAGGTAGCTCCCAGGCAGAGGGGGTGCCTGCTTTTGCTTTGACTGCCCTGGAGGGTTCCTCTGGCCGGCTTCCCTACCGCCCCCCGTGGCTTCAGCGTGCTGCGTGTCTCCAAACGATGTCCTCCTCGGAGCTTTCATCCCCCCCCCCAGTACCAAGGGGACGGCCCCGTCGAGAGGCACCCACTTTCCTGCCAGGCTGCTGCTTCCCTGGGCCGGATGCGCTCCTCTCTTGGCTGTGTGTGTGTGTGTGTGTGTGTGTGTGGGAAGCCCCCCGCCAGCCGAGGCCCCCTGGCCAGGGGTCACCCGGGAAGTGGCGAGCGGGGGCCTCCGAGTGGCATGAAGGATGGCTGCGGAGAGGAGAGGCTTTCAGCGGCGCTAAGTGTCCCATCATCGGAGTGGAAGTGACGGTCCATTAGGCAATTGGTTCCTGAACCAGGCCTTGGTCCCTAAGTGGAAAAAATGATTTTATGGCCCCATAAATCATCAGACTTTCAATTAAACAAGTGCTTTAATTGTCCCTCCCTCCACCCCCCGCTTCCAGTCCCCAGCTTCTAATGACGGCACTCTTCGGACCTGCCTCTGTCGACATGGGCCTCCCTTCAGCCCAAGACAGGGGATAGGGAGGCTTCCATCCTGGGCTGCCTGTGCGAGAAGATTCCCCCTGCACCCTTCCACGGATCATCTCCTCCTATGAAGCAAGCGCCTCCTCAGACCTCTCCACTACATCCCAGGAAAAAAGATTCCACTCCCTTTCCCCTGCTCCTTATTATTCTTATCGCCTGGATGCTGCCAAGGTGGGTCCCTGGCCTTTCACAACCTAGAGGTTTCCTTCCCCAGCCTCTGGCTGGGCTGGTAAGAAAGGAGCCCCTGTCCTGTCCCTGCAGGGAGGGAGGTGGCGGGGTCCTTGGGAGAGGGGGTCCAGCCCTTCCCGAGGTCACCGGCTGTGAAATGACTCGGCTTCTCCGGGCCTTGCGAAGAATCCCCACCGCTTGCCAAGCCAAACAACCGGCCTCCCTGCTGCTGAACCACATCCAGACAGACTGGGCCAGGCTCCAGCCTGAGGTCAGCCAGCCGGCCGGCCAGCCAGCCAACCCTGGATGAAGCCGGCCCTCCAGGCTGGAGGAGCACAGCGGAGTGTGCAGCAGCACCGCACTGGCTTCCACCCGTGTGCGGCCAAGAGGAGAGGAGAGAGGAGAGGAATGGGCCGGAGAAGCCACTCTGACATGTTCCTAAGGAGGAAGAACGCGGAGTTTCCAGTCAAGCTGAAAGACGGATCAGCTTTGCCAGGATCCTCCATCTGGCAGCTCCGGGGGGGGAAAAACACCACGGAGGAGAGGAGAAGAAAACAATCCGGTCCCTGGAATATCCACTCGGGAACCGTTTGGGCGCAGCAGGAAACTGTTTTGACTACCCTGCTCTCCTTGGTTTGCTTTCCAATTTTTCAACAAGTGCTTCCATCAGCCGAAGACGCTTCCCTGGTCCCAGCTGCAAGCCAGCCAACTAGGGGTGTGTGTGTGTGTGTGTGTTTCCCAAAGGAGCCCCTGTCTGCACTGGGGTCGGGAAGCACCTCCCGTCTGGTTAGGTCACAACATGGCCCTGGACGTAACTGAAGGCTCTGTTCCAGCAGCTGTCCGGTCCACCCTTCCACGCAGAGGACCTTCTGGGGTCAAGACCTTCTGAGAGAGCACCAAGTGATTCAGGAAGACAAAATGGTTGCTCAAATTAACCAATCAGTCCTCGCAGGCAGGCCGATGGGGTGGGCCTCTCGGAGGTCCCTTGCAATATTCTCATTCTTTATTATTTCTCAATTTCCACTCCTGCATTATGCTCAGGGTGGCTTCCAGTCACTGAAAAGCTTCACAAGGAACAATTAATTCTTTCTCGGGTAGACGGAATACCAGGAGATGACAGCAGGATTTGAAGCTCTGATGTGCAAAGAAAGCTCCTTTGGACCCGAATTTAGATTTAAAATGTCCAGAAACTCTCCACTCCCCGTGATTCTGTGTATCTTGGGGAGATTTTTCTGGTGCTCTTGTGCTCTTAATTAAAACATTCAAGCATTCCTGGTCTGCACCTCCCTCACATAGATTGCTACTGGGACATTATCAGCCGTGCATTGTTCTTTGAAGCGGCCTCTTCTAATTGCTTCAATGCCATATTCTGAGAAAAAGGCTTTAATCAATGCACTTTTCACATCCCTTCATGGTCTCTCATTCTCTGTCTGTCTGTCTGTCTGTCTGTCTGTCTGTCTGTCTGTCTGTCTGTCTGTCTGTCTGTCTGTCTCTCTCTCTCTCATAGCAGCAAGCTATCTAGGAGGCCAGAACACAGCTTGGGCGGTTGCTGATGGGAACAGACCTTCCATATGGCTCATGGACCTGAAGCACACGTGGTAGGAAACAGAGAATAATAGAATCCTAGAGTTGGCAGAGACCTTGAGGGCCATCCAGTCCAACCCCCTGCCATGCAGGACACCCCCCCCAATCACAGGACCCCTGACATAGGAGAAAGGAGACGGGTGGAGTCAGCTGCTGAGGCAAGCCCTACCCTGCCGGTCTTCAGCGGGGGGTGGGAGGGTTGGGATCTGATTTGGCCAATGGATGGCAGAACCAGGCTGTCCTTACCGGCCGGGTGGCGTTTAACACATCAGGGGTGCAGAGCAGGCCAAGGGCTCCAGGACCCATTTCCCGATGCAGTCCCATCCACAGTTCTGTAACTTGGCAGGAGTTCTACGAAGCATTTGTCATTACGCAGTGTCTCCATTAGCTCATGCCATTTAATGCAAACCGGTGCCCTCTTTTCATTCCCCCCACCCCATCTTCTGTGCTGCTATCCTAGAAGGAACCTGGCATCACAAGGCTGGGGTGGAGCCCCTTCAGAGGCACTGGAGCCTTTTCTCTCTGCCCCCCCACTCCCCAATAGGATGAGCTCCAGCCCTGATAGATCCATGGCTTGTGGGGAAAGACCAGTTGGGTTAGAGGAATGAAGGCCCTCTGTTTCATTTTACAAGGTAACTCCCCCCCCACCTACTCGAAGGCCTCCTGGGACAATTCAAAACACCCATCAGAGCAACCCAGATTGCCTTCACAGACCCCCTACCTCCCCCCCAACACCCCCCCCAGCCACCTTTCCTTGGCAGCCTCTGCCCTATCCAGTCTGTGTACCCCCCCACCCACCCACCCCGGTTGAGCCCCAGCGTCGTGGCATGCCAGCGGGGGCCTCCACCATGGAGGCTATTTTTGCATTCAGTTCAGTTTTTATCATTTTAAGGTTCACGCGTTTCTAATTGTTATGAATACCATGGTAAAATTAATAGTTCTATGGTTGGTTTATTACATTTAGTAAAATTATGGGCATGTAATGTTTGCCAAGAAAAGACACTGCACAGACTTTAATCATGTAAAGATGATAATTTAGTTGTTACACTTGTTGAAATGATGGGATTAGGTTTTTTTTTTAAAGTTTGCAAGCTGCAAGAGGAAGTGGAGGAGAACAATGTTCATTTCTTCAGACAAGCAAAGTGAGGGCTGCCAGCCCCTCACCGGATGATGACCCGCAGATGAACAGGGAGGAGCCTCACCAGCCTCTCCTCCCTCCACCACCACCCCCGGACACGTGTGGGCCCCAGGGTAGCTCTGGGTTCCGCTGGCTGCTGACACCAGCCTGAAATACACAGCCAAGTCTGCATCCCATTGCTAGCATGATTCTCCCAATGGGAAATGGGCCATTGCATGGAGACTTTCTCAGGGGGTGCTGAGTTGAGCTTCTTATGGAAGGCAGAGGGAAGGAGGAGGACTGCGGTTACCTGGAAGTCATGGACAGGGCCTGCACCAAAACGATTCACCAGTTCCAAAGGGCACATGATGCAGTGCTTATTTATTTGGCCACAGACCTCCTTCTCTAATGCTGACTGAAAATCTAAGTCTCCTTTATCCAGGCATGTCCAAACTTCAGGCCTTCCAGATGTTTTGGACCACAACTCCCACAGTCCTTTGCCATTGGCAATCTAAGCTTAGAATTCTGCCCCTGTTGATGGGTAGCTGCCCCCCCTCTCTCTCAGACTAGAGTAATCACAGCCAGGATACCTGCAAAGCTCAACTCCCTCAGGATGTCAGGCGGGCCATGACTCCTGCAGCCCCATTCCTACACAAACATTTGGGTGAGAGCAGTAATCGTGTAAGGTTCTGGCTTGTCAGGCTCGGCCCCCACAGTAAATAAACTTTCCCCTGAAAGGAGACGAATTGGATGCTGTAGCTGCCAAACCCAGGAACGACTCTGTCGGAAAACGTTAGGCCTGCAGCTCACCCTCGTGGCAGCGGCAGGCAAGCGAGAAATGGGGCTGCCGGCTCCCATTTGACAGAGAAGGATGCTTCGGCTAAGTGTTTCCAGCAGATTTCAGGTGGGTTTGCCCTGATGGTTGGTCTTTCCCAAAGAGCCACAAGAGCTGAGTCCTGGTGATTTGGGGAAATGATTGCCCCCCCCCTGCCCGCCCGCATGCTCTCTGCCCCAGGGCCCCAGGGAGAGGGCAGCCGAGTGCTTTTTCTGCTTGGGCACCAATCAGGATGTGACCCCGGAGGGGTGCAGGGGGCACGTTCTGAGTGCCGCACCAGAAACAGCACCCCCCCCCCATGTCCGCGAGGGCTCTCCTGACACCCGGACGGCTCAAGAGGCGATTGCCTCTGACAGGCCGGCTTCTTCCCCACCCAGCAGACCAGTTGTGGGGGGGGGGTTCGACACTGCCGAGGGGAGGATCTTGCCACAGTCAGGTCTCATTAAGCCAGCTCGCCTCCCATTCTCTGTTTTAGGTTGGGGAGGGGGTGGAGGTGGGGCGGGGTTGGGGGTCGATTGCCCCCAATGGGGCTTCTGTCTCTGGGGAAGGGGATGCAGTTCTGCTCCGGCAACGATGCCTCAGTGGGGGGGGGGAGACCCCTGCATGAACGATATCCCCCTGCTGCATTGCCTAGAAAGGCAGGGTCTGGCCGACTGGCCTGGCATGAACAGAGACCCTGCAGTTCCACGTCTCGGCCCAGACCGTCTCCAGGGGTGCTCCTTGATGCAGGGCACCAGGAAAGATGCCAGTGGTCTCAAGCAGCCCGGCCGGCTGGCTGGCTGGTGGACGGGTGGGCTGGCTAGCAGAGGCAAGCCAAAGCCCAAGGGAGCTTGGGAAAAATCTCCTCCTTTGGTGATCCAGTGGCCTGAACCTTCAAGCCAGTGGCCGTGCTGCCCGTGGTGGGGGGGTGGGGGGGGGACGGACTCTGAGCATTTGGGCCAACTCTTGTCAAGGCCCTGAGATATTGTGTGGCATATCTCAGGGCAGAATATTGATTGTGCACAGCCTGCCCTCCTTTGAGTGGGAAAAACGCTCACGAAATGCGCTTCACTTTGGACTTGTGGGGCATCTCAATAAAGGGCCACTGGGGCAACAGGCAAATGATGGCACAGCCCCAGTTGGTTGAGGGAGAACATGCCCAGAAAGACAAGCGGCCCCCTGCCCCCGCCAAGGACGCTGCTTCACTGCTTCAGCTGGTTGGCCTGCCTCCCACTCTTTTGGAAGCTGTGAAAAGGGATCTGTGGGGCCGGCCGGCCGAGGAGAGCTGGATGGAAAACGTTGCCTCATCCCTTTGGACTCTCGTGGAAACAGCCTTACACATCCAGAGCTGTGTCACAACAAGGCTGAGGCAGGCGGGGGGGGGGGAGGAGGAGATGGAATCATCGGAGGCGTAAAAGCAGGACTTGTTTAAACACTGTGAGACCTCAAATAAATCTCCTGGCGTTGGGAGGAGAGCCTCCTCCTCCCCCCCCCCCGCCCTCCGCCCCAGGCAGGCCTCCTCCACTCTGCCCAGGCAAGCACCAGAGGTGGCCAGCAATGGAAGAAAGGGGGAGCAGAACCCTGCCTGGATTGGCTCCTGGGAGGACTGCGCCAAAACACATCTGGATGGAGAATCTTTCTCCTTCCGTCCTTCCCTCCCCCCTCTCCCCCTCTGTGCTTTGCCCCCCCCTCCAGCCAAGCCGTAGCCTAAGGGTGGTAGAAGATGCCTGACTGTTTTAGAAGCCTTTCACAAAAGGTCAAGGGCCAGGACATTTCTCCAAATGCACAGGAAGCTGGCACAGGAGGCAGCAAGAATCCAGAGCTCTCCCAAAGCTCCACAAAGCAAAAGCAGCCGCGTCGGCCACAAGGGAAAACCCGCAACCCACGTCTAAAAGGACCTGCTTTGATAAGGCCAGCTTGGTTCCCTAAAGTCTGGGCTGTGCATTTACCGGCGCTTGGCTTGGTCCAGTTTTCTAACTCCAGCCCCCGCTCCCCCAATGATGATGCCATGGCCCCTGCCCTCTAAGGTCCAGAGTTTTGAGGGAAAGGAAAGCTCCCAGGCTGGCATTGCAGGGAATGTGAATGAACCCTGGATTAACAAGTTCACACCAGGAGACCCTGGATATATTTATTTCTTATCATTTATAACCCACACATCTGCCAGAGCCCTCTGGGTGGTAAACACATTAAAAGCAAACAACACACAATACAGCAGTAAACATTAAATGAAAAACAATAAAAGCACCACATAATTACGAGACCATTAAGTCACAGCAAGCTCCCCCCTCCCCCACCGCCACCCCTCTGATTTGTGTCTGGGCCCTATCCGGCAGCACGTGTCCTAGCACTGCACCAAGGTGCAGCCAGCCATTGGGAATAAGCCATTGGGTCTGGGAAGCTCTCGGTCTCTCCTTGGACCGGAACCTGCCGCAAGTCAAAAGCCCTGCGGTGTGATTCGGCCTGTGCTGGTCAGAGGGGCTCCCAGGGGCTCCTTGCCTGGACAACAGTTCCCAGGAGTCCCTGACAAGCTGGGCTGGAGGTAAAAGGAAACGCCCCAGCCTTTGGCGTTTGCCTCTGCATAGAAAGAGAGGCACTCAGGAAGGGAAGCCAAAAGCGAGTATCATAACGGCATGGGGCTGCCTGTGGTCCCTGCCTGTTGCCTACGCCGCAGCCCCCTGCAATGACCGCTTCTCCAGAGCAGGGATCCTTTAATGCTCCTCCTTGTGGAGGGGGCGCACCTGTGGGAGGCCGGGGATCCCTGTGCCTGGCTGGGATCAGCCCCATCTATTCCGGCTGCGTCCCAGACTCATTCCTTGCCCACCACCTCTCTCCTCCTGGGCAAGCAAGCACTTCTTGAAATACACCTTCCTCTCCACCCACCCCACCCCCGGCCAATCGTACCATCTACAGCCCTCTCTTCATTAAGAAGCAAAAGGTGTCACTTGCCTCTGAGTCAATAGCTCCTAATTAGTTTGCTATTAATTAAGGCCATTTGGTGCTCGTTCTGTAGCAATTAGTTGGCAAACCAGGCTGCCCTGTCCCAGGAGCTCCAAGAGGCTTTTAAAGCACATGGATTTCTGGAATGAAGTCAGCTTTGGGGGTGCCTGCCTGCCCCCCCCTCTCTGTGTGTGTGTGGAATGCACTGAATTCTGGCAGATTACATTCTGCACTGAGTTTAATTGGCAGCAATTAAGTCATTATCTCCTCTTGTGTGGATGACTGAAGTTGGAGATGCAGCAAACAGTCAGCCACTCTCCCTGAATGAGTGCCCACAGTGGCTCAGGGGCTTCTCTGTAAGTGGGGTGGGGGGTGGGGGGAGGACATCCAGAAGTTGGGAATGACTTCTGTAGATGGAAACTCTCCCCACCCCCGCCATTGTTCTGAGTTCCTCAGTCTGGACAAATTTGCTGCAATTTGCTGCCAGGGTTCATACCATTTCATTTCCTCCAGAGGAAGATCTACAAGAGAATTGTCACCACTGATGGAAGAGAAGAGTGCTGGGTTTGACCATCTCAGTGAACACATCGCTTTCCCACAGTTCTGCTCACTTACTGTCTAAATAAATTTTGGAAGAGGTAGCCATCTTAGTCTGTACAAGAATTCCGGGCAAAAATCAAAGAAACAAAATGAAACAAAAGACAAACACATGTGGCACCTTTTAAAGACTAGCTCTTATATTTGAATGTAAGAAATGTAATCGAAAGAAATGTATCTCAACTCAAGAATGTGAGGCTTATGGGTGCTTTGAAGAAATAATTTGCCCTTTAAACAATCACACATTTAAAGGGGGTGGGGGGTGGAATGGACACCGGAGAAGAGAAGATCTTACACACAGGGGAAAAACCTACACATAAACACTCTTCAGTTTATGGGAAAACAGGCATAAATTAGGCAACGTATACCAACACATCAGGAAACTTGCATAAAAATACACACGCCTTTACACACAGCCGCCTAAAACAAAACGCAAGTGGGAGGAAAACACATGTTGGCATTCGGAGAGATTTCCATCTCTGTCAGGGCGATCCGAGGGAGGTGGTGGAATGCTTCGGCCCACGCCAATCAATCAGTGGCTCGGCCTTCCATTCATTGATCGATTGGGGTGTGAGGAGGAAGGCGGTCTGGAATTCCTCCTCCTCCCCCCCCCAAAAAAACTGCCCAGTGGCTGAGGCTGCCAGGCTGTGTCCCTCCCCCCCCCGCCCCCCGAAGACCCACACATGTTCATGAAGTCCTCTCAAGGGTGGTTCTCTGCAAGCCTCATTTCGCTCTGCTGGGCGGGGGAGTTGGAACCTGTGCCGGGGTGTCTATATGCCGCTGCTCTTGAGGGTATCATCCAGCATTAAAAGGAAAGCTGCCTACTTTGGTTTCTTTGGCTTCCTTGACCTAATCCAGCATCTAAAATTATTTCCAGTGGTTGGTAACATCAGGAAGGCTAGGGGAGCCTCTGCCCTTGGCAGGGAAACTGCAGCTTTGCGTTTGCCCTCGCGGTGGCTGGTTGTGTAAGAGGGTGGGACAAATCCCACCCCCACCCCCACCCCGTCTTAGAACAAAGCAGCTGGTCAAAACTGGACACTGCCCAATGTCTTGAGGAGCCCCATGGATGGATCTGCTTCTGTGTTGTGCCTCCAAGTGACACACAGACCAAGTGGGAATGCAGGATGGTCACCTTTCTGGACTACACCTTCCAGAGTCTGGGAATTATGGACGTTGTAGTGAAAAAAAAATCAAATAGCTCCTCAGCAGTGGACTATGGGCTTGGAGTTGCTTGAATCAGTCCTGTTCCCCCCACCCCCACCCCCCGCACCCCCAATCCTCACGTCTCCTCTTGCTTAATTTGGACAGTCTGGCCGGCTGAAAAGAGCATCATCTCAAAGCCTTGCCCAGGTTTATTTGGCCAAAGAAAAATGCTCCTCTGACTTTTATGTCTTTTGAAGGTTTACGGGTCCGCCTGTGTGTGAGTGCGCATGCGCGGGCCAACACGACTGCCTGTCTTACATGCTTTATCCATAAATAAAGGAAGGGTGAAAGCCCAGGATGGGGAATGTCTGAAGGGATGCGGGGTCTAATGGTTGGAGTCGAGGTCATGGCATCCAGGCTGCCTGGTGTCTCGCCTATGATTGCCGGGCTCAACGTTTTAATTTTAATTCCATCTCCGGAGCAAACAGCTTCGGGGAAATCAGCTGGGGAGATTGATAGAGACCATGAATGATTTATAAAGCCTCCATGGTGGTAATCAATACTGCTTCTTATTACAGCCCTCTGCTCCCAGACCCTCTCTTTACAGATCATTTTTCTAACCCTTCTAATTTGACCCAAACTTAATTGATGAGGCAACTGTGGGGGGAGGGAGGGGGAGGGCACCCTCCCCAGCGCCTCCCTTGCCAATCTGGACCATTCTGTGATGCTGAGCTCCACTCCTCTGCGGGCTGCCTCGGGTGCCCAGTGAAGGCTCAGTAAAGTTTCCTCAGCATAGATGGGGGGAGGCAGCCTTTTGCCTGCCCACCTGGACAGCAGCTCCCACCCCCCGCCCCCCACCCCCCCGGGATGATGTGCACCCACTTGACTTGCAAAATACCAGACATGCTTGCTCAAATGGTACCTGGCTTGGAGTCACACAGGAAACTTTGATACTGGATGGATTTATCCTTTTGACGGGGTGGAAAATGCTAAGGGGCCAATATGTGGGAAGATCAGCTCTTATGCAATGGAGAGCATCTCTCTCTCTCTCTCTCTCTCTTCCATTTTCTCGAAAACAAGCTTAGCTTAAGAGACTAGGTGCCAACCTCAGTGTTGCACAGATCTCTTCTTCAAGAGTTGAGCCAAAGAGGTGTGTGAGAACTGATTTTTTTTTTTTGCTTTTCACCCACAAAAAGCAGCAGGGTTGGACAATCTGCCTAGGACACTGCCAGTTGCCCACCCTCCCCCCAAAAACATCTCACCACAAACTGAGAGATTTTTTTTGTCTCCTTGGGCACGATCCAAGGGGAAACGGTGAACAAACGGCAAGCTTGGCTCTCCTGTTCCAAGAGGCTCAGAACTCTTTGCTCCGTGTTGTGTTTCCATGGTTGTGTTTTCTTGCTCCTCCTTGCAGTTAGACTCTAATATTTCATGGTCAAAAGGCAGCCTCTTCTTTCCACTTGATTATTTATAACATTCCTGTTTGACGAAATGCAAAAGCAAAATGTTCTTACTGAGGCATCACCGCAGACAAATTCACATCCAGGATCTTTCCAAACTGCCATTCCAGTGAGCTTTTGGAGTTTTTGCTACTTGGAAAGGAGTGTTCCTTGTGTCTGGGGAATTGGTCATCAGGAGGCAAAGCTTCATTGGCCTGTTAGTTACGCAAACATGGCAGCTTGGAAGGAGCCACCTCTGGAAGGACAATGTTGCATCACCTTTTAATTGCAAAGCTGCCCTCTCATCCTGTCTTGCCCCCTCAGTACCAGGGACCAGAGGCCATTTACATTATTTCCATATGGAAACCCCAGACTTCTGAGGCTGGCAAGGGCATTCTGCCTTCTGGGCAGAGAGCCTCCCTGCAAAGAGGTGAGAAGGAAGGTCAGGCAAGTGCCAGGAGGTGGAAACCAGCCTGCAAAGGAACTGAACTGGATCGAAACCTCCATGCCAAGACCCTGGAGTCGGAGGGAAAGAAAGCCGTCACAAAAGCCTCTGGCCTCCCAACCGGCTCGCCTGGTTTTTGCCCTCTCGGAGTGGTTGGAGGTGGTTGCAGCGGCAGCGGGCAGCTCTTTGCTCCGTCAAAAGAGGGGATGGCTGCCGCCTCCTCCTCCTCCCCATTCATGTATTTCATATTATAAAATGACTGCTGTTGCCATGGCAACATAAAGGGAACAGATCTCATTACTGAGGCCTGGCCACAAAGATTTTCTCTAAGGAATTTCTTCTTTTCATTATTTTTCTCCAAAGGTCAGTTATCCTCTGAGGCGGGGTGGGGGGACTCTAAGAAAGGTGAAGCATATTCATGGCAAAATTCCCCAGGTGGAATTTACAATCATCCTCCCCCACCACCTTCCTGCCTGGCTTTTAAAAAAAATACTTGTTGAAATCTCTCTCTCTCTCTCTCTCTCTGGCTGGTGTTTTTTAACCCCTTTTGGCCTGTAGTGCAAAGTCAAATTTGGCTTTTTACCCACAACCACGGAGCCTCCAAGCCACAGGAGAGATGGACGGATTCCTTTTCTGAAGCTGGCGAGCAGCGTACCAGGGCTGTAACAAGATAAGGCAAGCACAGTAACCATATAGACACTGGTTGACTTTTGAACTGAAATATAGTTTCCTTTTTCCTTTGAAAACTTTCAAATGTGAAGACATTGACTGTAATCGTAACAATGTACCAATATCTTTCCCCCTGCCTTGATTTTTATTCATGCATGCTCATTG
This sequence comes from Phrynocephalus guinanensis, assembly GCA_037367245.1. Lineage (NCBI taxonomy): Eukaryota > Metazoa > Chordata > Lepidosauria > Squamata > Agamidae > Phrynocephalus > Phrynocephalus guinanensis. Next base: position 18,593,338 of record CM074752.1, read on the forward strand.
TGAAAATATAATCACAATAAACACTTGAAAAAGCAAAAAAAAAAAAAAAAAGATAAGGCAAGCAGCATTTGCAAAACCTAAACCCGAAGGAGAGCCATCACCTGGTCATGGGCAGGCAAATGGGCAAGCGTAACGGATCCTTCCAAGGTTGCAAGAAAAACCCACACCTAAAAATGCCGCCATTTGTCTGAAGGGCTGTTTCTGCCCATGAAGGCTGTGCTATGGCTGCTGAACCAATTTTTAAAACTTTGCAAAACCGAAGTCATCACTCAGGAAGGAAACCCCTTTAAGAATCTGCCAAGAATTTCAGGGCTCAATTTTTCAAGAGAGCAGCCCTTTTAAACTTTGCCACCAATAGTGGCCTGTTCCTGAAACCACTGGCCCATCTGAGGCAACGGGCTTCCTTGCTTCCTACTGCACCGCCTTGCACGCCCATGTATTGGCTGCCGCATGGGCCTTGCATCCCACCCAGGCAGAAGGCGGTGGAGGGGGTTCCATCCGGCCACCTTCCAGTCACCCCAGCAGGCCAGACAGGTCAGCCAAGGAAGCTGCTGGGTTTGGGTTCACCAACTGGGGGGGGGGAGGGAGGCAGGGGAGGCGGCTGGAGAGGTCCATGTTGTGACGCCCAGGGGGTCATCTCTCCAAGATTCTCTTCCCTCGCCAGCTGGAAATCCTGGATTCCATAACGGATCAATTTCAGACCATTTGATATTGATATATGAAGATCTCGAGGGATTACGGTAATGAATTTTTCATCCCACCACGATGGTATCGCCTCAGGAAAATGGGTCCGACGGTCAAGTACAAATGGAAAGAGACGTGGCCATTTAAGATAAGGAGTTATCTGTATACAGGGAAATGGGATTTCAGAGGAAGGGACCACCAGTGGATGGAAACAGCATTTTCCTTCGGGGGGGGGGTCCGAGATGGCTGGAGCGGTTGCCCACAGCTCACTTCTGGCTGCCAGGGTTTCCTAGCAAGCTTGGCTGGGATTTCGCCGTGGGGTTCATGGCAGCTGGGAAGTCATCTGGGTTCCCATGGAGGCAGAGAAGGTTCCAGGAGCGGCGCTCTGCGGTTGGAGAGCTTTGACCCTCTCGCCACTTTGCACGGAGGAGGGTGGGTGGTGGTGCTATTCAGGTGTCAGTGGTCTCTCCATTCTTGGGGTTTTCCAGCAGAGGGTGGATGGCCATCGACCGGAGAGGCTGTGTCCTCCCTCTCTCAACCAAGAACGGGGCTGGACGCAACTCTGCGCTTCTAGGAGCCTGCAGAAGTGCATGTGGGGAAATGTAACAAAATCAGAAAGGTGGCTTCATTTATTTGGGGGGTCAGAACTGCAGGCGTCGACCTTCAAGCTAGAGGCTCAAGAGACGTCAGTCACCCCAGCGGCTGGCAACCCCCTGCTCTCCAGAGATAGCGGTAGATTAAGGCAGCTTTGTCTGTCGAAAGCACCGCTGGGAGCAGGCAGGGAGATGTTTCCCACAAGGCAGAGGTCAACAACTACCTGTATTACCGGATACCCTCCCCGAGACACAGGTGTGACACGCGTGACACTTTCCGCAGGTCACACTTTTTCAAAAAACTGAAGAAATGGAATCCCCAAATTTCAAGACAAAGGCTTGCATTGGAACATTTATGAAAACGCTTCTCCTCTCCCTGAGTTTTTGTTTATCTCAACCCATCTATATCTTTTATTTCTGTCTTCTTGGGCCTCTTATCCTGGACACTTCTCCTTCTCTTGGCAAGCTTGGACTCAGTGAATCGCCTACATTTGGTGACTTCTCCCCATGGGCTTGTTTCATGCTGGGCACACAGTTTCCCTGCAACCGGAGGCTCAACAAAACATAACACCCGACGGAAAACCAGCGAGGGCTGGGAGCAGGGCGGGCAAGATATTCAAAACAAGAGACCAACTTCAGCCGAGGAGTGAGTGAAGCAGCACATGTTGAATGAGCCTCTTGAAACCACTTGGAGTTGATGGTGCTTAGCGCGGCTGGATTGTGTCCCGAGGATGCTTAACCATGTCATTTTACCCCCCTGAGGACTGAGGAATCAGCTTCAAAATGGGCCTGAGCACCATTTCCTTCCTTCCTTCCTTCCCCTCCCTTGGATAGCACAGCTGGCATCACCCTACAGACCGAGGGAAAATTGTCTTCCTCACCTCTAAGGTTTGGGGAGAGGGTAGCGATCCTGCATGTCTCAGCAACAGACTCTGAGCATCCCTGCAGAAATGTGAAATGTGAGGATTCCCCCCTCTTTGGTATGTGGGAGGAGAAGCCCGATCCCTCCATGGAGGTTGGAGGTGTCTCCTCTTCTCCCCCTCCCCACTTCAGGAGGTGTGTGTGTGTGTGTGTGTGTGTGTGTGTGTGCTTTTTCTTCTCTGGGACAACCCCAGCAGTTCCTCTGGGCTTCCAAAGCCAGGTCCTTCTTTGACAAGTGAAAGGAGCCCCCCATCTGCAACTGAATGGTGCCTGCAAAGAGACAACACACTTTTTATCCCTTTTCTTTCTCCACAACCACCTCCCACCACTTTTTTTAAAAAAGCATGGTAATAAAATGCTATTCAAGAGACCCCAATCTCTAAAACACAGGGCCTGTTGAGATGACAGGCTGAAACCCATTTGCTGAGAGCCAGAATGGGGCCCTTTGTAACCTCTTTCCTTCTGTTGACAGTTACCTTTCAATCTGACAATCGGGCAGTAAGCGCTGATCTTTATGCAAGGCTCTATTCACCCTGCCTATTAATGGAAAAAAAAACGGGGGGGGGGGAGGGGGAGGGGAGAGAGACAGAACCTGTAAGAATAGCCTTTAATGGGCTGATAGACAATTCTGCCCCCCCCCCCAATTTCTGCTGTGCAGAGGCTCCTCTTATCTGCCTAGGCCAGAGTTGCGCCGACCGCTCTGGTCCCCTGCCCTGCCCTGCTCTGATTCCCACTGAGTTGGCCCTGGGCTCTGCTGGCGGAAGTGGTTCCATCCTGGTTGTGAAGGTGGGCTGACCTTTGTTCGGGTGGCGAGACCAGGAGAGCGAGAGGCCAGGGAGGGGGGGAGCCCAAGCAGCGCCAGGCGAGGGAGGGGTGGCCGGCTGGGTCACCCTCCTCCTGCTGCCACCCTGCGGTGCGCTTCTTGCACCCTTGGGAGGGTCCGCCGACCGGGACAATGCCTGTGCCTGGTGCTTCCCATCCAGCATGGTCACATCCCCTTGTTGCTCCTTCCGGACTTTGGAGCAAAATCCGCCCCCAATCATTCTGTAGCCTGGGGTCTCCTGGAGTGTTTTACAGACAGTTGCCCCCCACCCCCACCCCGGTTCCAGCCAGCCACCTCTGGCCTCTCTCCTTTCCCTGGCACACGACCCCATCATTAGGGCTCTTCTCTTCCATGCACTGATTTAATTTTAGACCCCTCCCTGAGTCCTGTGGCAATGAGTTCCGCCAGTCAGTTGGGTGGAACAGTTTGTTCAAAAGCACCTGCCTGCAGATCTCAGGAGCAGAGATGAATCGGGGCCCTTTGGGGGAAGGAGCAAACGCTTCCAACCCTCTTTTTTTTTTTTTTGCCTTTCTGTCCTGTTCTCCCTTCAACCTCCTTCTGGGGTGCCCTTCCCCATCCCAGGCTGGTTGGCCAAAGGGAAAGCCCCCTCCCCCCCCCACCACCAGGACCCCAGCACGGAGGGAGAAGGCCTTCGCCCAGGCCGGCTTCCTCAGGCAACCCCACCCAGGCCAGCAATGCCTCTCCTCCAGCCGGTCTGTCCCCAGGACCTTCCTCCTCCTCCTCCTCCTCCTCCTCCTCCTCCTCCTCTTGGAGCCCTCAGGAAGGAGGGAGCTTCTAACTCATAATTGCATCTGGAACGGGCAAATGCTTCTGCCAATGTGAATACATTAAAAGCCGCCCCGTCAGCAGTTGCACTGGCGGGGGGGGGGGGGGGGGGAGAGGATGGCATGCAAATGAGGCGCCGTCTTATGGCTCCATTTGGAAGCTGTGAAATGGCACCTTATTGTGTTGTTCTAAGATTTCTTGCTTAGTTAACAGAAAATGCTCACAATTAAGTCTGAACTCAGATTAATTCCCAGGAGAGGAACGGAGCTGACCTCCCAGTTCTGTTCTTTCCTGCATTTTGGGCCTGGGAGCAAAGGATCTCCCCCCGCCCCCAATGAAAAGCAGCAGCTGGGAAGGGGGCAGGGGGCAGGGAGTGGCGGAGCCCCAGCCCACCCACCCCGGCACGGGTGGAGGCCTGGAGGGTGACCCCTCTGGTTCTCCTAGAAGGCGTGGTGTGGTTAAAGTCGGTGTTTGCCAACTCACGGGGATCACAGGGGTCTCCCATCATCCCTGTTGGGAGGTGGGCCCGGATGCTTCTGGTGAGCAACTGGAACTTGCCAGAGGTGGGAGACCGAAAAGCAGCCAGGTAGACCCAGCGCTCCCCCCCCCACTTTCCCTGCCTTTCTGAGTAGGACGAGTTGAGTTGGCAAAACCCGTCTCTGCTCTTGGTGACTGCGTGGATTCGCTGAGGACAAGGCTTGCCCTCCTCGAGGGCTTCTTGTGAGAATGAGGCTGGGTCTTCCTACCTCCCTCCGTCCCGTTCCCCCCCCCCCCCGGGCTGCGGCGTGCTCTTCCTGGCGGGCTCCCTGCCATGCATGGCCTCCACAAGCATCCTTGGCCTCCGAAGGGACTCTCCTCTCCCGACAGCAGGAGGATAAACACTTTCCTTGTGCAAATAGTAATTGTAGGAAAGAGGCTTGCGGATAAATTATTATCATGACCCTCATTCCAGTGCGGAACATTCTCTTGCACCATAGAAGGAAAAAGTCAAAATTTGCATTTAAATGGAAAGTGCTTCCGTGGCAGGGCAGCACTTGGGGAGGCTCCAGTGACGGGGGGGGGGGGACCGATGCCTCCTTGCTTCTGAGACAGGCCAAACCTCATCCGTGAAGGGCATGTGGAGCCTGGGCAAACCCTTGCCATGACTCGGTGGGCCTGAGAGGTTCATCGCCTCCTTCAATTACCCAGTGCCAGAGCGAGAAGGGCACTCTGCACATGCCAGGGAGCTGTATGTCTTCCCTTCGACTCGGGGGTGGGGGTAGGGGTGGACTGCTCACCCTTCCAGGCAGGGGCTGGGCCAATGCTTGCCGGTGGTGGTGCTGGTGGCCGTCCGAGGGATGTCCCCTGGCAACTGAGCAGTAACGGGCAGGGGAGGGAGGAGGACCACCGGCCGCCAGGCTGGGAAAGGCTCAAGGCCCTTCCTTGGAAAGGTGAGCCAGCCAGGCCCTTCTGCCTGCTATTAATGGGCTTCCAGGCATTTAAAATTTAACAGGGGAAGCAATTAGCAATAAAAAAATGTTGCTTGAGCTGACTTTGATGGGATTCTGGTCAGTTCAGCACCGGCTATAAATAGGTAATGGGCAAAGGCCAGCCTTTAAAAATCTAATCTTATAGCAGAAAAAGAGAAGCCCGGATTGGTGACTTCCAGGGGGACTCAACCATGCATGGGTGTGTGTGTGTGTGTGTGTGTGTGTGTGTGTGTGTGTGTGTGTGTGTGTGTGTGTGTGTGTGTGTGTGTGTGTGTGTGTGTGTGTGTGTGCTGAGCCCTCAGGGCTCATCGCAGGGTGTATCCACCTTCCCCATCTCCCTCCTATCGCTTGGTGTGTTCCTTCCAGGGATGGAGGCAGCGGGGTGGGGGTGGGGCAAAGCTCTCTTGAGCCAGCAGGCATCCCTGCGTGGCATAAGGCTTCCTCTTCTTTTTAAACAGAGGAATCCTTGTGCATGTTTCAAGGGGGTGCGGGGTGCGGGGTGGGGACGTCCATTGCCCCACGGGCTGCCCTGTGAGGCTTGGGGAGGGGGCAGTCTCACCATCCACCCCAGAGGGCGGCGATGGCTGCTGCCTGCCTGAGCTCAGAAGATGGGGCTGAGTGGGCCCAGGGTAAGGCAGCTCCCTCCATTCCTAGGCACATGGCAACTTGATCCAGAAGCTTGAGGACTAGGACCTTCCTTCGCCCACCCCATCCAGAGGCAGAAAGAAGCTCCGTTGGCTGGGTTGAGGGTTGCAGGCTCAGTTCCCAGCCGGTTCCTCTGAGGAAGAAGGAAGCCTTGGAGAACAGGGTGCCCATCGGGCATGAGCCAAAGAGCTTCCAAAGAGGAGCTGCCGCCCGTGTATGTCTTGGCTGGCTCCTGCTGGGCTGTCGGAGAGGCCTTGGCTCACGATGGTCTTCTAGAGGCAGCCCTCCCTCCCCAGGCCCAATCTTCTGCCGAGGGGCACCCCCTTCTCCTAGCAGATGTCCCAGCCAAGGTGCCCCCCCCGAGGAAGAGGAGGAGGAAGAGCAGCAGCAGCAGCAGCAGCAGCAGCAGCAGTAGGCGGAGGGCCGGTGGAGGAGCCAGCCCCTGGCCCAGCTCCAGGGATTCCAGCACATCTCGGGTGGCTAACGAGGAGCAGATTGAGCTGGTCTAATTGTGGGACAGCCCGTGAAGGCATGTGTGGCGGAGGGGGAGAGGGGGTGCAGGCACACAGAGGGTACCTGATTAAGCAAATTGTCCACACCTGTGGACCTTTTGGAAGAAATGTCAAACCTCACTATGCCCCCCCTCCAAATGTCCGGCATGAGGAGAGAGAGTCCCCCCCCTCAAAAGAGCCTGGCCCGGGGATTCTGGGAGAGGAAGCCTCCAAGGGCAATGCTTCTACCCTCTGGAGCTGACACCCCCCCTGCCGAGAGGGGGCGGGTAAGATGATGGCTCCCAGGCAGCCTGGGGTGCGACTCTCCCCTCTCTCGGCTCCAGCAAGCGCCTGCCCTGCACCTGGGGCCAGAGAGCGTGTCCAAAGTTTGTTTGGACTCCTTCGCCACCCCACCCCCCAAGAGTGGGGAGAATGAATGAGGAGTGGCAGGAGGTTGTGGGGTGGGGGGTGGACAGCTGAGCTTAATTTGAAAAGCTGTGTTCCCCAAGCCGGACGGCTGGTCCTCTGACTGAGAGCGGGGGGGGGGGGCAAGGCAGAAAAGGGGGCCTGGCAAGATGTTTTGGAAACCAGATGTGAGGGCTGGGCTGGGCTCCCCTATCTGTTCACAATTATGTCTGATTTTGCATGATGACATTGGGGTGGGGGTGGGGCAAACATGAAAGACTTCTGGGGGTGGGTGGGTGGGGGAACGTGTGGGATGAGGGGAGCACACAGGGCTATGCCAGTCAGCTGGGCAGCAGCCGGGGAGGGAGGGGTGCTTTGGATGTAGGACTTGGAAGGGACGAAGGTGCCGGGCCTGGACAAGTGTGGCATTCAAGAGCATCACCCCCCAACCCCCCCCAACACACTCCTCTAAGAGCCACAGAAGAGCCAGAAGGGGGGGCTGTGGGTCATCTAGCCTCCCCCCCCCCCCAACCACCAAGGAGGCACAAGCAGGGGATCAGGCTCCCAACCTCCTCCTCCCCAGCCAGAGATATCTCTCAACCACTAACTACTAAGCTGTCCAAGATCACCCCCCCCAGCAGATGCTGATTAAAAGGGACCCCCCCCCAAAAAAAAACCTTGGCAGGGGGTGATGCCAGCTGGGGCTTTGGTGCCAGCAGCTCTGCTTGTGGGTCGAACCAGGTAAGGAAGTCCTGGGGCACCCATTTCCTCCCCACCAAGGCAAAGCCCGCAACCCCCCTCCTTCGGTAATCCACCACCAAATAAAGTCTGTTTCAGGTTCCTCTTTCACAGGGCTCCATATGCTCAGATTTAATTAGAGCAATTAACAAGTAATCAGATTAGCAAACTGCTGTCTTTGAGATAAAGGCATTTCTCCTCCAGTCATTGCCCTCTAGCAGCTCGAGGGAAGGGGGGGCTGGTTAGGACCAAGTCCGGAGGGGGGGTTGTTACCCTTTTGGGGTGGCCGGGACACCCCTTCTCCCGCCTGCCTAGCTGCAGCCCTTCTTGGGGCGCCCTTCTCAACCCCAGTGGCATGCCCCCCCCCCCCCGCCCGGGGAGGCCTCTTGGCCATGAGAAGGCCGCGCGGATTCATACTCCCATCTTCACCCTCTCCCTGCGTGGATCCTCATGGGAAGAAGTCCTTTATTAGATCAAGCACACGCCTGTATCATCCCAAGCATAGGTTTTGGATTGGGTTTTTCAGCCCACACAGGGGCCTCCCCTTCTGGGTAGCACCTGGTTTCCGTCCCCACTGCTTTCAAGAGTCCTTCCTTGCCACTGGCCCCTTAAGAGCCAGCTGGGATATATGGGGATGGGCAGTCCCCCAAAGCAACTCTGAGCTTTCCAGCTGGAGATGGTGGGCGTGGCAGGGCCAAAAAGATAACTTGAGTTGGGCAGCATCCTGCAGTCATCTTGCAGGGCGGAAGAGCAACAAGAAGGTGCGGAGGGGGACCTGGTGGGTGGCTTGCAGCCAGAGTGCTGGGGGCTGGTGAGGCCAAAGCGCAGCCTGAATTATTGCTGCCTTGGTTTCCCGGCTTGGATTAGCCTCTCAAACTGGTTAGCCGCTTCCCTGCTCGGTTCGCACAAATGTTAGGCGGAGAGGTTGGGACTTGGTTTTACTGCACAGCTTACAAGCTAAAAAGCTGTTTAACTCCCTTGCGTCACCTCCCCCCCCCTCTTTAAGAGGATTCCCTGTTATTGGCTTAGGCATAAACAGCAGTAAATACTTCACCAACTTACTTCCAGAAGGCTCTGACTTAACACCGGGCCATGCAGTGGAGAGAAAATTAGCAACCAGTTTGCTAATAAAAGTCTTTTGCTCCTAAAAAGCTTAAAGAGTGTCAGAGTTTGTAGAAGTTTTTTTTTCTAAAGGAGCTATTAATTTGTACTAAGCATCCCAGGAAGTGGAAGATTTTTTTTGGGGGGGCATGGCAGCAATACTGGCTTTGATGTGAGGCAATAAGAGGTGACACAAAGGCTGGAGGGTGGCAAGGGTGGTGGCATCAGAATCTAGCCCTGTCGCTCTTCACTGGCCTGGCCACGGCCACCACGATGGTTCCTCCACGAGAAGTGGACCAATGCAGCCCCTCAGAAGAAAAGAAGGGGGGCTGTCCTTTCAACTCTTTCCCGTTATCTCTGGTGGAGAATGAGCCGACAGCTGTGTCCCTGCCTCTTGACAGGCAGCTGGGAAAGGCAGGAAGGCACCTATAGCTGCCCCTTCACCCTTCCAGTAGGTGAGCTGCATGGCACTTCTTGCAATGAGCCTGAGACCTTGGAAGGATCTCTCTCTCTCTCTCTCTCTCTCTCTCTCTCTCTCTCTCTCTCTCTCTCTCCCTGTGTGTGTGTGTGTGTGTGTGTGTGTGTGTGTGTGTATGAGTGAGTTGGTCACACAATGCCTGCACAATTGCCTCTCAGGCATAATAAGATTGCATTAGTTAATGGCGATGACCTCTGGGTTGGAATGCTCCCCTCGCTGGCTAATTGATTCAAGATAATTACATTAAGTTCCCGCTGCAAACGGGTTTGAAGACGGGGAAACTTCTGGTGCGGCCGGCCAGCCGTGCTGGTTGTGGCAGCCACCTTCCCTTGGGGATCAGGCAAGTGACCCGCCGGCTCCAAAAGGGACTAAATCAGATTTGCCAAAGGGGTCATGAAGGTGGAACAAAGCGCAGCCCTGGACAAGAGGGGTTTTGTGGCCTTTGTGGACAAGAGGGGCCTTAGACTCACCCCTTCCGAGTCCTGCACCTGCCCACACAGGCAACCGGGGCCTAAGCATCCTTAACTGATGCCCCTCTGACCTCTGGCGGGAAGCCTTGATTGAGGAGAGTCCTTCTTTTCCTCCAAACCATGGGTGGGTCCCTCTGTGCCAAAGCCCTTGCCTTCAGGAATTTCTTCCTAGCGTTTAGTCCAAATCTCCCAGTAAGCTGGATCCATTACTTGGAGCCCTGCCTTCCAAAGGAGTGGGGGAAAGGTGCCCTGTGCTTCAGTTAACATTTCTGATTTGTTTATTTATTATAAAATGTTTTAAACTCTTTCTTCATCCTTTAGGATTCCAGGGCAAAGCCCAGGTCATGGAAACACACAAAAAGAGGCCCTTGTCACAAACATGGAGGGGGTGGGGTGGGGGAGGCAGCAGGTCCTAGAGAAGGAAGGGTGGGGTGGGCTTTTCCGAAAGCAGCCCTCCCTGTCGGTCCTGGGAAGCAGCTCTGGCTTTGCAGGTGCTCAGCCACCTTCCTCCTCCACCCTCCTCCTCCTCCAAGCGAGCCCCAACTGGCCAGCCTGAAACCAGTGGCTCCGAACATGATTAAGCACAATGACCAGAAATAAAGCTTAACAAGGAGCCAGGGATGGAGTTGTTCAGCATTATTGCCTTGTAAATTGTCCCTGTGATGAGATTTATAAAAAGAGTGAAGAGGCCTTTGGCTGGCAGCTGGAGAGTATTTATGGCAGGCCTAGGCCACGGCTCAAACACACCCTCTAGTGTGGCCAGTTGGTTGCTATCCCTCTGCACAAACACAGACAAAATGTGTGTGTGTGTGTGTGTGTGTGTGTGTGTGTGTGTGTGTGTGTGTGTGTGTGTGTGTGTGTGTGTGTGTAAAATAGTCACTAGGAATGTTACAGTTTCAGATCCCCAGGAAGGAAAAAACCCGGTGGTAGCCAGTTTTTGTGGCCTTAACCCCTACGTTTGGTGCCCCCCCCCCATGAACGTGGGGCTGAGATATTGGGTCTGTGCACATTCAACTTAAGATCCAGAAAATCCGACCATGCTCCTTTCAGGCACCACCCAGCCAGGCCAGGGTCCTGCATGGCTGGGGAAGGGAGGGCAGCGGGGTGGGGGGGGAAGGGACCCTGCCCCCTCCCAGGCCGACAGAAGCGCCCCAGCCAGGAGAGGCCAAATTCTTTCAGAGCCCAGTTTCCCTTCAGGCTCAGCTTTCCTGCCCAGGCTCATCAGCACCTCACAGAAACAAGCCACCGTCATCCTAGCTGGGGGCCCGGCACGGCGCTCCAGCAGCTCTCCGTTCGCGAAGGGCCCAGCCAGGGTCTCCCCACTGGAAAGCGGCAGATGGTGCCCAGCGAGGGAGGGCCTTGGCCTAGAAAGGTGGTTTGCATTAGAGAGAGAGAAAACGTGATATTAAATTGCTGGTGATTTAAAGACCTGCCACCCTCTTTCTTTCCCCATCGCTCGCTCTCCCCAGGCTCAGGCTGACCTTCCACGTGGAAAGCTTTTTCCTGATCTTCAGCCTAAATGCATCCCGTAGCTTGAGTGGCATCATTCCTTCTTGAGGCACCCTGTAGAGCCGGCCTCAACAGGGCAGAAGGAGGAGAAGTCTGGAGTTGCCCTCCTCCTTCTTTTTCCAAAGGGCTTGGAACAGGGGGTTTGGTGTTTTGAGGAGAGAGAGGTTTCTTTCCCGTAACGTGAGTCGCGCGCACACATGCAGTCATCCTCTCCTCTCCGCTTGCAGGGGCTGATGTCATCTCCTGGAGGGGCCCAAGGGCTGCCACTCGCAGGGAGATGGGGGGCTGCAGGCAGGCCGGTGGGGGGGGCGAGGGGGAGGGAAAGAGGCTTTCTTGTCTTTTCCTGAACCAGCCGAGGGAGTTGGGTGTCCAAGATCTGCTGAAATGTTTATTTATAACTCCCACTGTCTGGAGGAGCGCTGGCCAAGGCAAACATGTCGAGGGGTTCCCGACCAGCCCCGCCGCATTCTCTTCTAACCGTTATTGATGTGTGTGTGTGTGTGTGTGTGTGTGCGTGTGCGTGTGCGTGTGCGTGCGCCTGGGGGTGGGAGTGTGCAGCATTCACAAGCAAGGGAGCCCGGAGCGAGCTTAGCTGAAAGATCCAGAGTGGCCTCTTTTCCCAGGGAGCTGGCCACGGCCCTCAGACCAGGCAGCCACTCCCCCCCCCTGCCCCCAAATCCCACGACCAAGTGCCCACTGGGAGTGGTGGCTTGTTGGTCAGGAACAGGAAGGTGTGTTGAGTTTCTGACAGCTAAGTGTCCGAGAGAGGGCTTGCTTGAAGAGCTGTGGGGTGGCAGAACCCGTTGCTTGGCTTGGCTTTGCTCTTTCTTCCAACCCCCACCCCGAGGACCCGCTTTTTCTGGGGGGAGTTCCAGAAGCTGACCTCTGAAGCAACAAGTGCCAAACATGGATCGTATTTACGATTAGATTGGGAGGCGATGCATCCATCCTGAGTAGAGAGGGTGTTCCGTGGGTGCAAAATGACCCCAGTCAGCCCCCCCCTCTCTCTCTCGTGTCAGTCTACTAGACTGTCTCACCTGGAAGAGGCACCTGGCAGGTGTGGGGGGGGGGATTTTTCAAACCCAGGAAGGAGTGAGAGGAGGAAGGGCGGCTATTTTTCATCCCCTCCACGATGAAAGGAATCGCCCAGAGCCACTCTCTCTCTCTGCAGAGGAAGTACCCTCCCCCCCCCCTTTCGGGACTCCAAACGAACCTGCACGGCAGGCCCAGGGAGACGGGGGTGGGGGTGCCGGGCACCTGCCTTTCCTGCCCTGGCTGGGAGGCTGGTGTGGCCGGAGGGCGGCCATGGCCTGAGGGAAGGGGCCAGCGGTTCTTCTGAGGTGACCCCCCCCGCCTCCTTGTCCACAAAAAAAATTCCACTGCCACCACTGCCTTCCAGTCACTGCGCGGGGCGGGGGGGCTGCCTGAGTACAGACCCTACCTGTATGTTCTCTTTGGGCTTTCATGTCGGGATCCTGGTGGACAATTCCAACGGCCAATGGAAATGGAAAAGGGGGGGGGAGGGAAAGCCTGCCATTCTCTCCATCATCTCTCTCCCCCACACACATACATTTGAGAAACAGACTAATTACTTAAACCAATATTATCTCTGCTGGCTTGTAAACACAGCCGGAGGAGGAGGAGTGGCGGTTGGGGGGGGGGCAGAGCTTCCCATCCCCACCTGGGAAGGGACACGCCTGGCTTCACGATCCACCCTCCCAGTGGCTCCTTCTTGGACCGCATCCTCTTCAGTTGCTTATTGTCACCAACCTGGAAGGAAATGGAGGGGGGGGGGCTGCCTTGTCCAGTGGACACCGAAGGCACAGCTCCTGCCTCCTCCTGTGTGCCTCTCAGCGCGCAAAGGCCCCTCACTCTCCTTTTCACCCCCACCCCTCCCTCCTCTGTTCTGTTTGACAAGAGGGCCCGTGGAGGCGATGGGGTTTCCCTTGGCACAACGGGGGTGGGGGTGGGGGGAGCCCACGGCAGAGGCTCTTCATCTCCCACATTTGGGTAAGTGAGCCGTGGAATTATCCCATAATGTGGAAATCGTGCAATTTCCCTCTGATCTTCCCCCGGCTTAGCATTTCATCTCACTGAGGCCAAATACGGCATGACTAAGTAGGCAAGAAAAGGATCAGAGGCCTTTTGTTGCTTAAGTTGTGAATTAGACCTTCCTGGGGGGGGGAGTTGGTGTCACATTTGCCAGCGTGGAAGGCACGTCAGTTCTTGGTGGCATTGGGGTTGGCAGAGGTGGCAGCAGCAGCAGCAGCGGCGGCAGCAGCAAGGAGGGCGTGACGGGCGGAGGGACAGCAAAAGCTGCAAGGAGATTCAGGCACACGCACATGTGTGTGTGTGTGTGTGTGTGTGTGTGTGTGTGTGTGTGTGTGTGTGCAGAGACACCCAGGCCCAGCTAGGAGAGGACGGGTCCAGCCAAGAGGGCCTGTGGGCCAGGAGCTGGCCTCAGCTTGAACCAAGGGGGGAAAGGAGGTCTCTATGTGCGTATTTTGCTGCCCAGGACCAATCATCGAAGCATAGAAATGTGGAACCCCCCCCCCCCAGCCCAAGACAGGGACCCAATTCATAGGATATAAATTCTGGTTGATCGCCTGCCTGCCAACCTCGCCAGTGGCTGCCCTCCCCTTTGGCTCCGGATTCTGGCCCTGGAATCTCTGGGGAGGGGAGGGTTACGGAGATGCCACCACCCCTGCTGGCCAGAGATGTCCCCCCTGCCAACTCCACCTAGGCCTGCTACCTGGATGGGCAATGGGCCACCCTAACCCTAAGCCAGGACCCAGTTTCGGGCCAGACATAAGGCAGGAGACTCCTGGGACAGGCTTCCATCGGGGCCGCCAAGAGGCTTTTATCTGTCAGGGGAGCAGTGACAGTTTATGAATCAGGAACGCTCCGACCTCTGTGAAATTAGTCTTATTTGGTCAAAAGCACCGGGGAGAAAAATGCAAGAAGCCATCCATTAGTTCCTGGTAACCTTTTCAACTCTGTCTGTTTGTTTTCATCCTGACAGACTCCCCATTGCCTTTTCCAGCCCAGAGAGAGAGGAGAGGAAGAGCGGAGATATGGGAAGCTGCGCAGAGCCCATTGGGGCGGCCGGGTCATCCCATATCTCTGGAAGGACAGGTGTGTGTGTGTGTGTGTGTGTGTTAAGGGGTGGCTCCCTTGGCCACGGCTGTCCTTGCCGTAGGGAGATGGACTGTGATTCTGTTTCATTATATGCACCAGGAACATACAACAACAGCAAAACAAAACAAAAAGACCTTGTGGCACCTTAAAGATTGGCTGCTGAACATTTTTGTGGAAGAGGCTTCACCTCTTCAGACCTAAGAGAGAGACACCACAGAGGCTGGGTGGCCAAGCATTCACACAAGGCTCTAAGACAGAGGGGCAGCAGCAGGGGGAGGGGGAGGGGGATTGGCATTCAGTTCTTTTGAAGGTTTGTGAAGGGCGACAACGAGATTACCCAACAATTTCATTATCATTTCATTATTGTACACCTCCTTCCTCATTCCACCTAGAGGAGATACAACCCTATGCAAGCTTGGGTGCTCTTCTCCCCCCTTCTTCTATAGGGAGGGGTCAGTGGCTACACCACCCTTGGGACCCAAACTTCCAATGTTGTAAGGAAAAGAAGGTTGCACACACACACACACACACACACACACACACACACACACACACACACACACACACACACACACACACACACACACACACACACACACACACACACACACACACACACACACACACCTCTGCCCCTTCATTGGCTGCAGAGTTTCCTCCGTGTTTTCCTGGCCAAGCTCCTTCTGCAGAAACTTTTTTATGATCCTGGTTGGGTTGGCATTTGGCCGCCCCCCCACTTCCTCCCGGCTGCTCCAGCCCCACAGTTCGGTTCCCCCTTTCAAGCCATCAACGGACACATTCCCAATAAAAGAAAGAAACCCCAGAATAAACTTCAGCCCATTAATTATTGAGAGACATAATCCAAATTTATTTAATGAATTAATAATGGGCCATAGGGGTATTTTAATAATGAAATACTTCTAGTTGTGTTTCAATAATTATGGCAGGCTTTCATAATTACACCGCGGCAATGAAAATAAAAATCAAACCCAATTAGATGGAGCAGTCGTGTCCCGGGAGCTGGTGTCACCACGGAGGCACAGCTGGGTTTAAAGAGACACCAGAAAAATCAATGTTGGTTTCCCTGTCCTGGCCCGCCACCTGCTCCTGTGGTGACCGCAGGATGAAGCCACCCGGCAGGCTTAAGTGTGCAAGAGAAGTTCCAAAATGGCAGGACCAGAGAGTGAGTCTGCCTGCCCCCCCACAAAAAAAACAAGGTTGTTCTCTGAGGATTGGGGGGGGGGGCAAAGCTGAAAGCCAGCAGGATGGAGGGCCTTTGGGATGTCCCCGGGAAGACGTCTGTGCAGAAACTGTATGTGTGCACCACTTGTGTGACCATGAAAAAGGCAAGGTAGATTTCCACATATCCACATAGGCACCCAAGGAAGCTCTGTGTACCCTCTGCAATGCAAAGACCCTTCAGCTGTGCCTGGGAGGTCGCTGGCAGTGAAGAAGAGGTGGTGGAGGATGTCCGATTTAAAGCCTCTTCCTCGTGTCCCACTGAGCCAATCTTCTTCCTCCTCCTCCTCCAGCAATCCCTGCCCTGACAGGTGCCCTGGGGAAGGAGGACCTTCCCTCATCCCTTGAGACAACGGGGGGGGGCACCCCTTTGAGACGTGGTTATCTGAGGGCCCTCGCCTGCCAGTCTGACATTGGGGCAGAAAAGGTTGCACTGCCTCCCTCTAAGTGCTCTGAGGGTCCTGCATGCCTGCCGGGCCAGGCGAAGGGGGCCAAGGGGAGGGCTTTCTGAGGCCACCCAGTTCCACACCCCTTTTCTCCCCCTTAGGCAGAGCAGAGAACAAACAGAGATTTCCATGGTGGGTTGGTGAGAGGGACTGTAAAGAAACAGAGACATCAGCTAGGGATATTTTGGATTTCATTCCGCAACTAAATTCTCTGAATTATTTAAGGAATTATTTTGAGAAGAGAAGGCGAGGAGCATGCTTAGCAACTAAGTGGTGTTGGCAAAGCACCGGAGCAGTTGAAGAGTAGCACCAGGGGGCTGGAGAGTTTGCAAGGTCATAATTATGTACAAATTAAGTGCACTAATTAACTGTTCCTTGGAGGGGGTGGAGCCTACTGCCAAGGCTGCATTCCGACAGGCATGGCTTATGACCCTCTCCTCTTGTCTAGATCTACTCACAGATTAGGATCCTTAAACTTCCTTCCTCCTCCTCCCCCCCCCCATCCCTCCAGGTCCCTTTTCCCTCTTCCTCTGATGAGCAAGTGAAAGGCAGAGCAAATCTGCACAAACAGAAAGCAGCATTAAAGACTTCTGTAAGCAAAGTTAAGGACTTGTTCTCCTGCACTAGCCCTACACTTATTTCTCCTCAAGCAGTAATTGTAACTTTTCTGCCCTAAACCCAACCTTTCATAAGTCGGATTCATATAAATGTCAACGTACCTTTCAGCTATCGCTTGCACAAATCTGCTCTCATTGGCCTTTGCAAATGCCTTGAGCAGTCCTCTGTTTTTACCCAGGTATTAGATCCTGAAGTAGTTAGTCCTGGTGAAGAATGACACGTGTGCCTGCCTGCTGGCCAGTCATCTCCACAGCAAGGTCCACCCCATCCCATTATTTTGTGCCCCAGATCTGGATTTATCTGTAGGTTTGCAAAGTGGGAAATCAAAATGACTATAACTTTTTAAAAAAATTGTATTTTTGCACCAATGCACACGAAAGCAGGTGACATGAGAGACCTTAAAGAGGAGAGGAAGTCTGTCGGCATCCATACAGGTAAACTCTGGGCTTTGCAAAGCAGGCACCACTAAAGCTTCCTTTGAAAAGATAAGGCACGAGAGAAGAGACAGAACTGAATTGGGCTCCATCTCATTTGATTTAACTAATTAGGCAAGGAATAGAACCCGATTCATCAGTTTGTTCCTCTTCGCCTTGGATCCTGATTGAAACATGGTTCTTGGAACCCATCTCTGTACAAATCTGGCGTGTTCTGGACAATTCAGTTTGGGGTGTGGGATTTTTGTCTGAGCCCAGCCCTCATATCTTCCTTTTCCCCCTGGAAGCAAAAAGCACCTCTGGCTTCTGTCTCGCCTTCTCCTTGCAGACTTCCTGCCTTTAAGCCATCGCCCCCACCGGCCCCCACCCACACATGCGTGCACATCCACACACACCCGTGCCCGCAGGGTTGCATCCCTCTGCTGAGCACCTGGCTTCAGCCACCTCCCCACGGATCCCTGTGACCTCCTCGGAGGGCAAACCACTCCAGTTGTCCTTGAAGACAAAAAAGGCAAAGTCTTGTTGGAGGTGAAGGCGGTATCTATCCAATTTTCAGCTGCCATCACATCGAAATGAGAAATCTGAGGCAGCGCCAGCCACAAACAGCTGATAACCGACTTGCGGGTAAACCTCTTCACTTATCACTTCTCGGGGTCACCTCTGCCTCTAAAGGCTTGTTTTCCTTCAAAAAGAAAGAGAGAGGGGGAGAGATTGCTTAGGACATTTTAACGGTGTGGTGGAATGATAACCAAAGTTAGCTGGCCTCCCGGTTTTTGGGCTGCAGCTGCCGAAGTAGGCTGGGTGCTGAGCAAGGGCTTCTCTGGTCGATTCCCTTGAAATCTTCATGGCCTGAAAGGCTCAAAGTCTGAAAATGGTGCAACCGTGAATGTGGTTCACTTCCTGTTTAGATGACTGCAGTGCATGCCACCTGGAGCTGCCCTTGGAGATGCCGCAGGTGAGAGAGAGAAAGGCTGAAAGTGACAGGATGCAAGAGGAAGGCACTCTGCTCTTGGCCAGAAATTTCTACAGCTTTGGAGGGCATTGCCTGCCCTGTGAGTGGCTCTTTGCAGGGGAAGGGGTGCCTGTGTACAGGCGTGCCCCAAATGGCCTGTGCCCTTTGCTCTGGCATCCCAACCCAGTGAACAAGTCAAACCGAAGCAGGGCTGGCCGAGAGTCCCCGGGCTCTGGCCCCGGGCGGTAATGAGCATCCCCTTCCTGACAGCAGGAGTTACGGAGGTGGCTCTTCAGCTATGACAGTTTAATCAGATCTCAGGATTCAAGGACATTATATTCCGCACCTGCTCAGGGGTAAAAATGGATGGCGTGGTTCAAAGAGAGAGAGAGAGAGAGAGAGAGAGAGAGAGAGAGAGAGAGAAGGGAAGAGAGATGTGTGCCAGTCCTGTCCTGAGAAAGGCAGATGTATCAAGGGGGCACAAGGGTTTTTAGGAAGATTGCCACTGCCAGAAGAAACCCCACAGCCAGTGGCCTTGCTGCGGCTGGGAAGTCGTCATCATCATCACCATCATCATCCCTTCACTGCCACTGTGCACTCAGGGTCACCAACAGCCCCGCTTGCCTCTGTTGCCACCGACCCTGGGCTGCATGGACTTGGGGTGGTGGGTGGTGAGGGGTGCCTTGTTATTCTTGACGACAGCATCCTAATACCCAGCTCTGGCGTGTGTGTGTGTGTGTGTGTGTGTGTGTGTGTGTGTGTGTGTGTGTGTGTGTGTGTGTGTGTGTGTGTGTGTGTGTGTGTTGGGAATGCCTCCACTCTTGGCCATAAATATTGCCTTAATTTGCATCCAGGTGGAACAACATAAGAGACCGTCTAGGAATTATGTAGCCTTCTGACTGATGAGCTCCATTACTGCAGCCATCATTTCGCTAATAATTACGCCCAAGCTCCAGCCTGCGGTTAATCGGCCCTGAAGATGGATCCCAGGTCCCTACAGTCATGCCAGTGGCAATGACTTTTGCTCGCTCTCGAGCGCACAGGACACCTCCGAGCAGGGACAGGAGAGGGTGGTGGGCCACCTGAAGGAAGTGGGCGAGGACACCTTGGGAGGAAGGAACCGTGAAGAGGAGAAAGAGGCACCTCAGAAGACGCCTTGCCCAGACCTCAATGTTCCTGCGTCCACTGCACCCATTTCCCTGGCGATTCCACTGCAACTTCATTCTGAGAGAGGCTGGGGCCACATTGGCGTGGAGGAGAAAGGCCTTGCCCTCTTGGGTTGGCTTCTCCATGCCCACCTGGGAGCCACCCACGCTCCTCCTGAGGTGTCTCCTTCAGCCATCCAGCCAGGAGCTCCCCGCCTCCAAGCCCTGTGCCCACACACCAGCCGTGGCATCCTTCTGAGCATTGCTTGCCATCCTGCCAGCTCATCAGGGCATGAGCCTATCTTAGAAGAGAGGGAAGTAGGACTCTAAAATGAGATTTAAAAACAAGGTGTAAAGACCAGCCATAGAGAGAGCCAGGTTGGAAGCCCTGATGTTTCTAATGCACCACTCCAATTTCAGAACTATGAAATGAAGGCTGCACTTAAATTCAGATCCAGCATCTGCATTAACAATTCAACCCCCCACCCCCCGATCTATTGATTAGCTGGCTCTACCCATTTGGAGACATCTGTAATTAAACCTCAGCAGCCAAGACCCTGCAAGGGAAATGGTCCAGCGCGCACACACACGCACGCACACACCACAGCAAGGCTGATTCCTGGAATTTGGCCTCTGTCCTGGATCAGGTTGATGGGAAACTATGGATCGGTTTGTGTTGGGGGGGGTTCTGCTGGAGAGCAATGCCCTTGTATCTGGAAAGGGACCAGACAGCACAGGGAGCGGCTAGGATTATGGATGCAGGCTGAAAGTTGAACAACACAAAAGTTTGGTCCTAAAAGAGACCCACTCAGGGCAGAAAAAAAATATATCAGGATAGGGCCCCATGGCCTCCGAACAATGCAAATGTTCCTGCTTTAGCCTTGCTTCAGCACAAGGGGCTGTTGTTCCCCTCTTACCATCCACCAGTGAGAACTCAACCAGGAATGACTCTGTAGTACACTCTTCTCCATGAAAGTCTGTACCTGCCACACCTCACCCATTGGCATGTCGGCACTCCTGCACTCCAGGGCCAACCATGAGACCCTCATCAAGGGGGAACTTTGGCATGTCTGCAGTCTTGCATCCTTCCCTGAGGCTTCTGGGGAAGTGGGCAGCCCTCTGCAAAAGCTTACCCCCCCCCCCAAGAAAGCAGTCTAGTCTTGCAATGCCCATTCTTTACTCACTGCCTCTGGTTTCCCTCTGCACAGTGAATCAGAGGCCAGAGAAAGCTGGGGAACAGGCTGGAGAAGGAACGCAAAACATGTGCTGGTGTGCACAGATAAGACTGCCCTGCTTAGACCAGGGTACCAGGTCATATTTTGACCAGGAACAGTCAATGACAGGAGCGTGTGGGATAGCGAGTGTTGGGGTGCAGAGCGCGCCGACATGACATGGCCTGTTCTCTCTGCTCCCAAAGAAGGGTGTGAGCATGACGTTTCCTTAAGTCCACTTTGTTCCTGCCAGCTCTGCCCATGGACTCTTGGGTGGCCCTTTTTTGGCCTCTGCGTGCCTGGGGGCCTCGACATTCCTGGTGCATCCTCCGCCTGAAGCGGCGGGGAGGTCTTTCTTCCACTAAGCTTCTTGGGGTCATGTCGGCTGTTGGCTGTTTGCTCGGGGAAGAAGGGGAAGGAGGCACAAGGTGCCATCCAAGGACATGCCCAGATTCTCCACCGAAAGCAGAGGTTCAGGGCTAGCCTTGGGGAAGGAGGCCTTCCTGTCCAGCATGGGGAAGAGCCTCAGGCATCGCCTCCTCCCTGCCCCACTCTTCCAACATCCAACTTTGGTCCCAGTTAGAAAACCATTCCCAATGATTCCAGGTTCTCTCTCTGTCTGTCTCTTCTGGGCGGGACAGACTTCTTCCTCCCTCTCCTCCCCCTCCTTTTCCTCCTCTCCATTGTCCATCTTGGATGGCTGCAATGAGGAGCCAGGAGTAGGGAAGGAGAGCTTCTCCTTTTCCTGTTTTAAGTGACTTTTGTTAGCCCAACATGTCATGAGCAAGAAGGAAAAGAGGCTTTTTGGTCTATGGGGGGGAGGGGAAACGGGTGGGGAGTGGGGGGAGAGAGAGAGACAAGGAAAAGACACGATGGTGTGTCGAGGCGGGGTGGGGGTGGGGGAGGGGGGCTGGAGCAGGCAGGAAATGATGGGGAAATTAAAATTCAGCTCCAGCAGAAGGAGGCTGCAGCGCTTCGCCGTGCTGTTCTCTTGGCATCGATCGGTTCCAGCATTTGACTTTCAACCATGACAAAACTGTGGGCAAATTAATTGTTCTCTAGGATATTAGGCATCAGAGTCTATTAATCCTCTCTGGAGTCAGATGCGCTATGAATACTAATGCAGAGCCACCGAGGGGGGGGGAGGCAAGGGGTGTGTGCCTGCAATCATGTCATTCTGAGATGGAGTTGATGCTGCCTATGCTGCTGCTGCCACTGCTGATGATGATGATGGGGGGGGGGAGAGGCTGTTGCCTTTTGGGGTGGAGTGGAGAGGAAGATGGCTGGTGGAAGGAGGTGGGGATGAACGAAGGAAGCCCTTCTGTCATCGGCAGCCATTTGCTGGGGCTGTGCTCAGATCTCTGGCTGATTAATATTGGAAAGGGAAAAAAATAAACACACACACACACACACACACACACACACACACACACACACACACACACACACACACACACACACACACACACACACACACACAAAACCACCCTCTGTGGCAAATCTTCTTGGAGTCCAGGGACCCCCCAGAGGCCTGGAAAACAGAAGAGGCAGCATGAATTAAAAAAAATAGGAGGGGAAAAAAAACCCAAATGTTTCGGATTTTCCACCTGGGGAAAATGGGGGGACAAAGGTTTCAACTGTTTGTGCAAATTCTGGGCCAGTATTTTAAAAGAGATAATGAAATTGCGGGCTAATTGTACCCAGGCTGGCCCCCCCCCGGCCCATCTCTACCTAGCGCTGTTTTCCACCCCTCCTATGTTGGAGGTGAACAAGGAATCCATTTCATAGATTATTTGCAGACAACTGAAATTGGGGTGCTGGTCTCTGGAGGAGACCCTTTGATCCCCACGTAGTTTCATTCTGCAGCCTCCCCCCCACTCCTCCCACTCCCCCCCCACTTGGAATTTCAAGACAAAACCAAACCCTCCAAGTTGGGTCTTCCTTAGAAAAGAAGGGAAGAAGCATCCAGAGATAGGTTTGGGTCCCCCAGCCCTCACTGCTGCCTCCTGGGCAGGGCTGGGCATCCTCAAGCGAGGGAGACCCGACCGGCCTGCCTGCTTATCTGGCAAGAGCCGCCCCAGACGGCACAGGCCTCGCCTTGAGCAGAGGAGGAAAATTTACAGCTGTGTAAACACAGCACCCGCGCCTCCCTTCCGCCTGATTTGGGGCTAAATGCAGTGTTACTTAATTAATGCGTATGTGACTTATGGGGCTATTTGCACCTCTTAGAGCACGCACATGCGGGCCATTAGAGGCACCCTGGTTCCTGCTGCTGCTGCTGCTGCTGCCGCCCCGCCAGCCGGCCGGCCACCGAGGGAGGCTGCAGGCACGCAAAGGCCCCTCCGGGCTGCCTTCCTGGTGGATTTTGCCCCACAGCTCCAAGGGGAAAGTGGCGCCACGAGCTGGGTTCTGCTGACGGAGGTTGAAGGGGAAACCCTTGGACAGGTTGAATAGGAGGCGCCCTGTTGTCCAGGCAGCCTCTGTTTCCTGAGATGTGGTGCTTCTCTTCGTTGTCATGTTGTCACAAAGCAGCACTTCAGGCAGTAAGTGTGATTTCCCCTCTTGTCTTTTTCAGATTTACATGAAGATTGACACTCTCAGGCTTCCTTTCTCCTCTCTGCCTCCCCCCCCCCAGGTCACTTCCTGCTTCTTCTCGCTCCTTCTCCTCCTAGCTAGAGACAGGCCAACAAGCCCGGCTTTTCCATTACCGTATTTATCGGCGTATAACACGCACAGGCGTATAACACGCACCCTCATTTTAAGAGGGAAATTTTAGGGGAAAAAAATTTTTTGGCGCCCACCTGCCCGGGTCCCTATCTAACCCTCCCCCTAACCCACCTCCCACCCACGGAGTCCCTGAGGCAACCTGGCAGCTCCGTCCGTGCAGCCGAGGATCGGGGCCTTGTCTGGCGAGGCGGGCAGCGGCTGCGGCGGCGGCGGCGGACTGCCCACACCAGGAACAAAGGCCGCCGCCGCCGCTGGTCTGCAGCGAGATTTTCGGCTGCTCCGGACGCGCGCGGTTTGTCCGCTCCAGCCGGCACCTCCCCCCCCACTCATCGGAGGCTCCTTTGCCTTACCGGGGGAGGGCTCCCGGCTCCGTCCGTGCAGCCGAGGATCGGGGCCTTGTCTAGCGAGGCGGCGGCCTGCCCGTGACCGACAGCAGCAGCGGCGGAGGCTTGCGGCCTCGCTGCGCTCTGGCCGGTCTTTTCTTTATTTGACAGGCCGCCGATCAGCTGGGCTCCCCGATCGGAGCCCTGATAAGGGCTCAGGCAGCGGGAGAGCTCGGCGGCGGCGGCGCAACCAGGACGGGACTTCTTTGACGGCCCGTGTTCATCCGGGCCGTCTGGTCTGGCTAGGGATCTCGCACCGGGGGGGTAGATTTAGGGGGCGGGTTAGTTAGGGTCCCGGGGGGCGGGCTCCCTGCTCCCGGGGGGGAGATAGTTAGGCTTTAGGGAGGGGGGTTAGGGCGTGCGTGGGATCCTTGTTTCTCTGGCCTGCCCCGTCAGCTCGCAGTGTGCGAGCACTGGCTATGGGACGGCACTCGTTGTTTTTGCCAAGCACACTGGTCGCCTCATATTATATCGGCGTATAACACGCATACATAATTTGCCCCCTATTTTCAGGGGGGGAAAGTGCGTGTTATACGCCAATAAATAGGGTATTTCTGAGCGGGCTCCAAGCGCAAAGGCCTTTTATAACCAAGCTTAGGGCTCTTTCTCCTGCACAATCCCTAATCAAATTTTCTCAACAAGGGATGCAAATTTCCTGTGCTTATCTAATCATGGGTTTTTGGGGCCATCACACTTGTTAACTAGTTGTAAGCTCAGCACTAGCCTGCTGCTTAAAGCTACAATAAATCCCAACCACCCTTAGGGCAAAAAAGAAAAGAAAAAGGTGCCTTTCTCAGGATGGGCAATTTCATCCCGAATATATGGAGCTGTTTGCCCGATTGTTCTGGTGGTGGTGGTGGTGGTGGTGGTGCTATTTTCTTTGGGGGGGGGCATCTGGGAAGGAGGCTTCCCTTGGGGTGACGAACTCGGGGCTCGGGTTTCTGTGAGCTTTTCAGGGTGATTGCTCAGCCATGGCTCCTTGGCCCTGCACAGCTGGGGACCCCTGCCCCCCACCCCATTTTTAGGCCGAGGGGTTTGTGAAGAAACCTGTTTCCTGGAAAGCTGCTCGCCAAAAGGGGCATGTGAATCAGAAATGGGGGAGTGAGAGGGCGAGAGGGTCTCGGACGGCGGGAACCGAGTGCAGCTGCAACAACAGAGCAAGTCTACAGAGAAGCATGGGGGGGGGGAGGGAGATCCCCTCAGACCTCGGCCAGGCTCTGGCCATTTGTTGATTTATGACTGTTTTCCTTCAGATCCCTCCTGGGGCTCCTGGACGGGGCAAAAAAAATGGTCCAGAGGCTCCTTTCCTTCTTTGGAGAGAAGCAGAGAGAAAGGAGGCCCTGGAGAGGCGGGTTTCCCAGCCCTGGTGGGGTGAGGGTGGGGAGTGGCAGACCCTGACCTGAGTCTGGGCACACCATCCTGGGGGAACCATGGGAGATCCTGCAGGCTCCCTGCTCCCTGCTCCATCCCCTCATCCCCAAGTCAGCTTCCACCCTAGTAAGGAGTCGGCATTCTTGGCGATGGCTGACGTTCAAGAACTGTGCAGACAGCGGAGGGCCAGGATCACGGAGGCAAGCCCCCTGAATGCTGCCAGCGGTGTCTCCTGGAAGAGGATGTGCCAGCGGCAGGCTCTGGGGATGGGGCACCGCCCTGGAGGCACGTGGACCCACCTGCCCCCCAGAGGGGAGCTGTCATTGGGAGACGGAGCCCCTGGAAGGGCGATCACCCCAGCCAGGAGGAGGGCTTCCTGCTTCCCCTGGTGGGCAGGGGACCTGGCATTCCTTGTGACAGGCCAGGGCAAGGAAGCAGGGCTTTGCTGGCAAGTCTCATGGCTCAGAGGCAAAGGTCTAGGGTTTTTATTTTTCTCTTTGCCCTCTCTCATGCATCCTGAGACCCTCAGCGGTGAGAGGCTCGGCTCAGAAGGCAGGACAAGGTTCTGTTTCGTGGCCTTTGGAGCCTGAGCCCAAAAGCAGTGGAGGTTTGGGGAGCCCTCCGTGGCTGGCTTGGGAACAGCCGTGGTTTGGCCTTTTCTGTCTTCAGGATGGACTAAAGCACCCTGCTTTAGAAACATAGGCCTGAGATCTCCACAGGACCCTCCCCCCCCCCTGTGTTTGAAACCTTCGGGTTTGAAAAGTGGTACCCTGAGAAGAGGAGCTTTGGGAGCACTGGGAATGCAGGCACCTCCTGCAGCCCCCCCACTCCTTTTCTGCTCCCCATCTCTCCATCCTCCCAGGCACAGGTCTTGTGTGTGTGTGGGGGGGGGTTATGCACCCAGTCCCTTTTTGCTGGCCTCCATCTGGTTTCCATTAAGTGCATGTGGAGGTTCAGATGGGTCCTTGACAACTGACCTACCGTGCTCCCTCCAAGAGAATCAGAAAGGCCTGTTGGGGGGGGTGTTTCCTCCCCCTCTTTGCTCCCCCTCCCCCCACCCCACCCCACCAATTCCTCAACTCAGAGGAGGTGTAATAGGTTTCATCTGGAAGAGCAAAGAAAATTCCCTGCACCCTCAACTTCATCACGATTTTCTTGTCAGGCAGCTTTTGGACAAAACGAAATCAGGAACAAAATGCCTTGCCATTGTTCAAAAGAATTCCCTTGTTTGAAGTTAGGACTTTAAAAAAATAATAAAGGGAGATTCTGAAGATAATGCAGACCAGAGGGGGGAAGAGGAGAGGCCAGCCAGGGTATGGGGGGCACCTGTCCCCCTCTTCAAGGCCAGTTGAGGCAAATTCAGTTGGAGAGACATTCTTGTTATCTCTCTCTCTCTCTCTCTCTCTCTCTCTCTCTCTCTCTCTCTCTCTCTCTCTGTGTGTGTGTGTGTGTGTGTGTGTGTGTGTGTGAGTGAGTGAGTGAGTGAGTGAGAGAGAGAGAGAGAGAGAGAGAGAGAGAGAGAGAGAGAGAGAGATTTTCCAGTGGCAGGTAATGCCAAAGGCACAGCACCAGGGCAAAAAAAAAAATACCCATCATTTTAAATCTTCCTTCTGCTCATGAAGTCCTGGGGGCAGATGGGCCTGTGGACAAGCAGGAGTGGAATAGTAACAAACCTGAGATGGGCTGGGCTGGTAAGCTGTGATGGCTGGATTTGAACCCAGGGCTTTGAAGGGCCTCTCATGCCCGCATCTGCCCCTGGAGGTGTTTGCTTTTCAAAGTCCGCATTCTTCTCTTCCCTGCTGCTTGTTACTGTACTGTGCCTCACGTTTTTTGTATGTTGCTGAAAAACAAACAAGTACTGTCTAAATTAAGAAAATAATAATGCTATTCCTCCCCCCCCCACACAAATAAAAATATTAAACTTAGCATCTGGAAAGAAGGACCCCCCCCCATTTTGTCGCAGAACAAAGGGCGATGGGGATCATTGCTAATAAGGGCTGCCCAATGGCTTCCGATTTGTGATGGGGCTTCCTAGCTTCAGGTTCTCAGGCGTGGCTTCCTCTTCCCTCGGCCCTAGAGTCGCTCTCAGGACCAGGCCCTGGCTCTGCTGCCAGCTGCCCCCACGAACTAAGCCAGGCAGCTAAATCCGGGGATAGGCAACCATCGGTGGGTGTAACCACTGCCCTGCGGAGCCTTGCTCTCCCTGGCCGGCTGGGTTCAGAGCCTGCTGGGCAGCAGGAATCACAAAAGCAACACAGTTGCTTTTATTCTTTTGCAAGTGACAGCATTGGGGGCAGCGAGCTACAAGCCACTTGGCTACATTTTACTTAACAAATGTTGCCACTAGTTACCCCTTTTTGACAAAATTATATCCTGAAGACACAGTCCTGTGGGAACAAAGTTACTTTACTGGGGTAACAAGGTTTCCTGGTTCCCTTTGAGAGGGATTCACCAAGGGTCTTCGAGAGGCCTCTCATCAGTCAGTTTTCACTTTCTGTGGCCTCAAGCCCCCCCCCCCTCCTCCCCGAGAAGGACCAAGGGCTTCCCCACTCCAAAGGCCAAATGAAAAGCAGAAAGGGAAAGGCAGCACCAGGGGTCCTTTGCTGAGAGCATCATATAATGCAGAAGACCAATTGTCGGAGGAAGTGGCGCTTAAAGAGGGCTGTGAGCTACAGGGCACCGGATTCCTCTGACAAAAAAGGTAACGTCTCCAGGCTGTAGCCGGGCAGAGTCCAGGCGCCCGCTGGGCATCTTTTCCAGGGCTGAAACGGCCAGAGAACTCAGGGCTGGCTCTCGGTCCCCTCAAAGCCTGGCAGCCCCTGTCTGGCAGCAAACCCTGCGCGCGCACCCTGGCCTGGCCAGCCAGAAGGTGCAAGCCTCCACAAGCAGGTGCAGGCTGGCCGGTCAGCGGGCCCCCATTCCCCCCCTTTTCTGGAGCACTTTGGCCTGGATGGTGTGTGTGTGTGTGTGTCTGTTCGGGCAGAAACCCATCTTAAAAGTGGCCATTAAGAGCATCCCATCAATTTCCACACTACACAGGGACCCTCAGCATGTAGGTCCCTGTGTGTAGATCAGTGTAGGTTGCCTCTGTGTGTGTGTGTGAGAGAGAGAGAGAGAGAGAGACAGAGACAGACAGACAGACTGATTTTTTTTATTTTTATTTTTATTTTATTTTTTTTTATTTTTTTTGATGCTCTGCAGCCATTGGATTCCACTGGATTCAAGGAAGCACTCAAATCATGCAGCACAAAATGGGGGGAGGGAGCAGATTCTTCCTAGGTCAGAAAAGAGAGCCCACAGTCAGACGACCCTGCTGGGAACGGCGCAGCCACATCCAGCCACTCAGTGGGAACGTTTGGCCTGGCAGGTCTTCACTCCGCCTGCCCTCAGGGACGCTGGTTTGCCTTTATTTTTTGTTCGTGGTTTGCCCAAAAATTTATGAGCCATTACTACCTCTTTCTATTGCAGATTGATGAGGTTTCCATCTCTCCCTCCATATGCAAATAAAATGCATGTCTGGCTTAAGTATTGATGGACTGGCTGAAGAGCGGTGTGTGTGTGTGTGTGGGGGGGGTTAATTCGCCTAATCCCTGGGAGCCGATCCAGGGATTATTTGGTTTGGAGTCACCCTGGAAGGACCACCCACTTCCCCCCCCCCCTTGACGGGTCCCGTCCCTAGATGTGGCTGGCATGGAGATTCCTGAGAACACTGGAGCCTTTTTTGGGGCCCGAGCGCTCCTTCCCGGCCCCACAGGAGAGGAGCTTTAGAGAGGGAGGCCGGGCCGGGTCCAGCTGTGTCAATGTTTTCGGTTTCCACGGCTGAAGCCCCAGTTTTGAGCCGCAGCCAAGATAAGCCTCGCTCCAGTTGTTTTTGGCAGGGCCTCCCGCCCAAGGAATGTCCGCATTGGTTTCAAAATATGAGGCTTTCTCGTTCGGACTGCAGGACGCAAACCGAGAGCCTGGGGCCGCAGCGATCCTCTTGTTACCAACCCCTTGCACGCACGCACGCACACATGCACACATGCATGCATGCACACACCCACCCACCCCACACATACTCCCTCAAATTTGCCCTTCGGCAGCCTGGGCCAGGTAGTGGCAGTGTCAGGGGCGTTAGGGCAAGAAGGAACTTTCCCTCTTTAGGGGACCCCCCCCACACACACACACAACAAGGGCAGGACACCTCCCTTCTGTCCCTTTTCTGTTTGGCCTGGATCTGGGCAGATAGTTTTAGGGAACCAATGTTCTGCCCCAGAATCCTCTCAAAAATGCCCCCCACCCCCACCCCCAGCTGCCAAAAACATGGGGGAGAGGAGAGACAATGAACACAAAATGATCTGGGATTAGTTCCTGTGTGGTTTGGAGAAGCAGGCCAACCACTGGTGTCATATGCTGCAGGGAGCGTAAAACAAGAACCCCTCAGAGATGTGTGTTGTGTGTATATGTGTGTGAGAGAGGTGTGTGTGTGTGTTCTGAGAACTAGGCGACAGGACCCAAAGGACAAGGCGGTCTGGGGCTCAGGCTCCTCCCCTCCCCAAAATGAACCAGTTTAGTGAAACAGGGGGTAAGGCCACATTGCCAAGAGATTTTCCTGATTCAAAGAGCGATCTTGTGGTATAAAGAAAAACCCTGCACAGGCACCTTCCCTCCTTGGAGCCTTCCTGCTGTCTAGTCTGGAGAAGCTCGGCATATTCTGGGGTGCTGCAGAGGTACCACTGTCGTGTCAACATGGGGGGTGAGTTAGGTGGAAGAGGGCTGGTCAGCCAGCCCCACAGACATTGGGCTGCCCTCCTCTGACTGGCTGGCTGGCTGGCTAGTGGCCGGGCCTGGCCATGGCCCTCCTGCTCAGATGCTCCTAACACGTTAATAGGTTGTAAATGACTCTCTCTCTTTCCAGGCCTCTAAAGATAAGCTTTCTTTTCTCCAAGGGGTCTCTCCATCTGCAGCTTGGTTTCCCTTCATCAGAGAGCGGTGGTGAGCTCATATAGATTTCATACGCGCTGTTTTATTCATAAGGGTTTGCTGACTACTGAGCGGAGCTGGCATGCCGGAGCAGTGTTTTCATTTGGAATGAGAAGCCAGGGACGCTTCTTGAGTCTTGGTGGTGAGTGGAAACATCTGTGGGGCCATAACTGGATCCAAGGACGGTGGGCAGGAAAGAACAGGCCAAGGGGAGCGGTCCAGCCCCCGCCCCCAGGGACAGTAGGTGACCCTGCTTTTCCTAAGAATTCTTGCTCAGGTGGGAGGGAGGGGGAAGGGAGAGAGATCCCTACAAATTAAGCCTGTGTTTACCAGCTGTTATCCAACCACAAAACAAAAGTCTATGCAAGGCAAGATACAAAGGAAAATGAGCTGCTGTGGCCATCCACGGTCTTTCGCCACTGGCCAAGGTACCGACCCTAATAATGAGACGCTAGCTCTGATGCCCTGTGCTCCAGGGACCAAGCACCTTCCATGGTTCACCTGGAATCAAGTGAAATTTTTTCTCAAGAAGACAAAGATAAACTGACTAACATTTAACGGAAGATGGCAAACCGACCGATTTAGCTGAAGTCTTTTTAGAGTTCTTTGAGTGGAAGGCCGGAGGGTTTGGGGTACTTTAGGGGGGAGGGGGCCAAAGTGGAGAGAATGCCACCTACAACAGGAGCTGAAGGATTCTCCCAAGGTGTGTCTGCCTCTCGTGCTCCAGCAAGGTGGCATCCTCCTGGCAACCACTCAAAGGCGGCGGTGGCTGCCCCTTGTCCCACATCTGTCCTGCTGAACCAGGTGGATGGCTCTCTGGGGCTAAGGGCCATTCTTGGAGGTCAGTGACTCCAAACTGCACCCCCTCCTGCCCCCCCCGCCACCCTCAGAGCCCAGCCTTCCACCTTCCCTTCCAGGTTGGATTTGGCGAAGGTGATTAACCCACAAAGCCTCTATTATGATGGTCGCAGCCATGTGCTCAGCAGACGGCGCCTTCCTCTTTCCCTACCTGGGAGGAGGAGGAGGAGGAGGAGGACAGCTGAGACCCTCCTTCCAGGCCACCACCACCACATTCCTGCCCCTTCTCCTTCTGATCAGGCCCAGGGAAGGAGGGTCAGGACAGGAGGAGGGGGATCAGTGTGCCAGTGGTGTGTGTGCATGTGCGTGCAATGATGCCACTGGAGATTGGGGGGGGGAGAATATTTTGCCGCTTGGGGAAGAAGAGGGGCGCCTTTGGCAGAAAGCCTGCAAGCTCATTTACATACTCCTAGCTTAATTCTCCTAGGGTATGCAAATATATGCAAACAGCAACCCAGAGAGAGTCAGAAATAGCAGAGAACATTAAAATCACCCTACTTGAATATTGTTTTATGCAAACGATGTACGTGCGCAGTGTGTCATTTATTTAAATAGAAGCAGTGTCAGCATGCCGGTTATTTACCCTTCCGACAATCTTAGCAGGTCCTCTCTCTCTCTCTCTCTCTCTCTTTTCCTTTAAGAACAACAACTCTCAAGTATTGAAAAACTTAATTGAAATAGGTGCTCAGAATACCAGCAGCATGGAAGCCCTACGGGGAGGGTGCGGAGGGAAGAAAGGCCGATACACCAGAGGCCTGTGTGTGTGTGTGTGTGTGTGTGTGTGTGTGTGTGTGTGTGTGTGTGTGTGTGTGTGTGTGTGTGTGTGTGTGTGTGTGTGTGTGTGTGTGTGTGTGTGTGTGTGTGTGTGTGTGTGGAGGGTGTGGTGGCCCCTGAACAGGTTGGGTCACCCGTGGAATGATGGATGGTAGATCTACACCTCAAGAGGCAGAGGAGAGTCCCCATCAACCCCAGAGTCATCTAGTTGGAGCCCCCCCCCTCCCAGAGGCCCATGTTTAGAGCCTCCTTGAGGGATGGCCACCTGGGCTCCCTCTCCAACCTTCTCCAGGTTCTTCCCCCTCCCTTGTCTTGTGGCCTTTGGCTTTGGCCTGCTCCTGAGCCCTTGGAGCTGCCGCCAACAAGCCTGGCAACGTCTTCCAGTTCTCCTTTGGTCCAAACATGACGCCAAGTGGCTCCCGGCGTCCCTCCCAAAGGGATCTTCTTCCTCGGGGTGGGGGGTGGGGTGGGGGCAACAAACGGAGGGAGGGCTCTTCCTTTGGCCGATGCAGTTCCCGGCTGCTCCTCAAGAGGGCACTAAGCGATGGGAATGCACAGAACTCCGGGACACACAACATTCCTGGCTGCCGGTCACACACTGCCCACACCAGCTTCCGCAGGTCCTTCTCAGGCGGCTGGTTCCTTCCAGGCCTGGATCCTGTGCTCTGCCGCTTTAAGGTAATGAATGCCTCCTCCAGCGGTGCTGAGCCGGAAATCATGGTGGAGGGGCAGCTGAAGGCCCATCATCCAGAAGGCAATGGGGTGGTTCTGTGCCGGAATCGGAGGCTGGGTGGGTGGGTGGGTGGGAGGCTGGGTTGCTTCCAGGCCCCCTCCTCAGCTTAAAGGCCCGCTCGAGGCCTCCAGGCAAAAGGCTGGAGAGAGTTGTATCTTTAAAAAAGCAGCCTTCCCCAGCGTAGAGCAGCTGCGTGTGAAACCAACCTGGGTCCCATTTTGCTTGCTCTGAAGGGGTGGGTGGTTTAGGGTTAGGCTCTTCTCCTCCTTCCCCTGAGGACAGCGCGCGCGCGCGCGCGCGCACACACACACACACACACACACACACACACACACACACACACACACACACACACACACACACACACACACACACACACACACACACCTGGATCGCTGGGGTGGGGATGGGGGGTGTTGCATGGTTGTGTTACTTGTTTGCACTTTATCCCATGGTCACAGCTGTGTGAAGGCAGAAGGACAGGGATGGAGAGGCAACTTGGAGAGTGCGGGGGGGGGGGTCAGAGAGAGCTTTGGGGGCTTGGCTGCCTGTGCTTTTGGCAGGCAGTGGTGAGGGAAAGGGGCAGGGAGGGGGAAGGATGAGGGAGAGAAGCAGCACCTTCTCCTGGGATTCCGGAGGGCAGCCAGATGAGATGACAGCTTCCAGTAAAAATGTGCTGGCTGCAGATTCTCTGCTGGCCTTCTTCTTCGGAAGCCTTCCAAGGGACTTCTTCATGCAGAGACAAAGTGTGTATGGGGGGGTGGGAGAGAGGGGGAGGCAGTGTGTGTGTGTGAGTGTGTGCATGTGTGTGGCAGCTTCCCTTCCATACAGACGCTCCACTCCTGCCCATAAAATGTGCTTTCTGAAACCTGTAATTGGGAGCAGTGGAGAGTCTTTTTTCTCACTTGCCAAGTGGAGGTGTTTTGCCTTGTTTGGGTTGGAAATGCGACCCTGGCTACCTGCTCCTTCTTTTCTTCATTCACTCTGGCTGCGAGTGGCGGGGAAGGGGCCCAGGCTGGTGGCCATTGATTCCACCCACCCAAAGCTCGACTGCAAATGGTGGTGGTGGTGGAGGAGGGGTGAGTTCATCATTTCGCCAAGCTATGTGTATGGGCCAGCACCTCTCCTTCCACGCAGGCCTCCCCCAAAGAAAGCAGGGACAAGGGCTGGGTGTCCTGGATCTCTGGATCAGGCTCCTGACCTCATGTGCCCTATTAGGGGATGCCCACCAATTTCTTTACAGCCAGGCCGAGCGCTCTGGAGGGGCAGGAGGGGCCCGTCCGTTCTGGCTATGGTGTTTTCCACAAACGTCCCACGGTCACGCTCCTAGTGGGTCCTTCTAAGTGGCAATTAGTGCATGATGGGCTCCACCTCCAGATAAGGGTCCATTCCAGGTTGCAGAAGATGATGAAAGGCTTCTGCGTGGTTGATATGCGTGCCACCTGGCTTGTTCTCAAAGCCACGTCCGCTTAAAGGCATCCTAATGATTCTTCTTAAACCTTTCATTTGTGGACCTGCTTATCTGCATTGTGGTTGGAAATGCACTCCAAAGAAGGTGGAGCCACCTACACACTCATGACAGGAGGCTGCGGCCAAGAGCCTAGAAAAGTTACTTTTTTCAGCAATATCTACCAGGGAGGCCCTTCCCCAAATGGGACCTCTGAAAAGGAACTCTCCCAAGCTCTTGGGCTAGAGATGACCCCACGAAACCTCTGCAGTTCTGTGCAATGGGGTTCTTGATAGCCCTTGAGTGCTCTGATCAGTGCTTTGGTCCGAACTGAATGTCCTGCACAGAGTGACCTTGGAGGAAAATGGCCAGGGCAGAGGCTGTGTTGGCTAAGGCTGTGCCCACCCACCCCCTTGGGGAGGGGAAAGGGGGGAGTCCCCCTTCCCTTGAGCTAATGGCACTGATGAGTGGCAGCTGCATTACGGCTGTCTAAACTCAAGGACAAAATTTACTGCTGCAAATTCTTCTCTCTTCAGGGTGGTTAATTATCTTAATTACTTTTATTATCTTTTATCTTTTAAGGTCCTAAATTGCTTATTTCTGCTTGTGTAGCCAAAGGGGTTGTATATTTTTTAATGGGCACACAGTGCAGAAGGAAGGCAGCAATACATACACATGCACACACGCACACACATTTGTGTGTGTGAGATGCCTCTCTGCCTGGGACACTTGAATACAACTTTGATTTATAACAAGGTTCTTTGGGATTTTAATTGCACAAGGAAAACAAAGAGGAAGGGAGGGGTGTGAAAAACAAACTTTGGTGAAATATAGGCTGCGGTGGGAGCAAGTGGCTTCCTCTCCTGGTTTAGAGCTACCCCCGACCCCAGGCAGGGGCCGGAGACCACCGAGGAGAATGAAGCTTCCCGTTTTTATTTTTTATTTTATTATTTTCTTTTTCTTCTAGCAGCCTATGAAGGTATCACCCGTAGTCTAGTTTTGCATCCAAACAGAGAGAGGGGGAGGGAGGGAGGGAGACTCTGCGGCTGGAGTGGAGTCCCAGGCTAACCATCTGGGTCCCTTTGAGTGGGCAGAGGAAGAGCTGCCTGTCTCAAGGCCCCAAATTGATTTAGCGTGAAAAGAAAGCCACAAGACCATTAAGCAGATACAAAATCCCAATTCAGGATCAAAACAGAGACCCCAGGTGAGCTTTCAAGCCACATCATTATGGACCGCAGATCCGCATGCAGATGAAGTCCTGGTTTGCCTCCAGACGACCAATCACAAAACAGGACCAGTGATTGGAGATGTTACAGAAAATAAGAAGAGCTGGTAGTGAGCTGGACAATCAGGTGGGGAAGTTACTTTCATGGTCTCATCATGAGTAATGCCTCCTACTTACGTTCCCAGGTTTTCTTTTAAGGATATTTTAAAGAGATATTTTTAGAGCCCTTCTGACAGGGACTTTTCAAGGGTTGTGCTATTTATTCTCTCACATATCCTAAACAGTTTATTCAAAACAAAGGAAAAAAGCACGAAATTGCATCATCCGAGTGATGAGTTGCTGTATTTCTAACAGAACAATGCAGGCTGTGCTCTGTAGTCTAAAAAGCCGCAATGAATAAATGAATTTTTTGAGCACGTTCTTAAAAATAAAACAACTTTGTGAATTCTTTCCCTTGGCCTACGTCCCACTGCTGTGTAGTGGGATTAGGACTAAGAAATGCCAGAGGTCTGGAAACCTCCTGTTTTAACCTTTCCCCTTCACCCTCAGGCTTCTGGGCTTAAGAAAACACGGGACACCCCCACCCCCCACCCCCCACCCCCTTGGGACACTTCTCTGGCCCTCCCCTCCCCTTTATTTTGGAGTGCTTTCTTTTCTCTCCCTCTTTCTTTTTCAAAAAGGCCTCTCCCCTGTCCAACATCCCCTCCCTCTGTGTTGTTTTGAGATGCAGCTCAGCTCCCTGAGAAGTGACAGTTCCTGATGGAGGAGGAAGGGGGAGAGAGAAAGAAGGAATGATAATAGCAGGCATTCTTCGGCTCCTCCAGAGAAACTGTCCAAAAGGGGCTGGAGCACTCCCCCCCCCCCCCAAAAGGAGGGGATTTCCCCAGCCTTGTTTTGCAGGGCCCCTTCCTTCCCTAGAATGTGGGGGGGGGGAGGGAGCAGGAGGACCTGCCCCATTTTATGGAGAAGAGAAGTTAGGCTTTTGCAGGATTTTTGCATGGGAAATGAAACACCTGGGTGCTTCTCTCTACCCCCCTCGCCCCCCCCCTATGCACACACTCCGTGGTGGTGAATGGGAGTGGAGTATTGCTTTGAAGAGGGGGCTCATGCAAACCTCCAGACCTTTGATACCCCCAGCTTGGACCCCCTTGCAAAAACCTGCTCTTCCATGGCTCCTGGAGGTGGCAGGCTGCATCAGCAGAACCAAAGTAGAGCAGCAAGGAGACCCACCACTTAAAATTCAGAAGTGCCCTTTGCCTGATGGCTCGGAAGGTGATGAGCCTTGCTTTGAAGGGGCTTTTGATGCATCCACTGGGGGTGATTTTGCATCAGGACAGGGTTAGGCCAAGAGACAGGCCAGAAGCACCAGTAGTATGCATAGACAGGCAGAGTCCAACTGGAGATGCTGCCGTGGCCACCGCCACCTGCCTCCTTTTGCGTGGCTCGCGTGGGTTCCTGCTGCCTGCCCAGCCCTGGCCACCACCCAGCTGCAGCATCCAGCATGCCTGTTCCTCCCGGCCATCAGGAGGGGCCAAATCCTTGCCTTCATCATCCTCGTTTGAAGCAATTGCCCACATTTCATGCATCTTGATCTTGCTTTCTCTGACACCAAAGAGAGGAGGGAGATGTAAGGGGAAGCCAGGGCGGGCAGGCGGACTGAGTTTCAAAGCCCCCCCCCCATCTTTTGAAGCAGTGAATTTTAAAAAGGCACATAATTAGCAGCTTGCTCCAGCCTCCTCCTCCTCCTCCTCCTCCTCCTCGGCTCCTTCGCCCGCCTGCATAAGCATTCGACACACCACACTTCCAGACACTTTTTAATAGAATCGCTTAAAACAATTAATTACCAGAGTTTTCATTCAAGCTGCAGTGGAGAAGATATGCCTGCAATAAAAGGCATTTATTCCTTGGTTTCTGGAGGCCTGTTTGTTATTAACATGTAAATTAAATCATCACAGATGTTCCATTTTTTAATCTGGGGATGGGTAGCGCAGGGCCAACGGCAGGCTAAAGCAGCCTGATTCTATTACAGGCACATTCATTAGGACCAGGCAGCATTAGTGGGAGATCATTTCTCTTTGATGCGTTTTTTTAAACCAATCATTGGGATAATTTGCTCACCCTCACCCCCACCCCCATTTGGCCTGTCCCCGTTGTGTGGGCGATTTTCCTGCTGCCCTGCTGAGCCTGTACCTCCCACTCACAACACACACCCTCACACGCACACTGGCTGCTCTTTGCTCCCTGGTTCCTCCATGTGCAGGTTGAGAAGGAAGGAATCAGGTCTTAAAAGTTCAGGCAGAGAGACTTCATTTTTTCTCCTCCCCCCCCTCTCCATTAAAAGTTGGGGCACTTTTGTAGGGTTCTTTCAGTGGGGCGTTTCTCAGCCTTGTTTTGCCACAGAAAGTGGGGCCCTTGTGTGAGGGACGAGAGGAAAGGGGGAAGCCCCTGGATGCCAAAGCCAATCCTCCGGGGCGTTTGTGTTAGTTATTTCCATGCCACCTTCCTCCCAGACAAATTACAGTGTAACATATAAAACTGGTTACAATAAGGACAAATTATTACAGTATACAGTTTTTTTTAAAAAAAAGGGAAACCACAACATGAAAACACAGTATCTTTCAAATGTTAAAAACAGTTGAAAGAACTATTCAAGTTGCAGCAACTTAACATCTTGTAACTGAAACAATGATGCCAGTTTACCTTGAGAGAGAGAGAGAGAGAGAGAGAGAGAGAGAGAGAGAGAGAGAGAGAGAGAGAGAGAGAGAGAGAGAATCCATTATCAGCTACAGTCCAGCCCTTGGAAGGTCTTTAAGAGCCAGGCGCTTCCCTGGATAATTATGTTTTTGCCCTGGCTATCTTTGCCTGCTTGCAGGAGGGTGTTGGGGGGGGGGGGGAAGCAGCTTCTCTTGGCAAGGAGTTGCAGGGCCTGGGAGCAGCCGCCAAGAAGGCGCTGTGCTGGGGGGGGGGCAGATTTTGGATGACTGTTGTCCAGGAAAGGAGATTCCCATGTTCCTGGGCCATGCCTGCTCTCCCCCCCCCCCCAGAGACACTGCCTTCTGCCTCTCTGCAGACTTAAACATGGGTGCTTGGTTTGGCCCATGTTCCCGCTAGGAGGAATTTGTTTCCTTGTGCCTCCAGGATCTGAGACCTAAGACTCTTTCACTCTTGTCATCTTGGGATAGGGCTTAGAAAAGTTTAAGCGAATTAAATTTAAAAGGAAACTGAACACTGGATTTTGCTAAGGTGTAATGGTGGTAATTTTATTGGCTTAGGGTGAGTACAGTATCTGAGGCCACAGGTGGCTCCTGATGGCTACTTTTGTGGTCAGAAGCCCCCCCCCCAGCAAAAAATGTCAGATTGAATATTTTAGAATTGGCCCCTGGGGCCCTCCAGCCCAGCGTGACACCCCAGTATATTGGCTTTCCAAGACGGGAAGAAGGCACCTGGAGGTGGGTGGCTTTGGGGTCTCTCCAGTGGCCTGCCCCTCCCGCCCCCTCCCGTTTGGCGGTCGGCTGGGCTGGTCGGTTCCTGCCGGCACGCGAGCGAGGCAGCCTCCCTCCTTGGGGTTGACAGGAGTGATGGATGCCTCCGACAAGCCGGGCTTCCCCACCAAGCTATGCAGGTTGCCGTTTAGACAAGGGGAGCAATTTAAATGCTGTTAGAGCCATTAATGATCTGTGCAAGGCTGTGGTGATAAGGAAGGCACCGAGTCCTCCCTGCGATTCAGAGTGCCGACTTTGACTTCTGGGTATCGTTTTTTTATCAGCCGGGGCCTTGTGCTCCTTAGATGCACCTCCTTTGCAGCTTTCATCATCACCTGGCGGAAGGAGGGTGAGAGAGTCCCCCACCCCCAATGCCTGCTGTCTGCGGACCAGGGTCTAAGGTGGCTGCAAAGGGCATCCCCCTTTCCCTGGAGGCCGAAGTGGCACCGTTTGAAAGGTGGCACACCCACTCAAGGTTGAACAAAGGCCTTCCGGCCCGTGGTGGTGCCTGTGGATTTCCCCCACTTGACTGTATCAAGCAGGCCTGTCTCCCCTCAGAGCTTCCTGCTTCCTGACTCAGTTTTGGCTGCCTCCTCCAACCGGCCACGGTGAGCCTCTGGCCCTGAGGCAGAGGGTCTTTCCTCTCACGGGTGGCAGTCTCTTTGGGGCTGCCTGGAGATGCTCCCAGGGCTGGTTGTGGTGGACTTCCCTGTGTGCCAAGCGGTGCTGCTCCTGACCTTTGTTACATTAGCCCAGTTGGCACCTGGAAAGTCACAGGTACCCAACAAACCTGTTTGCACGCATGTTACCCCCCCCCACACACACACACACTCACCAACTCCTGGAGCACCAGGGCAAACGAGGGGCTGCCCTTTCAGAAAGAGAATAGGCAGCAGATCCACCCAAGTGAAATTGAGACAAGAGAGAATCACAGTTGGTTTTTTTAAAGGCAGCTTAGAGTGCTTATTCCTGATCGTGTCTGGGAGAATCATAGATGCAGTAGCAGGCGATGCCGCCACACTGAGCGCTAGATGGGCCCCAGCATTTCCCACACACCGTTCTAGTGGACGGCCAGCTCCTTCCTTCCATCTGCCTTCCATTCTTCCTCCTCAAATCCCTCTCGAGAGAAAACCTGGTTTTCTGAGCAACATCTGAGGTCTCTCTCTCTCTCTCTCTCTCTCTCTCTCTCTCTCTCTCTCTCTCTCTCTCTCTCTCTCTGTGATCCCTTCCCTCTCTGCCCCTTCACCTGTAGAAACCTCCTTGGAGGGGAAGGTGAGCCATTTTAAGATCTGGGTGGCTCATTGGCGCCTTAGTGCAAAATTATGCATCCTCCATCCAGGAGAAGTTGTCGCAAATTCCCACCTGACAGTTTAGATGCCGCCTGTCACGGTTCTGCATGTCAGAACGCAGACAAAATGTTTTTATTCAGGATCCAGAAGGGATGAGGAAGTGCCAAGAGGATGGCAGGCACCAGCCTGGGCCTCTTGGGGGGGGGGGGGGTCAAAGGGACCAGCCATGCTAGTAGACTTGGTGGCCAAAGAAAGCTCAGCAGAGTTTGCCTGTCCTCGGGGTGTCCAGCAGTTATTGCACCGTCACCCTCCTTGCACCCTCACCCTCACCCTAACCCTCCCACCCCCACCCCCACCCCAAAAACAGCCTCATTGGAGACTTCTTGCAGGATGCCACCCCACTGGCCAGAGGCCTTGGGGCAGGATGGCTTGGGCTATTCATCGCCAACACTGCCGGGCGGCACCTGGTCACCTGCAGCTGGTTCCAGGGCCCTGGCGATGGCAAGGCGGGCTCATGAATATTTGCCGAGCCACTCAGATATTCAGCAGCAGGAAGAGAGAGAGATGAAATAGGGCTCTTTTTACCTCTCCTGCCACTGATGAAGGCAAGCTGGATTTGAGCACATAAAAAGAAACAGGAGGCAGGGAAGGGAGGGGAGGGGTGGGGAGGGGGAGAGAGGCTCTGTTCCCTGAGAGGGTGGTGCCGGCTGGTGCAGCAAAGACAGAGAGAGAGAGAGAGAGAGAGAGAGAGAGAGAGAGAGAGAGAGAGAGAGAGAGAGAGAGAGAGAGAGAGAGAGAGAGAGAGCAGGGACTTGCCAGCGGGAAGGGCTGGCTTTGCTCCCTTTGGAGGTGGCAAGGGTCCTGGCAGGACAGCCCCACCCCATCCTTGCTGTAGGAGTTTCCAGGCATGCTGTTACGGTTGGCCACTCAGTGGCATCCCATTCAGGCCAGGTGACGGTTGGAAATGCCACTGGGTGGGGACCAATTGTCACCCCGCTGGACCATTCAGGAGAAGAACTCGGTGGGACCTCTCCAGGAAGTTTGCACAAGGGCACCCATAGGTTTTCTTTTGGGGGGGGGGAGTTTTCTAGCCTCCCAGCCTCCCAAGGTGCAAACGGCTGCCCAGGGGGACAGTTCTGTGGACCTTGGAGGAAGGGCGTCATCTGGTGGGCTTCCTTGCCTTGTTTTTGGAAGAGGAGGGCTGAGCCCTTGAAGGGAAGCCCCCAGCCCCAGCCCCTAAGTGTCCTGTTTGGCTCAGCCGGGCAGACACAGAGAAGCCAGCTGGGGGCCATGAAGGGGATGGGGGGAATGGGTGATGAGGAGAGGTGGGGGAAGAGAGAGAGAGGATTAAATGGGAATGTTACCTTTACTCTTGTCAAATCCCTAGTAGAAACATTGGTTAATGCCCTTAAAAAAGGCCCATTACTGCGGGGCAGCAAGTCAAAGAGCCCGGCTGTCTTGCTGCTCAGTTATCTCGTTCCCGGATAATGGAATGACCCCTCGCCTGCCCAGGCACTGCCGCGCTATAATAGCCTGAGCGGTGTGAATAAAGCGGTTATTTTTGGAATCCAATTGAAAGCGTGCCGGAGCCGCTGTGACAGCGGGAGGAAGGATTGAACAAGATGCAACGTTCCTCCCGCGGAAGAAGTGGGAAAAGATTGGATTTAGAATGAGGAGGCACCGGCAGCGAACCGTGGGCGAGGGAGCTGCGGGAGGAGGAGGAGGACGTGGCCCTGCCGGGTGGAAAGGGAGGGGTGGGAGGGAGAAGGGGGGGTCTAGGGTGGCCGCTCGTGGCAGGGGTGGCTTCAAGGGCCCCTCCCGGAGAAGCTCTCTCCTGCCCCTGCCAGCCTCTTTGGCCAAGACGCCTCTCGCTGGTCAAGCACGAGAGATCTGCATTTCTCCTCCTCCTCCATGAGCCAACACTGACAGGCGCCCAGGGAGCTCTAGGCAGTATCACCGGCTCTGGCTGGCAGCTGCAGAGAGGTTTCCCCGGGCTGAAGGCTGGGACTT